>CM076575.1:358407311-358834056 GCA_034641835.2 Pinus albicaulis
AATAAGTAGTTTATGAAGATAGTTCCTGTTACTGAGTCAACCTCATTAAAAATTGAATCAGGTATGAGGACAGTTTCTTTTACTGTGTCAACCTCATTAAAAAATGAATCAGTTGGTGAGGATAGTTCCTGTTATTGACTTAACCTCGTTAAAAAATGAATTAGTCGGTGATGAGGACAGTTCTTTTCCTGTGTCAACCTCATTAAAAAATGAATCAATAGGTTATATAGGTAGATTGTAGAAAGTAGATGTGAGGATAGTTCCTTTTACTGTGTCAACCTCGTTAAAAAATGAATCAGTGAGTGAGAAAAGTTCCTTTTACTGTGTCAACCTCGTTAAAAAATGAATCAGTTAGTCGAGAGCATAGTTCCTTTTCTTGTGTCAAGCTCGTTTAAAAAATGAAACAAGATTCTATGAGGACATTTCTTTTCCTGTGTCAACCTCATTAAAAAATGAATCAGTAAGTAGATTGTAGAGAGTAGATTGATAGATTAGAAATAATTAATTTATGAGGATAGTTCCTGTTACTGAGTCAACCTCATTAAAAAATGAATCAGGCATGAGGACAGTTCTTTTCCTGTGTCAACCTCGTTAAAAAATGAATCAGTTGGTTAGAGGGTAGTTCATGTTACTGAGTCAGCCTCGTTAAAAAATGAATCAGGTATGAGGACAGTTCTTTTCCTATGTCAACCTCATTAAAAAAATGAATCAGTAGGTTACATAGGTAGATTGTAGAGAGTAGATACGAGGATAGTTTCTTTTACGGTGTCAACCTTGTTAAAAAATGAAACATGTAGAAGAGGAAAGTTCCTTTTACTGTGTCAACCTCGTTAAAAAATGAAACACATTGCCATGAGCATAGTTCTTTTGTTGTGTCAAGCTTGTTAAAAAATGAAACAAATCCTACCCTGATTGAGTCGAGTCTTTGACTAGATCTCGTAAATGTTAAGTCATATATTTAGGTTAGTTATTTCAGTTTTTTGTATAATTTTCTTACAGTTTTAGGTTGGGTCTTTCATATGATCTCGTAAATGAACCTTCATTCCATCCAGCTATTAATTACCAGCAGTATACTTAGTTGAATTAAATGAGGCTGGGGGGGCATGCGCTCTAGCAGTTACGCTTAGGGGGCATCAAGCATAGTTTTTCTCTGTTTCAAGCTTGTGTAAAAATGAAACCACTCTGAAGCATAGTTTTTCTCTGTTTCAAGCTTTTGTAAAAATGAAACCTATCTCAAGGCGATTTTGGTTATTATTTTCAAGACACGTTAAACTCATGAAAATCCTGAGATTATTTTTCTATCTTTCATTCTCGTAAAACACATGAAATTGCGAGTTCTTTTCGTCTTTTCCTGCTCGTAAATTAAATTGAAAGTCAGCTACAGGAGTATATTTTTATCCCTTTTTCGAACTTGTTAAAACTTACGAAAAAGTGAAAACCATGAGTACATTTTTATCCCTTTTTCGAACTCATTAAAACTTACGAAAAAGTGAAACCTTGGAGTCCTCTTTTAAGCCCTTTTCAGACTCTCTAAACTCGAAAAGATTGCCGAGCACTTGATTATTTGAACTCGTTAAAGTAAATGAATGATCGTCCTTTCAGTATAAGTTTACCCCTTTTACGGATTGAAATGGACTATTTACAAAAAATGTATACGTTGACTAATTATGGTCAATAGAGTTCTCTCCCGCATTATTTTATCCTTTTTTGAGCTCGAGAGACTAAATTTATGAAAAATTAAACCCATGGAGTTTTCTTAATTTTTTTATTCTGACTCCCTAAAATTGAAAAAAACATCGAGTTTCTCCTATACTGGACTCGTTAAAATTTAACAGTAAAGGACCTGTTCAATTTTAAACAAGAACGAACCAGTCCTTCTTAGGGTTCGAATCTTAAACTAAGTTGGACTCATCCAAAGGATGAGCTTATAAAGAAGCAAATGTTATCCTCCTCAAGCTTGTCAAAAATAAAGAGGTACTTGCCAGAAATGGTGGGGGAAAAGAGAGAAAAATGGACTTGTTCGTTGTATTTTGATTATTCGGAAAAAAAGTTAACCACTCTTGAACATGACACTTTTGTTCACCTGGGTTGGGAAAATACTTTGCCTAAAAGTTAATCAAACCATATTGAAAGTCTTCAACCGGTTTCTGGGTATTAGCTTTGGGTCAATTTTCACCAAGCCATCTGTAGTGTCATTATGTGTTCAAGAGGACAGTTCAAATAAACCATTCATCTGCAAAATATTTGGCTTCCATTTTGACCACCCCTGAGTCAGTCCTTGCCAATATATTTCTTCAAAACTTGATCTATGATTTCGTGTTGTGGGCTTGCCTATGACGGATCACTTTCTATCGACAACAGCTCATTATTTAGGAAGTTAATCCAAAAATCATCAGTACCTTGAAATCTGCATGCCTCAATGGCATGTTTCTCGCCTTCGACGATAGGTTGCATCATTGACCTTCGATCGAATGATTCCGTGACATGTCTGACTTCAGCTCATTCATTCACATCTCATGGATTGTACTGAGTACTTTGAGAGCCATTGACATTACTGGTGGTTACTCTCACACTTGTTAACAATTTACATCATTGACTGGTAATCAAGTGGTTTCTACCATGTTCGACTTCGATACATTCATTCACATGGATAGAATCGTACTAGTTCGAGATGTGGAAATCAAGACCCTTGATATAGTTTCTACCATCCAGGCTGCGAGGAATTTTGTTATCATTTATACAGTGGACTATTCATAAACAGATGGTTGCGTCCATGCTATGTCTACATATGTCTACACTGATGTAATATTAAAATCATTTCTGTATCAGAACAAGTTTAGTTAGTTTTTGATCTGAGTATGGGAATGCCTACCTCAGCGATGATATGATTACATATATATATTTTGCATTTAATGTTTTTACAAGTTCCGACCGGGGTGTCCACAGGATGATCCTTGAAATGATAAAGTACTTCACTCTTCATATATGACAGACTTCATCTTCATCTATTTCAGACTTCGCACTTTAGGGGGCAATCCGTTACACTAAAAACTGTCACCTTGACATTTTGCTAACTGTATGAGCTCATTAACACTCATACATACCTCCTCTACAAGTCTTACAACCTTTACTCCTCATGTCAAGCCCTGAAACAAGAAGAAAAACCCTAAAAACCTCTGAAACAATGGGTACACATGTAACATGAAGCCTGCCTGCGTTCCTGGCTTGGGTACGCAGGTAATGCATGGCTTACCTGTGTTCTAGAATGCATTTTCCCTTAAGAATGCCTGCGTACCCCCTCCAAACTCAAAAAGGCGAGAAAGTAAAGTTAAAAAGTTGGTTTGAGGTTAATTCTAGAAGGTTCTAGATGAGATTTTTTGGGGATGAGTACGCTTTGATAAGGTGCATGTATCCCTCACCTTAAGGAACTAATCCCTTGATGTGAGGAGTCTATCCCTTTGAAGGAGGATTCTATCCCTTAAAAGGTGGAATCCTAACCTCCTCATATTCTTTATAAAAGGAGGCATTGGGTAGCCTCAAATGGTTAGATTTTGGAAATTGAGAATTGGAGTTCAAGCTTTATGTGTGATTGAGTTGAAGTGCTGTTGAGATTTAGACTTCTTTCTGCTGAGCTTTTGAGAGGAAAGATCACATACCTCTTTATGCTCCTGGAGGAAGAGTGCAAGACTTATCAAAGTAGAGGAGACTCCTGCTTCAGACCCCGGGAAAACCTTTCAAACATCAAGGCTACGGTTGTAAGGTTCTTCTGTATATTTTAAGATTAATACAATCAAGTTTTGTTTCTCTCAATAAATTGTCATTCGATTGTTTATTTTAATAAGCTGTCGTTTGATTGTTTATTTCATAGATTCCTTGATCACTATGATAGGTATGTTTTATGATTATTTGTTATACAGGTGCTATTTAATATTTTCTTGTTTGTGATTACAGGTCAATGAAAGATGACACTTTCTTGTGACGAAAGAACTTTCTTGTGACAGAAGGATTATTGTTGCGACAGAAGGATTATTGACGCGACGGAAGCACTACGATTGAAAATAAGCATTTGGATCTAAGATAGGATCGACACCTTCATAGCATTTATTTGTAAAACGAATATATTTAGAGAAAGAAAAACTTAGTTGTTCGTTTGTTGCTAGATTGTCTTCTGACACTAGGGAGATCGGTCTTGTCCGCAAGAATGATTTATTCGGCCAACACTGTCTTGTGCATTTTTATCTTCATGGCTGGCCTCTTTGTTAGTGTTCCTTTCACCACTGCATTGTTAAATACCTTTGTCTTCATAATCTGTCTCTTCATTATCTGTCCCTTCTTCACTATCTAGCTCACTGTTTTTGTCTTTATAATTTGCCTCTGTCTTTTCATCATTGTCATTTTCTGTGGGGTCACTATTAGAGGTACCTTCATTAGTTTATTCATTTTTTCTCAAACTCTTTGTTGTCCCTTGTAATGTCCTGATTGTCTTCATTTTGACCACTTTCATCCCCTTCGATATCTCCTGCCATGTCTTCTTCTTGTTCATTGCTTGCATCTGTTTCTTCTTCACTATTGGGCTCACTGCCCTTATCTTCAAAATCTGCCTCTTCATGGTCTTCTTGTTATAAATTGTCCTCATTGTCATTGTAATTTTCTTCCTCATTTTCCTTTGTTTCTTCTTCACCATCACCACTTTCTTCATTTTCATTTTCCTCCCCCTCATCACTTGTTTCTTCCTCTTGATTGTCATTTTCTTCTTAGCTGTCATTTTCCTCTTAGTCATTGTTTTCCTCTTGTTCTTCATCACTTTCTTCTTGTTCTAATGATTTAGGGGAGGGTGAAAGAGGGAGGTTATCTTGGGGAGAGGATTCAGGTGGAGAGGATGAATCATGGTCAGTGGGGGGTGATGGAGGAGTGGAGGAAGGTGGATGAGATGATGAGGGTAAAATTTACAGAGGAAGAGGTTCTGGATTTGTGAAAACATCATGGGCGATGAACACTTCCCATGGGATACCCTGTTTCTCTAATTGATGCAACACAATAATCTTGATAAGAGAATGGTGAAAAATTATTTGCATTTTCTATGAAGGATGTCTCTTTTGCACAATGTACGACATCTTATCAATACTTCTATAAAGGTAATAGGGAAAATGTAGCAGCTTGGCCCTAGTGAAATGCATAAGCAGTCTTGTATGGTAGGAATAAAGTCTATAAAATCTCCCCTTGCATGTAAAATAATTCATGATGGCTTTCATTAAAGGGGCATATCTCTCCAACAGATGGGAAAAGGGAAAAGTAGATTTGCAATCAGCTTGGTATCTTGGTTTCAAGAAGGGTTGATAATGGCTCAAGTCCAAACTCACCTGTTTGAACCATTTTTCTCACATGAAAGGTATCCTAGTGGGCATAGCAATGGTATTGGTTGACAACTCAAAATTCACTCCAGCTAGATGCACTTGATGGTCATGGAGGTTGAGGATAAAAATCTTGGTCAACTCAGGGTGACTTTGAACTCTTTGTACCTTTTCACAGAAATCAAGACAACCCGCCTCTTGGAAATATGCAACTGTGGTAGGAGAGGCTGTCAACTCCTTGGTGATCAAAGGGTCAAACCTGTTTTCCCTCCCACCCTTTCTCTACTGTCCTCTAGGCCTTTGGCCTCCCTCGCCATTGTCATCACTACCATCTCTGTACATTTTGTCTCTTACTCTTGCTTTAAAATCAAAACCCTGAAAACTAGTTATGAAATGATATGGAGAGGGCAAGTGAGATGATGATGAGTAAAGCAGTGATTTTCAAGTGAAGGGAAATGATGAGTGATTAGAAAATTAGTCTCAGTGTATCTTTATCATGTAGATGGGTGAGTGTTCTTTAATCAACAGATTTTTTTAGTATGGGGACCAAGCTTTCTCTTCTTCTAGGGTTTCTAACTTTCTCTCTAAGTTCACCCTTTAAAATAGTATGAAAGGGGGAAATAGATCTGAATACCTCTTTCAAAAACCTTCATTAGGCATCAAGCAGAGGTTTTGAGGTGAATTGGAGGCTTGCACTGGCTTGAGAGGCTTCCTGGATGAACGCGTAGCAGAAGAGTGCATCACTTGGGCCAGTTGGGTCAGCCTTGCACAGGCTGTCGAGTCGGCACTGAACGTAGCACCAGCAGAGGGTCTTCATGCAACACCTGAACGGGCAGGGGCGCACCGCTGGCATAGCCTGCACGGTATTGAACGAGGTATGAACAGCCCGACGCATAGCGTAGTAGAGCCTGAACGCATTCAGGTCTCTCCTGGGCAGTGCCTGAATGCAATTGAGTCTCTCCTGGGTAGTGACTGAATGCAACAGTGCATAGTGCGACAGAGCCTGAACAAAAATCGGATGTCTGGCTTCTCCTGCACGCAGAAAGGGTAGCGCTGAACGTGCCCTATGCGTAGCGCCCGAGCGAGTCAGTCGGGCGGTCCTGCACGTAGTAAACGCGTAGCGCACTTCTACAAGAACGCAGAGGCCTATTCCAGTTTACAAAGAGAGCACCCACAGGCGCGTAGTACAACTTTACAGGAGTGTAGCATAGGGCTTCTCCTTCCCGAAACTTGCAAGAAACCCTGATTTTTCACTTGAAATATTTCTCTCCCCTTTGCATATGGCAAATGAGTTGAGTGATGAATGTGGTGCCTTTATACCCTTGGAATCAATAAATTAAAACTAAAAACCCACTTTGCGAATGTCCTGAGTTTTACTTTGTCACTTTGTCACTGATATCTTCTTTTCTTTTGTAGGAGGTGACCTAAACATAAAAATGATCTTTTATCATCTCAACCCTTATTCTTACTGATTTTTGGTAACTGAGATGATGGACTTTAGCTTTCTTTGGTCTGTTGATATTCCTTTAAAACTTGTTTTTCTCGCGCCTGGTGGAGTTTTATGATTACACTATGTTTTGTCAACCTCATGTCTTCACCCCTTTTTATTGAGAGACTAATAGAAACATATATTATTCTCTTTGAGATCCCAGAATGTAAGTGATTTCAAAACAGGATTCCTCCCCTTCTTACTGATTTTCCAGAGGTATAATGAATCTGTCTTGCACAGTGACCTTAGTCTTTTTAATCAAGTTTGTCATTACCTCTCCTTGGCCACTTCTGTTTGCTACAAGTGCCATGACACAAATTAATTTTGTCTTCTTGGTCATTTTTGGAATCTTGAAAACTTTAGTAACTCAACAAAAAACTCATGATTTTCTTGGTGTTCTATTTTGACACTTAACCTCCTGCTTTCCTTCTTTTGACCATTTTGAAAAAATTTGACTGAACATGGAACTTAGGTTACCTAACATTGATATTCTTTACAATTTTCTCCCTTAAGTGCAGTGAAACAGTGTTGCATTGACAAATCATGTAAGTAATCCTTTGATATCATTTTTCAACTTCTGCCTGCTGTCATCAAGGAGATCTCTCACCTTCATTTCTTTTCTCAATAAATCTTCATATTATGCTCAATGGCGCTGATGTACCTTTGTCCTTGTGATCCTTTGCATGGACTCCTTGCTGGGCAACACCTGTTTTTCCAATCAGTTATAAAAATCCCGATTCTCTTTTTTCATAGGCATGTTGTCTCCCCTTTGTTGTGAATGTCCTTTGTGATGATTTACCCTCTTAATTTACCTCTCCTTCTACTGATGGCCATCTCTTTCTTTCCTGCAGAAATGTCTAAGATGGGCAGTTGTTCTCTGCAGAAGTTGTGCTTTGATGAAAGGATGTTTCTCTTGAAGGTTTTTTGATACCTTTTGGACAATCATGAGCTCACCCTCCTTTTCATTTGATTTCATCTTTGGGCACATGTAAAATAGTGAGTTTATAAAACCAAAATAATTAATAACCTAGGAGACCCTATATGACCTATTAAGAAGCCTTTGGCTGAAAACTTAACTTAGGGTTTTTAGGTGTAAAACAGAGCATTGAAAAACCTTTATGCATTGCAATCCTAGAAACTGATGACTTTGATTTATATAAAGAGCCTAGAAAGGTAGTTTAAAGCCACCAGTGCTTGAGGCATTTGGTGAATAGGGGAAAAGGTTAGGCTACTTGGCAATCCAAGGTGTAAGTAGAAGGGTTAGGAAAATAGAAACAGAGTGGTAAGGTAAGGGGTGGAAAACATAGTGAGAATGAGTGGCATAATTCCATGATTTGGTCTTCTAGGAGTGATAGGCTGGCCATGCCTTGATAAAGTAGTAAATAGTGAAAATTTTATCCTAAGGATAATGAAGGCAGTGAGATTTCTAGAACTCACAATATTCATTAATTTTGTTTCTAGAAATCTGGGATAAACATTTAGTCATCTTCAAAGGCAAAAAATTACTGATGACTAACAGTGGCTCCACTTGGGGAGGGAAGCTCCTTTTCAGGAGGTGTCCAGAACCTCAGATCTCCTTGTTTATGAAGACCAGTGCCTCATCCATTGGGAAGATTTTTCTTCTTTTCTTTTTATGATGCTTGCTTAAAGATGTGATCTTAATAATCTCAAAAACATGATTACTCCAACTTCATCTCTACCTACCCATCTTATTTTTCTAACATTTTTTCTTCCATGGGTGCACTTGAACTGTCAAACCCTTGACATTCCTTTTCTTTTGAAAGCAAAAAAAAAACTATATACTTGTACCCTTATTGCTTCCAAGAGTTCAGACTATGCTAGTGAACTCTTTTTATTCTCTACATAGACTACTCAACTTCCAAGATTAAGTTGTTTGACAGGATTCATTATCTAATCTATTGACATGAAATTGAAAACATGATTTGAACCAGGATTAGACAATATGATTCATCATGGGTTGTGGCATTAGTACAAGCTTCACACAAACATTATTTTTGCAAAAAAAAACTAGAATATATGAGGGCTGTGTTTCATTATTTTCTAATCATCCTTATCCTTCTCTTTGGTTCAGATTTGCATGTGGAACCAATATATTTCATTCCTAATCTATTTTCTTTTGACAAATCAAGCTTAAATGATTTGACCAACATTAATTTACTAACTTATCAACAACCAATTTAAAACATGCTCAGCCATGATTAGGCTAGATGACTGAACAAGACCTTCTTTTTGAAAAATTAGTGGCATTTAGGCTTGCACACTTTCAGCATCACTATTTTTTTGGGGTATGGGGTTGTACCTCGTCTTCGAATCTTCCCTCTTTTTCTATTTTTTTTGTTTTGTGTTTTTCTCTTTATGACCTTTCATCAAACAATGGTATGTATAATGAGTGAAGGCCTAAAAATTAGAAATCTTGGAAAAAATAGTGCTTTAGGGTCCTGCCATTGATAGGACCTCCAAACGTTTCAGCTCCATCTAGCTCTTGTAAAAAGAAAGCATTGTTACCTCTAGCTAAAATGATAATGTATGGCCCTTTCCATAAATTTTCAAACTTACCATGTTTACCTTTGTCTTCTCTCCTTGAGTCCCATTTCAACACTTTATCCCCAATCTGGAAATCATTAGC
This sequence comes from Pinus albicaulis, assembly GCA_034641835.2. NCBI lineage: Eukaryota > Viridiplantae > Streptophyta > Pinopsida > Pinales > Pinaceae > Pinus > Pinus albicaulis. Next base: position 358,416,799 of record CM076575.1, read on the forward strand.
CTTAGTTCTCCTGTCAAAGATTTTCTTCATATTTCCTTGTACTACTTGTGTTATTTTGTAAACTTCCTCTCTTGTCTACTGCAAATGAATAGTTTGGTTTAGCCTCCTTCGCATGTCATTTTCTTCTGATTGCACTTCTTGGAGTATTGTCATCACCGGGACTCCCAAAGATGTTGGGAAAATGGCATCCATGCCATACACTAGTTGATAGGGAGACATGCCGATTGATTTATTGGTGGTTAGTCTATTAGCCCATAGTGCATGTACTAGTTTGCCATGCCATGTTTTTTTATTCTGTTCCAGAAGCTTCTTGATGATGTTGACTAAGCTTTTTTCAGAGGACTTAGCTAGTCCATTACCTTGAGGGTAAAAAGCCGTGGAATGTCCTAATGTGATGTGATATTTATAACAAAAGTCAACCATTCTTTTTGATGTAAAGGCAACAACATTATCTGTGATGATTTTTCTGGGACACCCAAATCTAGACAGGATGTTGGTCTTAATAAATTTGATAATGAATGAATCAGTGGCATTCCTAGAGGGGGTGGCTTCTATCCACTTGGTGAAGTAATCAGTGGCAGTGAGGATCCACTTGTGTTGGGCAGATGAAGTAGGGTGGATTTCTCCAATGAAATCCAAACCCCATTGTTGAAAAGGAGCTTCAAAAATGATGGTATGAAAAGGTAAAGGTAAGATTTTTCTCTTGCCATCAAAATTTTTTCACTTATGGTAGGTCATGACCAGTTTGTGGGTGTTAGGGAAAAGGGTAGGCCAATAGTAGCCAGCTCTAAGAATATTGTTAGCTGTGGTTTTCCAGTAAAGATGGTCCCCACACTCTCCCTCATGCAATTCATGCATGATCTTACATACATCATCCTAAATCAAACACTTAAGCAATACACCAATAGGATTCTTCCAATACAAAACTCCATCTAAAATGTAGAAATTTAAAGCTTTTTGTTTCAGGAATCTAGCTTTTGTCTTTGATAAGGTAGGAGGACCATTAAGATAAAACATTACATATAGGATATCAGCATACCAAGATGAATTCAAGAACACTTATTCAATATGGGAGCAGTGCATTCTTCTTGCTCTTATAAAGCATCAACCAAATTCATATCTAGTATTTGGAAATTTGATTCAGCCATAATTTTTGTAATCCCTTGTCCTTTAATTAGTTTAGTGGGTATGATTTCTAAGTCATATTCTAAAATAATAGCAATCCACTTTCCCCTTTTACCATCTGGGTATTGATTCAAAATATATTTGACAACTATGTGTGGAACAAAAGCAATGATATGAGAATGTAAGATATAAACCCTGAAGTCTTTTAATGCTTTAATATTTTCAAAGGCTTGTTTTTCCATGATGTTGTACTTTAGGGGAGCATCTCTAAGGGCTTTGTAGAAATTATATGCACTTCACATGCATATGTCCAAGATTATCCTGATCACACACTATTTTATCTTTATGCACAATACAGAATCTATTCCACCATTGATCATCACATGCGGAAATTAAATCAATTGCAAAGCACACATGAAACCATAAAAATTCACACACATTAACATAGTTTTTTAATGAGAAAGCCTGAAGCTAAAAACCCCAAATATCTGTATATAATATATGTCATATAGATCATGTAACAATCCTCATACAAAGCTTATCACAAGCTCTCAATACAATCCAATCGCTACACACTAATCAGGCCCGATCTTGCAAATCCATGCACCGATCTTTGCCAGCCTTTAGCTCGCCTATACTGCACAATCCCTGCTGAAGAAAGGCTCTGGATGAACTCCCATACCCCAGCCTTGCTCATGCAATCCTTAAAGGAATTTTCACTAAATTTGTGGTGCAAATAATGCAACACTATAGTCACAACTGATAGTCACACTTGCTCTTTCACCCACCTCTCCACTGGTCTCCACTGAAACTGTCCATGCACTGTATTTAACTGTTGTATTCTTCAGTTGATTAATGAGTTATTATTTAGTGAATTAATTAACTAATTAATTCACACAACTCTCACTAGTGTATCATTCAGTTAGACTAGATACAACTAGCTCAACTGTGTCTAACTGAGTTAAACTGAACACAACTTCACCAACTACTTCTACAACTCCACCAAACTCATCCGCAGTTCCTAGCGGAAGTCCTCCTTCTGTCACTCACTCTTTCACCCCTCGAGGAATAGCATGCGTTACGCCACCACGGCTCAGCTCTTTTAGTGCCACATTTGTGCACTTAACTATAGTGCTCCAAGGGAATAGGATAATGTTTAGAGTCCAAATATTATTAAGAGCTAATAATATTCGACATATATATTTTTAGACTAGCAATCTAAAAATAGATTCCTCCCAATATGTCTAAAAATATAAGTCTGTCTATTTTTTTCAACACAGTAACCATCCAAAAATATAATGCAACTCATAGTGTGGTGACATGTCTAAAAATAGACTTTGCGACAAAAATCACCTGTGTGGGCCCCACCTAGTTTAGGTGATTATTTTCCAACTAGGATCAAGAATGATGTTTCGGGATGCCTCCTTCACTGTTTCTTGTTGCAATATTCAACACTCCCTCTCAACAAGAAAGGACTGTCTTTGCATCTCAACAAGAAAGGACTGTCTTTGCATGCGACATGCAACTCCATGCATTCGCCCTACAACCTTTGCAAGTGCCATGCAACTCCATGCATCTGCTCTGCAACTCTTCCAAAATTGAATAGGCTCCAAACAAATCAATCAGTCTAATGCATCTATCATCAAAGTATTCGACTTCTGTTGGTACCAACTACACATGTCTTTAGGAACCAACTGGATTGTTCGAACTCTGCACCCCGCACACTACTTCTTTGTCAACTTTGAGCAGCATGGTGTGAGCCTGTCCGCACGATGCCGCCTACATCAATCCAACTGATCATGCTACTACTACTCTGTGGGCTCCTCGTAGCTAGGTTAAATTCATGAGATCCACACCATCTCAATGAATCCTTCCTAGAAATGTCGTCTTGGGATTACTCATGCATGTCGCCCCACCTCTCACTTGGTGGCATAGCTGCATGCACTCCCTCTGCCCATCTGGCATGAAATTTCTCTACGTGAGTGGTTGCTCCCACTCCATGATCCTCATCTTGTGGCTTCTCCACATCCTGAGGTTCAATTTTAGCTGCATGCAAATCCAACTCCCTCTCAAGCTTCAATTTCATGTCTTTCTTGCACTTCCCAACAGTAGGAAGCTCCGTAGAAATCCCATCTACTTCAAGTCTGTAGAGATTCTTCACTCGAATCCCAACCTTCTTGACTTGTCCTGTTGCTTTGTGTCGAAGGAAAATTTTTCCTTCACTAAAGACAACATCATACCCTTTATCCTCTAACATTACGACTGAGATTAAATTCTTCTTTAAACCTGGAACATGCACTACATCTTGTAAAATAATGAGTTTACCTGACTCCCTCTGAAATGTAATGGTATTGATGCTGGTCGCATTGTATCGTCCATTGTCACCCAACTCAACATACAACTGGAGATCTTTCTCCACCAAGTCACTGAAAAGGTTCACATCTCCCGTCATGTGAAAGGAAGCACCATTATCAAAATACCACCCCAATCCCAATGCACTGGACACCATGCATGCGATCAAGGAGAAGTCCAGCTCAAATTGTGAGGCAAGAGCCTCACCAGCTGCAGCTCCAGCAACCTGCTTGTTGTTCTTCTTCTGTGGACAATGTGTGGCGAAATTCCCATGTTCGTGACAGTGAAAACACTTCACTTTGGACATGTCACACTCTTTTCCATCCGCACTGGATTGAGAAGGATTTTTCTTCCCCTTCCCTTGAATCCTTGCTTTGGAAGCCAAAGCGCAATCATCTTCATCATCATTCTTTGATGAGGAGCCATCCCTGGTACTCCGCCTTATCTTCTCCTGCACAAGATTCGACCAAAGTCGCTCCCATCCTGGAAGTTTCTCCCAACCATTAATAGAGTCCTCATAGCTATGCCAACTCTTTGGAAGCCCAAGGAGAGCCAAGATCACCAAGTCTTCTTCATCCACGCTAACTCCTACACTCCCAAGCTCATCCTTGTAGTGGACAAACTTTTTCAAGTATACCGGAATAGTGTCATTCTTCTCCATTTTTATTTTCCTTAGCTTGTCTTTGAGCGCCAACTTCTTCTGGTCACTTCTGCTTTGGAACAATTTTGTCAAAGCCTTCCACATCAAGAATGGAGTGGCTTTATCATGAAGGCTAGACACAATGTGATCCTTCACACCTTCCAACATAATCCTTCGACACCTTGCTACCTTCTTTTGCCATGCGTTAAGTGCGGCTGCATCGCTAGAACCCGGTTTAGGAATTTCAACATCTATGAATTCCTTCAACCCATTATCCTCCAGCATTGCCTCCATCCTGTCCTTCCATGAAATATAATTAAAGCTTCCCTCAATGGCATACTCCAATCGCAATCTGTTGAAAGACATTTCAATGAATGCTCAACTTCGACACCAAGAAAAACACTGCAGCAATTTCAAATTCCACCAGCACAAAACTCAACTGCCTCAATAATTGAAATTTCTCCAATGATCAATGCTCTGATACCATGTATAAATTATATGCACTACGCATGCATATGTCCAATATTCTCCTGATCACACATTATTTATCTTCATGCACAATACAGAATCTATTCCACCATTGATCATCACATGCGAAAGTTAAATCAATTGCAAAGCACACATGAAACCATAAAAATTCACACACATTAACATAGTGTTTTAACAGGAAAGCCTGAAGCTAAAAACCCCAACTATCTGTATATAAAATATTTCATAGAGATCATGTAAAAATCCTTATACAAATCTTATCACAAGCTCTCAGTACAATCCAATCGCTACACACTAATCAGGCCCGATCGTGAAAATCCATGCACCGATCTTTGCCAGCCTTTAGCCTGCCTCTACTGCACAATCCCTGCTGAAGAACGGCTCTGGATGAACTCCCATCCCCCAGCCTTTATCACGCAATACTTAAAGGCATCTCCACTAAATTTGTGGTGCAAACAAGGAAACACTATAGTCACAACTGATAGTCACACTTGCTCTTTCACCTACCTCTCCACTGGTCTCCACTGAAACTGTCCATGCACTGTAGTTAACTGCTGTATTCTTCAGTTGATTAATGAGTTATTATTTAGTGAATTAATTAACTAATTAATTCACACCACTCTCACTAGTGTATCATTCAATTAGACTAGATACAACTAGCTCAACTGTGTCTAACTGAGTTAAACTGAACACAACTTCACCAACTACTTCTACAACTCCACCAAACTCTGTCACATGAGTTCTAACTGAAGTCCTCCATGCAATAGCTCCACTTAACCCTCAGGAATAGCGTGATTCCTTCTCTCATCTCCTGTGCCACATCTGTTCACTTAACTGAAGTGCTCCAAGAGAATAAGATAATGTTCAGAGTCCAAATATTATTAAGAGCTAATAATATTCGACATATCTATTTTTAGACTGGCAATCTAAAAATAGATTTTGCCCAATATGTCTAAAAATAGAAGTCCATCTATTTTTCCAACTTGACCAACCATCCACAAATAGCATCCTGCAACTCATAGAATATGATCAACATGTCTAAAAATAGACATAGTCTACAAATATACTTTGGGCCAAAAATTACCTGTGTGGGCCCCACCTAGTTTAGGTGATCACTTTCCAACTAGGATCAGGAATGATGTTTCAGGATGCCTCCTTCACTGTTTCTTCTTGCAATCTTCAACAGGATTTTCTAAAGAAGGCTATGGGTTGTTCTTGCCCCATCATGTTCTTTTGCAAAAAAATTGCAACCACGATATGTTTAGATGCAAATGAGGACATATAGAAGTCTTTGGTGAAATCAGGATTGATTAGATCTGGTGTTTGAGTGAGTGCTAGCTTAACTAGTTCAAAATATTTATTGGCTTCCAAGGTCCACTTAACTCCTATCTCCTTTTTAGCATGTTTGTAATATTTTTCAAAAGTTCAGCAAGGTTGGGGATGAATCTTCTTAAGAAGTTGATTTTCCCAAAGAAATATTATAATTCCTTAATATTTCTAGGATGGTTGATTTGCAATATGCCTTCAATTATTTTGGGGTCTATTTTGATCCCTTCTTCAGAGATGATTTGGCCTAGGAGTTTTCCTTCTTGTAGACCAAACAATGTTTTCTTTGGATTCAAAGATAGGCCATATTTCCTACATTTTTTAAAAACCTTTCTCAAGTGGACTAACTGCTCTTCATGAGTCTTAGAGTAAACAGTGATGTAATCAAGGTAAATGAATATGAAGTACCCTATGTCTTCTGAAAAATCTATGTCCATGGCCCTTTGGAAAGTGGCCCCCGCATTCATCAACCCAAATGGCATTTTGATATACATGAATGTACCCCAAGGTGTGGTGAAATCAGTTTTCTGTTGATCACTTGGGAATACTAGCACTTGGTTGTAACTGGAAAAAACTTCAAGCAGTGAGATTCCCTTAGATCCAACTACCTTTTGAAGTATGTGATCCATTTTAGGCAAGGGGTAATTATCTTTCAATGAGGACTGGTTCAGATTTTTGAAGTCAATGCCAAGTCTAATCTCCCCAGTTTTCTTCCTAACTGACATAAGGTTGGAAACCCACTCTGAGTATCTAATGGGAACTATGATCCCGACATCATACATATTTTTAATCTCTAGTTCAACTAAAGGTAGTAAAACATGGTTTATTCTCCTTAACTTTTGTTTGAAAGGTTTCTGATTTTCCTTGAGAGGTATTTTATGTTGAATAATGCTTGTGTCATATGATTTCAAATCTTGATATCCCCATGCAAACACATCTTTAAACTCTTTAAAAAGCTCAATATACTTTTGTTTTATGTGAGGAGGAAGGGTCTAGGAGAGTTTCATCATTTTGGGTTCCTTTATGCTTCCTATGTTGCACTCCTCAACATCAGCCTCGGTAGATTCTATCTTTGGTTTTTTAGCCACATCATTAAAGTCGAACAACTCTTCTAACGGTGCAAGGCCTCTTCGTAATGTGTCATTTTTACATTGTAATACCTCCAAGTCCTTTTGTTCTAAATCCTCAAACATTTCAGCCTCATAAGGATGTATAAGCAGATCTATATCAGCAAAAGAGGACAGCGCTATTTCATGATCTTGTTCTTCAACAAAAACATCTTTCTCATGCTCTAAGCTAGATTTTGTCAATGTAAATTCATTCCTAGATTGCAGAAAATCATCAATTTGTTTATCACCCTCAAAAACTTGCCAATGGCTAATGATTTCAGACACTGTAGGATGATGTTTGACTTTGACAGTGTGTTATTCACTTGCATGTGGTATTTGGCAATTGCTGGCAGCAAAGGCAAGCTCATTGGCAAGACTATTTTGGGCTCTAGGAATGTGAATGAACTCATATTTCTCAAAAGTTTTGAGGATGTCTAAGGCTTCATTTTTGTACTCTCTTAATCTTGGATTCTTAGCTAAGTACTCACCTTTGATTTGTTTAATGATAATTTCTGAGTCTCCTTGGACAAATATTTTCTTAGCTCCTAGGTCTTCAAGCAAGTGCAAACTGAGGAGGAGAGCCTCACACTCTACAATGTTATTAGTGCACTGAAAGTCTAGTTTGTATGAATGGCCTTCACTTGTGTTAAGTATCTAGACACTAGCTCCTGAACCAGCCTTGCCACAAGAGCCATCAAAGCTCATGTTCCAAAGTGTTTCTAGTTCATGTTTGTCACTATGCTATTGTTCAAGGCTGCTAGAATTCAAGTTGTCATGTTCTTCATTCGAGGGTGAATGTGAGTGTTTTGGAGAGCCTAGCTCTTTCTCATTTCCTTTCACTATTTCACTAATGTCATTTTCATTATATAAGATGAAAGAGTCCAAATCTAAGTGAATGGAATAAACCGGGAGTTGTTTGGTCTATCTAGGAACTTACCATATACTTCATGTGAGATTCTCGATATAATATCCTAGTTTGATTAAAGACAGGGATAGTAGCATATGAAATGTCCATTTGGAGGCTGCCTTGAAATTTGGCTCCCCATGATCTAGACAAAAGCATGCCATACTTCGGGGGAATATCAACAACAACTATGTCCATTACTAGACTCTTAGCAGGTATTTGTGCTAGAGTGATACATAGATCCTTGATTAGACCCAAACACTTGACTCTACTCGAACCGGAGGAGTACAAGTCTTTGTAAGGTTTAGTTATCTCTAGGCCTAATCTCTCCATCACAACTTTAGGCATGAGTTTGTGTGAGGCACTGGAGTCTAGGATGGCATTGTGTAATATTTTTTCATGTATGTTTAGGCTAATATAGAAAGGAGGGACAACTCCTTCTTGATACTTTCCCTCAACCTTGGGTCCAAACAACAACTCAGGCCCATCATCAGTCCAATTTAGAGTGTCAGTATCATTTCCTAGTTTCAAGACTTTCAACACTTGAGATCTATACACTCCTTGAGTTACCAGTTCAATGAGAGGCATGGTTATCTTGATTTTAGCAATCTCTCCTTCAAATCTAAAAGGTATTTGTGTTTTAGACATATTTACGTCAGTTTTATCAGCCATAATTTTTCTACATTTTTAATTTGCTGATTTTGATTTGGGGCTTTAGACAATAATTTTTTCAGGGCCACTAGTAGATGCTCTAGGGCAGCTTGTATCACCACTTGGTTGGCTAGTTTTGTCTCTATTTGGATCAGTTTTCTTAGCCATGGTGTTGGTATTGTCTAATGTCCTTTTAGGAGCGTTTTTAGGGGTTTTCCTAACAACAGTGTCTAAGTTGTTCTTCTTGGAGTTGTCTTGGTTTTTCTTACTCCTAAGATCATATTGTCTATGGAATTCCATTATGGCCTTTTCCAATCCCAACTTATAGTCTTCAGAATCTTCATAGCTTGCTTCATTTAGATTCGAGGAGAAGAAACCTTGTTCTTCTTCTGTGAGAAAGACATCACCCTCATAATCAGAGCCTATTAAGTTTACATGGTTTTCATCTGGCTGTTCAATATCTCTTTCCCCTTCATCTACATAGTTATCTTGGAAAGGAGGCCTAATCTGTTGGTCATTTTCCCTTTGTCTGATTTGGGGTGGGTCTCTTCTGAAGTTCTGATTCCGATTTCTATTTTGGGGATTTGGTTGATTTTCTCTAGGAGGTGTTCTTTCATTTATGCTTATTCTCTCCATCATTCTCTCCATGGTTCTAAATAGGCTTTCAATCTTGGAATCAGATGAGGAGGTTGGGCATGGTTTCATATTTGTAGCTTACCCTCTTTTCTGATCTTAGCCTAGCTCTCTTTTCAATTAATTTGGCCTCTACAATTATAGCTGCCTTTTTCATGTCTTCTAAAGTTAGGGGCTCTCTTTCTCTTAGCTGATAGGCCATGTTCGGGTCAAAACCTTCCTAGAATTTAGCTAAGGCTAGGCCTAGTGGGGGTTTCATGTTTGGTGGTAGTGCGTTGTAAACACTATTGAACCTAGTGCAATAGTCTTGGACACTTTCCCCTGTGTTTCTCTTAAGGTTTCTATATTTTGAGAGGATCTGGAGAGGGTTTTTCTTAATCTCCCACTTGTTTATGAAATTTTGGTAAAGGGAAGGGAGATCGTGTATGCTGTTGGGAGCTAAGTTTTTGAACCATTTTTTAGCTTCCCCTCATAGGCTTTGGGCAAACATCCTCATCTTCATGGTTTCCTCTTCTAATTCCATGTAGTCAAAAGCATCAGTTATTCTATCTACATGTTTTTGGGTAGTGGTAGATTTAGCCCTAGTAAAGTGAGGGATTCTGGAGTCATTTGGCAAAGGTACCAAAGGTTGTGGTAAAACTAGGGGGGCATACCAAGCTGCCATGATAGGAGCTAATGACAGATTTACAAGCGGAGGGTTTGTGAGATGGGATGGAGTGGTTTTCACAGTGGTGGTATGAATGGGTGTGGTGGAAGTACTTGGACCAACAGACTAATTCTGAGCAGATTTGGTATGAAAAGAGCTAAAGTGGTGGAAAAGGTGAAAATCAAGTGGGGTGGAAGGAGAGGCTTCTCTACTAGAACTCTGCTGCAAATCTATGGGCTCAAGTTCAGTATGGTCAATCCTACTGTGTGACTTGGTTCTGAAAAGTTTTATTGTATGGTGCCAGTCAAACTGGGGATCTTGCAAGGATATGAAATGTTTAGGTACAGAGCTTGCTTTATGAATGGTCCTAACAGTAGCTAAGTTTCTATTTTTAGAATTTTACCACAAAATATTTTCTGGGTCATCAACTATAGTAGGAGGGTTTGGGTCCAGATGATATCTAGTACTGATTCTTTGTGAAGCCAGATTTCAAACTCAAAAGTTAGAGAGGCTGAAAGTTTTTTTAATTTTACAAAAGTTTACCTCTCTTAGTGTTTTCTAAACTCACACAGTGTGTGACTAGACTTTTAAACTTCTGAGGGTTGATTCGACACAATCCTAGGGAAGTCTAATAATAACTAGTGAAGTGGTAGGCCTACTAGAGGCTAGTGGAGTCACCAGGTGGATGTTTTTAATTTGTTTTGAGGATGTATGTCTATGGTCCACCACCAATAATTGACAAAAAACCAATCTAGGGATGTTTTGGGGTTTTTCTGAGTTCTCTTAAGTAGCCCTAAGGTTTGTAAGAGTGTCCTATAGCTGAGTCATCATTTTGCTAGGATGGTGAAACAATCAAAGTCTACTCTTAGCTATCAGTTGAGTTTTCTATGATTAACTAAGGGTTAAATGAGTCTATAAGAGTTTTTAGGCTACTATGTACTCATTCCCACTGTGATCACTATTATGTTAGTGTGGCGATGAGGTGGCAGATTCACTAAATTTTCTAAGTCTAACTGAGTTTTTAAGAGGTATTCAGGCAACTATATACTCAGAAGTCCCACTGTGATCACCATTATGTTAGGCGATGAGGTGGAAATAAATCAGTAGATACTGTTTGACAAGGGCTTCTGAATTTTCTAAGGATGTGCAAGCTTGTTACTCACTCAGAAAGTCCCACCGCGATCGTTGTTATGTTCGGGTCCAATGTTTTAGCATATTGATAGACCAAATGCATAGAGTAACATCAGACCAGTCTTTGGAGTCCTAGGACCTAGCATTCCTGGACTCATAGAGGGCTCTCTCTATTGTATGCAAAGGATGTGAACTTTTTTGCTTTAGATGGTTGATTTTAGGCTAGTTGTTAATTGCATGGTTTGTTGTTTTTTTGGTTGGGTAAGATGATCAAGTAGGATAGGTGGAGTGAGAGGTCATAAAATCATTAGGCTATGGAGTCTATGAAAGTCATTTATATCTCAATAATGAGTCGGGTTACATCACAGGGCAAATATAGTGTGGTCAATGGATCTTTAAGGTTATGTGTGAAGTGAAATGGACATTAAGTTGGGGAAACAAGGTAGGGAAAAGGGTAGTTAAGAATCCTTTGTCATGTACCCATAAACAAGAAGGTATAAAACACCATTAAATTTATGAAGCAATCAATTGATAGGGAAAACTAGTAACTCTTTGATTCAACTTAAGCTAATAAGAATTCAAGACAAACATTCCAATGAAATATAGAGTGCGAGAAACTCATTTAACTTCTAATGATTCCACCTTCAAGCTTTAGAAAACATTTAAGATAACAAAATAACTTTAATAAATAAAGAGGGAACTCCTAAACATTATTGATCAAGCTACAAATAAATTTGAGGCAAACTGATAGGCATGGACAAAGGGAAAGATCGAAACAAGACCTCCTTGGCTTAACTTAACAAGTAATACTTCAAAGAGAGATTTCAAGACAGAGTTTAGATAGCATAAAATAAGCAGGGCTTACCATGAATCATATTTGTAAACTATAATATTAATCCATTGATGAAAAAAACAAGCATAGGGGGTCTACGGAGCAATCAAGAATTCCTTATAATTTCCTAGTAGAGGAAAACATAAAGACAATAGTAAACAGGAAGGACTAAGCTGCCTCAAACAACAATTCTTAGCCTATACTTTTATGATCTACTGCAATATAGAAGGATGGAAAATCATAAACAAGAAGACAAAAAAAAGAAAGAGACACATCACCATAAACCAAGCTCAGGGATCCTGCAAGTAGCCTTCATCATCATCAATCAAAGCAAATCATCCATAAGCTCCACAATACCAAATTGCTCTTTAACCTCAAAGAACCATGTATTGCTCTCAAAACTCATCAAATGCCAACATTTATAATGAATCCTCATGCTCTATATAACAAGCAAGGAGGATAAAAACCTAATAGAGTCTCTAGAAGTCTATTGGCTAATAAGAAGTGTCACTATTGTCTTGAGGCCTTGCAAGGCCCAAGGCACAAAATATCTAAAATAAAATATCCTTTTAGGCATTTTTAGCAAATAAATTGACCTTTAGGACTCTGAAAAGCCTTCTAAAACTTGCCAAGCATATATTTTTTACTTTTCAACTTCAAGAGCACAACACTGTGTTTTAAGATGAATTTCCATGCCAAGAGCGTAGCACATGAACATGAAAAATGGGTCATCTTGCAACAGTGTTTTGAAGGCCTTCTCGATGTCGGAATAGGCTCCGTGAAGGCTTGTTGGAAATATCTTTGAGTCTAATTTCCAGATCTACCCTTGTTTCTCTGATTGGACCTATATAACCTATTGAAAAATAAAAAATTCCAAGACTGGTAAGGGCACAACACATGTCCTGAAAAGCAGGCAGAATGGTGAAAATAAGGGTGTTTTTGACCCTTTTGGAGGACCAAAACAACTCCAATTGACCTGAAACTTTGCGAGCATGCTAAATTTGAGATGAGGATTCCAAATGTGTGAGTCTTTCATCCTAAATATGCTCTAAAAAAGAGTGTAGCACCATGTGTGCTACCCCCTTGGTCCTCAAATTAGCAAAAACCCAAAACTTGTCAAAATTCTCCCAAATTTGGTGGAAGTATGCCTCATGGGTTTTGGGAGACCTGTAGAGAATCTTGTACCAAGATTCCAAGCCTAGCTTGGCTCTTTTCCTCTTTTAGTGCTTGAATTTCATTGAGGGCTTCCTTTAGTTTGGCACAAGCAAGTTTGTTTTTCATTGCATAATGCTTGGTCATATTTTTCTAGAGAGCAAGGCCCCTTTTTATCTTCTTAAAGTACTTGTGTTAATTATATTAATACTGAATGATATATTGTGCCATCTCAAAATCCCTCTCCCACACCCTGATTTGTGCATATTTTCTTTGGAGAAGTAGTCTATTGGCCACCTCCTCATCTTCATTACCACTGTCTAGGTCAATGAATTGTGGCTTATGAGTAGTTTGCCTGCCTCCCTTAACTTTCTTATCTGTTTTCATCTTTTCTTTTCCCTTGTCAAGCCTTTGAGCTGATGTAGATGGCAAGGTCCCTTGCCTTTTGGAGGCTGCAAACACTTTTCTTGATCCTATTTGAAAAGTGAGAGGAAGAAACTCAAATTTGTTTACTAGAATGCTCTTACCATGACTGAACTCAAGATTTCCTTTCCTTTCATCAATGGTCTCTACATTCATGTCTTCTTCATTTTTATCTTGACTGCCTTCTTGAGAGGTACTTTAATTTTCCCCGATGATATTATCACTATCATGATCTTCATCATGGTCATCCTCTTCCATATCTTCTACATTTTTATCCTCTCTGTTTGCAACATTATCATTCTCTGTGTTGTCACCATTAGAGGTGTTTTTATCAGTGTATTCATCACTATCTTGTCCATTTTTATCTTCATGGCTGGCCCCTTTGTCACTGTTCCTTTCACCACTGCACTGTTCACTGCCTTTGTCTTCATAATCTGTCTCTTCATTATCTGTCCCTTCTTCACTATCTAGCTCACCGTTTTTATCTTTATAATCTGCCTCTGCCTTTTCATCATTGTAATTTTTTGTGGGGTCACTGTTAGAGGTACCTTCATTAGTTTCTTCATTTTCTTCAAACTCTTTGCTATCCCCTGTAATTTCCTCATTGTTTTCATTTTTACCACTGTTATCCCCTTCTATATCTCCTAAAATGTCATCTTATTGTTCATTTCTTGCATCTGTTTCTTCTTCACTATTGGGCTCACTGCCCTTATCTTCAAAATGTACCTCTTCATTATCTGCCTCTTCATGGTCTTCTTGTTCTAAAATGTCCTCTTTTTCATTGTCATTTTCTTCCTCACTTTCCTTTGTTTCTTCTTCACCATCACCACTTTCTTCATTTTCATTTTCATCTCCCTCATCACTTGTTTCTTCCTCTTGACTATCATCTTCTTCTTGGCTGTCATTTTCCTCTTGTTCACTATTTTCCTCTTGTTCTTCATCACTTTCTTCTTGTTCTAATTCTCTAGGGGAAGGTGAAATAGGGAGGTTCTCTTGGGGAGAGGATTCAGGTGGAGAAGATGAATCATGGTCAATGGGGGGTGATGGAGGAGTGGAGGAAGGTGGATGAGATGGTGAGGGTAAACTTTGCAAAGGAAGAGGCTGTGGATTTGTGAAAACATCATGGGCGATGAACACTTCCCATGGGATGCCTTGTTGCTCTAATTGATGCAACACAATCATCTTGATAATATAACGGTGAAAAATTATTTGCATTTGCTATGAAGGATGTCTCTTTTGCACAATGTACGACATCTTATCAATACTTCTATAAAGGTAATAGGGAAAATGTAGCAACTTGGCCCTAGTGAAATGCATAAGTAGTCTTATATGGTAGGAATAAATTCTATAAAATCTCCCCTCGCATGTAAAATACTTCATGATGGCTTTCATTAAAGGGGCATATCTCTCCAAAAAATTGGAAAAGGGAAAAATAGTTTTTCAATCAGCTTGGTATCTTGGTTTCAAGAAGGGTTGATAATGGCTCAAGTCCAAACTCACGTGTTTGAAACCTTTTTCTCCCATGCAAGGTATCGCAATGGCCATAGCAATGGTATTGGTTGACAACTCCAAATTCACTCTAGCTAGATGCACTTGATGGTCATGGAGGTTGAGGATAAAAATCCTGGTCAACTTAGGGTGACTTTGGACTCTTTGTACCTTTTCATATAATTCAAGACAACCTACCTCTTGGAAATATGCAATAGTGTTAGGGGAGGCTGTCAACTCCTTGGTGCTCAAAGGCTCAAACCTATATGCTCTCCCACCCTTTCTCTACTATCTTATAGGCCTTTGGCCTCCCTCACCATTGTCATCACTGCCTTCTCTGGAAATTTTGTCTCTTACTCTTGCTTTAAAATTAAAACCCTGAAAATTGTTTATGAAATGATATGGAGAAGGAAAGTGAGATGATGATGAGTAAGGCAGTGATTTTCAAGTGAAGGGAAATGATGAGTGATTAGCAAAGTAGTCTCAGTGTATCTTTATCATGTAGATGGGTGAGTGTTCTTCAATCAGCAGAGTTTTTTAGTATGGGGACCAAGCTTTATCTTCTTCTAGGGTTTCTAACTTTCTCTCTAAGTTCACCCTTTAAAAAAGTATGAAAGGGGGAAATAGATCTAAATATCTCTTTCAAAAACCCTCATTATGCATTAGGCATAGGTTTTGAGGTGAATTGGAGGCTTTCACTGGCTTGAGACGCTTCCTGGTTGAACGCGCAACACAAGAGCACAGCACTCGGGCCAGTCGGATCGGCCTTGCACAGGCTGTCGGGTTGGCCCTGAACGGAGCACGGGAACGTAGCACCGGTGGAGGGTCTTCATACAACACCTGTACGGGCAGGCACGCAGTGCCAGCAGAGCCTGCACAGTGTTGGGCAAGGTCTGAACAGCCCAGTGCATAGCACGACAGAGCCTGAACGTAGTCGGGTCTCTCCTAGGTAGTGCCTTAATGCAGTCGGGTCTCTCCTGGGTAGTGACTGAATCCACAAGTACGTAGCATGGTAGAGCCTAAATGGCAGTTTGGTCTCTAGCTTCTCCTGCACGCAGAAAGGGTAGCACTGAATGCGGCCTACACGTAGTGCCCAGGTGATTCAGTTGGGCGGTCCTGCACATGGTAAACACGTAGTGTACTTCTACAAGAGTGCAGTGACCTTTTGCAATTTACAAATAGAGCACCCACAGGCGCATAGCGCAGCTTTACAGGAGTGTAGCGCAAGGCTTCTCCTACCCGAAACTTGCCATAAACCTTGATTTTTCACTTGAAAGCTTTCTCTCCCCTTTGTATATGACAAATGAGTTGAGTGATGAATGTGGTGCCTTTATACCCTTGGAATCAATAAATTAAAAATAAAAACCCACTTTGCTAATGTCTTGAGTTTTACTTTGTCACTTTGTCACTGATATCTTCTTTTCTTTTGCAGGAGGTGACCTAAACATAAAAATGATCTTTTATCATCTCAACCCTTCTTCTTACTGGTTTTTGGTAACTAAGATGATGGACTTCACCTCTCTTTGGTCTGTTGATATTCCTTTAAAACTTGTTTTGCTGGCGCCTGGTGGAGTTGTATGATTACATTGTGTTTTTTAAACCTCATGTCTTCACCTCTTTTTATTGAGAGACTGGTAGAAAACATATATTATTTCTCTTTGAGATCCTTGAATGTAAGTGATCTCAAAACAGGATTCCTCCCCTTCTTACTGATTTTCCAGAGGTATAATGAATCTGTCTTGCAAAGCTACTTTAGTCTTTTTAATCAAGTTTGTCATTACCTGTCCTTGACCACTTCTGTTTGCTGCAGGTGCCATGACACAAATTAATTTTGTCTTCTTGGTCATTTTGGAATCTTGACAACTTTAGTCACTCAAAATCAAACTCATGATTTGCTTGGTGTTCTATTTTGGCACTTAACCTCCTGCTTTCCTTCTTTTGACCATTTTGAAAAAAATTGATTGCACTTGAAACTTAGGTTACCTAACACTAATATTCTTTACAATTTTCTCCCTTAGGTGTAGTGAAATAGTTTTGCCTTGACAAACCATGTAAGTCATCCTTTGATATCATTTTTCAACTTCTACCTTCTATCATTAAGGATATCTCTCACCTTATTTCTTGTCTCAATAAATCTTCAATTTATGCTCAGTGGCATTGATGTACCTATTTCCTTGTGATCCTTTGCATGGACTCCTTGCTGGGCAACACCTATTTTTCCAATCAGTTATAAAAACTCTGATTCTCTTTGTTCATAGGCATGTTGTCTCCCCTTTGCTGTGAATTTCATTTGTGATGATTTACCCTCTTAATTTACCTCTCCTTCTGCTGATGGCCATCTCTTTCATTCCTACAGAAATGCCTAATATGGGCAGTTGTTCTTTGCAAAAGTTGTGCTTTGATGAAAGGAGCTTGCTCTTGAAGGTTTTTTGATACCTTTTGGACAATCATGAGCTCACCCTCCTTTTCATTTGATTTCATCTTTGGGCACATGTAAAACAGTGAGTTTAGAAAACCAAAACAAGGAATAACCTAGGAGATCCTATATGACCTATTGGGAAGCCTTTTGGACTTGGCCTTTCACTGAAAACTTAACTTAGGGTTTGTAGATGTAAAATAGAGCATTGACAAACCTTTATGCATTGCAATCCTAGAAACTAATGACTTTGATTTATCTAAAGAGCCCAGAAAGGTAGTTTAAAACCACCAATGCTTGAGGCATTTGTTGAATAGGGAAAAAGGTTAGGCTACTTTGCAATCCAAGGTGTAAGTAGAAGGGTTAGGCAAATAGAAACAGAGTGGTAAGGTCAGAGGTGGCAAACATAGTGAGAATGAGTGGCATAATTCCATGATTTGGGCTTCTAGGAGTGATAGGCTAGCCATGCCTTGATAGAGTAGTAAAATAGTGAAAAATTTATCCTAAGGATAATGAAAGCAGTGAGATTTCTAGAACTCACAATATTCATGAATTTTGTTTCTAGAAATCTAGGATAAACATTTAGTCATCTTCAAAGGCAAAAAATTACTGATGACTAACAGGCCCGAAAGGAATATTTCGGTGAATATTTTGAGGAATATTCTAGGAATATTCCCCAAAATATTCTTTTTTCTGACTGTACCTTTGACCAGTCAACCCTGGTCAAATGCCGAAATTTGGAGCTTATTAGACTTTTGAAATCATGATAACTTCTTCATACGGTGTCGGTTTTTCAAACCGTTCATGGTGCTAGAATCAGGAAGATGAGATCTATGTGTTCTCTCAGGTTCAACATCCTTTCAAACACTTTGAATTTTGAACTATCACTTAGCTCCTTGATCCAAATCTGATCACTACTCCCCATTGGGAATCTTTTGGACCCCAAAAGACTAATTACCTGTTCTGTAAATGAGAGTACAACTCCCTCACCTTTCCAGCATTAATCCACTTTACCTTGCTTGGCTTAGTGCCTTTGAGCCCAACTCAAAGGTATTCAACACTTCCCTTCTTGGATGCTCTTGTCCTCCTGTTAAGAACTCTATCTTCCTTGAACTCATTCATAAATTTCTCGCAAGAAATTTTCAATTGAAGGTAATTGAACATCATTTCCTTGATCATCGATCAAAGGTAGCTCATACAAACGTAAGTTTTCAATAGAATTACATGCATACATGACTTAAATTTTCATATGTACAAATGAATGTATGTCTTACTAGGTCAAGAAGTCAAACCACTTCTTACCAAGCCACTTCCATGGCAATTTTTGCTGCTGAAAATATTCTTCTTGTGAAACATCTGGTCTCACACTGATGATGGAATATTTGGTTCCAATTTTTCCAGTATTTTTATCCTCTTGCTTCAAATGCTTCGGATGATTGGTTGGATGCAGTATTCAACATTGGGCAATAAAATGCCCCTTCTTCTAGAAATGTGTGCAAGTATTTTGCATCTTTTGTGCAAGTTTCCTTCGCTTCGACTGTTTCCTTTATGCCCTCATCCTCTTCTAGCATTTTGAAACTTCATGGTTACACAAACCACAATAGGAACAACAAATCTTTATTTCATTCATGCATGCAGATTTTTCATGCTTAACATAAAAATAATC
Organism: Pinus albicaulis; assembly: GCA_034641835.2. Classification (NCBI taxonomy): domain Eukaryota; kingdom Viridiplantae; phylum Streptophyta; class Pinopsida; order Pinales; family Pinaceae; genus Pinus; species Pinus albicaulis. Next base: position 358,435,782 of record CM076575.1, read on the forward strand.
AACTTGAATATGGTAATAATTATACCTCAAATGTTGCTTTGCATGTCCACCTTTTTTACCTTCTTGAGGAGATGAACTTGAAGAGGTTCCAGCTTTCTTTTGAAGACCAACATCAGTGTTTATGTCCTGATATTTGTCAAAACTCTCTTGATCGCCATAAGCTGCATGTCTACAAACATCTTGCTGTAGCATGGGTTTCAAACAATCTCATTCATCTTGAATACAAACTTGACATGTTTGAATATTTGAACTTGCAACAAAATTTCTTCTTGGAGTTGTCTCAAATGCCTTCATAGTCGTAGAGTTTTCGCCATAAGATTGAACATACCCTAGACCAAAATTATTAGGCATTTCCTCAACCAAAATAGGATCAATCATGCCTTGTGCATATTTTCCTAGACCCTTGCCTTCATAGCCCATTTTTAACATCAATTTTGACCCTATACCTCTAGTGTGTTTTTGAAATGAACCTACACATATTTCTGAAGAGGAAATTGAAGACAAATTTGAGTGATTTACCTCTGCTTCAAACATGTGTTTGGTTAAGGCCTCTTGGGCATGATGGAGCTGCATTTCCATATCATGCATTCTTTGAAGAATTCCTTCTTTATCTTGCTTCATAGCAACCAATTACGCATGAATTCTAGTTCTTTCCCTTCCATCTTCATACATAATTTGCACCATATCCTTCAGGATGTAGAAGTCCCGCCTCAACTCTTCATCAAAGAGTCGTGTAAAAGAGGAGGATTTTGAAACCTAACTTGATGAAGTTTTCATCATTATGTAAATTAACTAAAGAACTTCAACAAAAATTCACAAAGCTTCAAAAATAATTGACAAAGCTTCTAAACAATATGGTTGTAAAGTTAAGCTCTTTTCCGTAGCTTGTTTCTCTACTTCAAAAAACCTTTTGAAAATAATCCCTCTTGTGCTTCAAGGGTTGCCTTGAGGTCCTTTGGGTAAGGAAAATGCTTTCAGCCTTCTTCCTTCTTTTCCTCTTCTGGACTTAGCTTATAGTAGCTCCCCTTCACCTCTAGCAAACTCAAACATGTAAGCATCAATTAATTTGCAAACAGTTAAATTATTTTCACTGTTAAACACCTTTCAAATCAAGCAAGAAACCTAGTTCTCTAATACAACATGATATTAAATGGGTGGATGACTTGTTATGTTATTCCACCTCCCACTCAGTTAAGAAAATTAAGATCTTTCTTATACTTGATTATGCAAAATTTGAATTCTTGATTCAGGTGTATGTGTTTTAAAAAAAATTAATGCTTTAAGAGTAAGGAATTAATTTTTGTTTTTTCTGATGTTAAGCATGTACAGAAACCATAAAGTGTAGCAAATAAGCCTCAACATATAACAAAAAATTAAATAAAGGAGTTCACTTGAATATTGTGGGCTACATCTCCTTGAGCCTTTGTCAATTGACTTGGATCTTTGGGATTATGATGGAAAATATCTTTTACAAGTTTTATAATTAACTCAAATGGTTGTTTGGATTGTACCAATGGGTTTAGAATACCAAAATACCCCTGGATTTACTGCTCAATCTCTGGAAATGGACCTAGGCTCCCTTGGGCTTGACCTCTTATGTCAGTGTCCTTGAGCTTCCCTGAGCTTCTATGTGGCACAAACTCTCCTAGAAGTCCTCTTATGCTCCTAAAACATGTTCTAATGTCTCAAGAACATATTAATAATCCAAAATAGGTTGTTCATTTTCTCATAATGAACTCAGGCTCCCTGTTCTATGCCTCCAACACCTGGTGGCACTAGGCTCCCTGAAAATTCCTTATGGATTATTTGGATTTAGAAGACTCCAAATGGATCTAAAAATCCCTCCATTGGATTCAAAATGTCAAAAATAGTCATAAATGTATATTCATTCACTCAAAATGTCCTATGGCTGCTCTAGCTATGCCTCCAACATTTGGTGGTACCCCGTGGCTCTAGGCTCATTGAAAACTTCCCTATAGCATCTTGGCCTTCAGTACTCTCCAAATTCTTTCAAAAAAACCATCATTCGATTCATAAGGTACAAGATAGTCAAAATATACTACTATTTTGCTAAGAATTCCCTTTGGTTGCCCTGGCTAGGCCTCATTCTCATGCTGGACCCTGGTGGTCCTAGTGGCCCTTGGAACTTCTCTAAAGCATCTCGGCCTTCATAAGTCCTCTAATGGATCTGAAAAACCTCACCAATGGCTCCATAATTTTTGAAACATCCAAAAATGACTATTGGTTTCCTAAGTAAGGCCTCTAGCTGCCCTGGCTAGGCCTCATTCTGTTGCTAGCTCCTGGTGGCCCTAGTGGCCCTTGGAACTTCTCTGAAGAAAAATCACACTCAGAAGTCCTCTAATGGCTCTGAAACCCTCACCAAAAACTCTGTAATGTCCAATAAAGTATAAATTGACTATTCACACTCTCATAATGGTTGAGTAATGAGTCTCCAATTCATTTTTCCACTAACACCTAAAAAAGCTCCACTAAATGTGGAGGACTTAACTTTAACTGGAGTAAAATTGGCATTTTCTGCACAAAATTAGCGCTGCCTATATTTCTGCTAGAATAAACCACAACTTTAAGGTGGTTAGGGGTGGCCACATGCCAACCCCCATTCTGCGGTTACCGCGATGGTTGAGCAGAACTCCACTTAGAATCCGGGGTAAGGTTCTGAACTGGAGTTTAAACTGCGCATAAACATAACCATCAAAAAACTATCTGCGCAATGTGACAAGGTTGCAGAAATATCGTTTGGATGTGACTCCTTACCGTCGGGAATAAAATTTGTTGTAACATCGCCATGTGAACACTAACAAGGACTGCTGGCGGGTTAGGACCGTCGGCGGCCCCCAACCCCCAAACACTGTTTCATGTAACATCAAATAGAACCCAACCACTACATTGGTTAAGAAACAGTGGTAGCAGAGATGGTTAAGTCATTCACATGCCCGAGTAGGAGGTCTCGAGGACGAGCCCTGCAGACCCACAAAAATTTTAATGCATAGTTTAAGGGCCACGTGGCGGCCTCACGGCCGACCACGTGGTGCTATCTCATTGGCCCTCCATAAACACCGTAACCAACTGTCCAATAATACCCTGCCACTTGTCATTCTATGACTGGCCCGAAAGGAATATTTTAAGGAATATTCTGAGAAATATTTTAGGGAATATTCTGAGGAATATTCCAATAAAATTCCCTAGAATATTATTTTTTCTTATTGTACCTTTGACCAATCAACCCTAGTCAAATGCCAAAATTTGCAGTTTACAGGACTTTTTACATCGCGATAATTTCTTCATACAATGTCAGTTTTTCGAATTTTTCGTAGTGCCAGAATTAGGAAGATGAGATCTATCTAGTCACTCAGGTTCAACACACTTTTGAACACATTGAAATTTGAACTATCACTTAGCTCCTTGATCTAAATTTGATCACTCCTCCCCATTGGGGATATTTTGGATCCTAAAAGACTGATTACCGTTTCAGTAAATGAGAGTACAACTCCCTCATATTTCTAGCCTCCATCCACTTTACCTTGCTTGGGTTAGTGCCTTTGAGCCCAACTCGAAGGTAGTCAACACTTCCCTTCTTGGATGCTCTTGTCCTCCTATCAAGAATTGTATCTTCCTTAAACTCATTCATAAATTTATGGCAAGAAATTTTCAATTGAAGGTAGCTGAACATCATTTCCTTGATCATCGATCAAAGGTAGCTCATACAAACGTAACTTTTCAACATAAATGCATGCATACATGACTGAAATTTTCATATTTATAAATGAATGTATGTCTTACTGGGTCAAGAAGTCAAACTACTTCTTACCAAGTCACTTCCATGGCGATTTTTGTTGCTGAAAATCTTCTTCTTGTGAAACATTTTGTCTCACATTGATGATGGAATCTTTAGTTCCAATTTCGCCAGTCTTTTTATTCTCTTGTGTCAAATTCTTGGGATGATTGGTTGGATGCAGTGTCCAATGTGTGCAAGTATTTTGCATCTTCTATGCAAGTTTCCTTCGCTCCAACTGTTTCTTGTATGCCTTCATCCTCTTCCAACAGTTTGAAACTTCATGGTTTCACAAACCACAATAGGAGCAACAACTCTTTCTTCCATTCACACATGTAGATTTTTCATGCTTAACATAAACATAATCAACTTGAATATGGGAAGAATTATACCTCAAATGTTGCTTTGCATGTCCATATTTTTTACCTTCATGAGGAGATGGACTTGAAGAGGTTCCAGCTTTCTTTTGAAGATCAACATCAGTGTTCATGTCTTAATAGTTGTTAGAAATCTCTTGCTCGTCATAAGATGCATGTCTATAAACATCTTGTTGCAACACGGGTTTCAAACAATGGCATTCATCTTGAATACAAACTTGACATGTTTGAAGATTTGAACTTGCAACAAAATTTCTTCTCGGAGTTGTCTTAAATACCTTCATGGTTGTAGATTTTTCGCCATAATATTGAACATAGCCTAGACCAAAATTATTATGCCTTTCCTCAACCAAAATAGGATCAATCATGCCTTGTGCATGTTTTCCTAAACCCTTTCCTTCATATCGCATTTTTAACATCAATTTGGACCCTATACCTCTAGTTTGTTTTTTAAATGAAACTACACATCTTTTTGAAGAGGAAATTGAAGACATATTTGAGTGATTTACCTCTGCTTCAAGCATGTGTTTGGTTAAGGCCTCTTGGGCATGATGGATCTGCATCTTCATCTCATGCATTCTTTGAATAAGTCCTTCTTTCTCTTGCTTCATAGCAACCAATTGTGCATGAAGTCTAGTGCTTTCCCTTCCATCTTCATACATAATTTGCACCATATCCTTCAGGATGTAGAAGTCCCACTTCAACTCTTCATCAAAGAGTATTGTAAAAGAGGAGGATTTTGAAACCTCAGTTGATGAATTTTTCATCATTATGTAAATTAAATAAATAACTTCAACAAAAATTCACAAAGCTTCAAAAATAATTGACAAAGCTTCTAAACAATATAGTTGTAAATTCACGCTCTTTTCTGCAGCTTGTATCTCTACTGCAAACAGCCCTTTGCAAACAATCCCTCTTGTGCTTCAAGGTTTTCCTTGAGGTCCTTTGGGTAAGGAAAATTCTTTCAGCCTTCTTCCTTCTTGTCCTTTTCTGGACTTAGCTAACTGTAGCTCCCCTTCACCTCTAGCAAACTCAAACTTGTAAGCATCAATCAATTTGCAAACAGTTAAATTATTTGAACTGTTAAACACCTTTCAAGTCAAACAAGAAATCTAGTGCTCTAATACCACTAGATCTGAAATGGGTGCATGAATTTTTATGCTATGCAAGCACCTCCCACTTATTTAAACAAATTAAGATGTTTCTTATACTTGATTGTGCAGAATTTGAATTCTTGATTCATGTGTATGTGTTTTAAACTATTTTGATGGTTTAAGTGTGTGGAATTAAACATTTTTTTTAGTTGATGTTAATCATGTACAACAACCATAAAGTGAAGCAAATAAGCATAAACACATAACAACAAATTTAATCAAGGAGTTCACCCGAATATCATGGGCTACGTCTCCTTGAGCCTTTGTCAATTGACTTGGCTCTTTGGGATTATGATGGAAAATATATTTTAAAATTTTTCTAATTAATTACAATGGTTTTTTGGACTGTACCAATGGGTTTAGAAAACCAAAATACCCTTGGATTGACTGCTCAATCTTTGGAAATGGACCTAGGCTCCCTTGGGCTTGACCTCTTCTGTCGGTGTCCTTGAGCTTCCCTGAGTTTATCTATGGCGCAAACTCTCCTAGAAGTCCTCTTATTCTCCTGAAACTTGTTCTACTGCTTCCAACACATATCGATCATCCAAAATAGGTTTTTCATTCACTCAGAATGAACTCAGGCTCCCCGTTCTATGCCTCCAACACCTGGTGGCACTAGCCTCCTTGAAACTTCCCTCTGGCTTCTTCGGATCTAGAAGTATCCAAATGGCTCTGAAAATCCATCCATGGGATTTAGAATGTCCAAAATAGTCAAAAAAGACTATTCACTTGCTCCAAATGGCCTCTAGATGCTCTGGCTATGCCTCCAACACCTGGTCTCACCTTGTGGTTTTAGGTTCACTGAAAACTTCCATGTAGCATCTCAATCTTCATAATTCTCCAAATGATTTTGAAAACCCCATAATTGGATTCATAAGGTTCAATATAGTTAGAATAGACTATTTTTTTTATTGAGACTTTCCTCTGGCTGCCCTCGTTAGGCCTCATTCTCCTTCTGGTCCCTAGTGGCCCTAGTGGCCCTTGGAAATTCTCTGAAGCATCTCAGCCTTCAGAAGTCCTCTAATAGCTCTTAAAACCTCACCAATGGCTCGATAATGTTTGAAACATACAAAATTTATTATTGGTTTCTTGAGTAAGGCCTCTAGTTGCCCTGGCTAGGCCTCATTCTGCTGCTGGCTCCTGGTGGCCCTAGTGGCCCTTGGAACTTCTCTGAAAAAAAATCACGCTCATAAGTTCTCTGATGGCTCTAAACCCCTCACCAATAGCTTTGGAATGTCCAATAAAGTCAAAGTTTACTATTCACACTCTTACAATGGTTGAGTAATGAGTCTCCAATGCATTTGTCCAGTAACACCTAAAAACAACTCCACTACATGTGGAGGACTTAACTTTAACTGGAGTAAAATTGGAATTTAATGCAAAAAATTAGTACTGGATATATTTCCACCAGGCTAAACCACAAAATTAAATTAAGGTGGTTACAGGTGGCCACATGCAAACCCTTGTTCCGAGGTTACTGCGATGGTTGAGTAGAACTCCTCTTAGACTCCGGGATAAGGTTCCGAATTGGAGTTTAAACTACACATAAACGTAACCGTCGGTGAAATAACTGCGCAATGTGACAAGGTTGTGGAACTGTCATTTTGAGGTTAGACCTTACCGTCGGGAATAAATTTTTTTGTAACATGGCTATGTGAATGCTAACGGGGACCTCTTGCGGATTGGGACCGCCGACAGTCCCCAACCCCTAAATAATGTTTCATGTAACATCAAATAGAACCCAACCACTACATTGGTTAAGAAACACTGGTAGCAAAGATAGTTAAGTCGTGTGCGTGCCCTGGTAGGAAGTATCAGGGTTGAGCCCTGTAGACCCACAAAAATTTTAATGCATAGTTCAAGGGCCACGTGGCAGCCTCAGGGTTGGCCACGTGGTCCCTTCTCATTGGCCCTCCATAAACAATGGAACCAACTGTCCAATAATACCCTACCACTTGTCATTTTTTGACTGGCTCAGAAGGAATATTTTGGGGAATATTTCGAGGAACATTCCAAGAATATTCCCTGGAATATCCTTTTTGCTGACTATACCTTTGACCAGTCAACCCTGGTCAAATGATAAAATTTGTAGTTTACTACACTTTTCAAATAATGATAACTTCCTCATATGGTGTCGGTTTTTCAACCGTTCGCAGTGCCGGAATCAGGAAGGAGAGATCTATCCGATCACTCAAGTTCGACACACTTTCGAACACCTTGAAATTTGAACTATCACTTAGGTACTTGATCCAAATATGATCACTCCTCCCCATTGGGAATCTTTTGGACCCCAAAATACTGATTACCTATTCAGTAAATGAGAGTACAACTCCCATTTTTCCTTACTTGGCTTAGTGCCTTTGAGCCCAACTCGAAGGTAGTCAACACTTCCCTTCTTGGATGTTCTTGTCCTCCTGTCAAGAACTATATCTTCCTTGAACTCATTCAGAAATTTCTGGCAAGAAATTTTCAGTTGAAGGTAGTTTAACGTCATTTCCTTGATCATCGATCAAAGGTAGCTCATACAAACGTAAGTTTTCAATATAAATACATGCATACATGACTTAAATTTTTATACGTATAAATGAATGTATGTCTTACTAGGTCAAGAAGTCAAACCACTTCTTAACAAGCCACTTCCATGGCGTTTTTTGCTGCTGAACATCTTCTTCTTGTGAAACATCTGGTCTCACATTGATGATGGAATCTTTGGTTCCAATTTTTCCAGTCTTTTTATCCTCTTGCTTCAAATGCTTGGGATGATTGCTTGGATGAAATTTCCAACATTGGGCAATAAAATGTCCCTTATTCTAGAAATGTGTGCAATTATTTTGCATCTTTTGTGAAAGTTGCCTTCGCTTCAACTTTTTCCTGTATGCCTTCATCCTCTTCCTGTATTTTGAAAATTCATGGTCACACAAACCACAATAGGAATAAAAACTCTTTCTTCCATTAACGCATGCATATTTTTCATGCTTTACATAAACATAATCAAATTTACTATGGGAAGAATTATATCTCAAATGTTTCTTTGCAGGTCCATATTTTTCACCTTCTTAAAGAGATGAACTTGAAGAGGTTCCATCTTTGTTTTGCAGACCAACATCAGTGTTCATGTCTTGATAGCTGTCAAAACTCTCTTACTCGCCATACGTTGCATTTCTACAAAAATCTTACATCAACATGGGTTTCAAACAATGGCATTCATCTTGAATACAAACTTTACATGTTTGAAGATTTGAACTTGCAACAAAAGTTCTTATTGGAGTTGTCTCAAATGCCTTCATTGCTGTAGAGTTTTCACCGTAAGATTGAACATAGCCTAGACCAAACTTCTTAGGCCTTTCCTCAACCAAAATAGGATCAATCATGCCTTGTGCATGTTCGCCTATACCCTTGCCTTTATAGCCCATTTTTAACATCAATTTGGACCTTATACCTCTAGTGTGTTTTTCAAATGAACCTACACATCTTTTTGAAGAGGAAATTGAAGACAAATTTGAGTGATTTACCTTCGCTTCAAGAATGTGTTTGGTTAAAGCCTCTTGGGCATGATGGAGCTGCATATCCATCTCATGCATTCTATGAAGAAGTCCTTCTTTCTCTTGATTCATAGCAACCAATTTCTCATAAAGACTTTTGCTTTCCCTTCCATCTTCATACATAATTTGCGCCATATCCTTCAAGATTGAGAAGTCCTGCTTCAAGTCTTCGTCAAAGAGTCGTGTAAAAGAGGAGGATTTTGAAACATAACTTGATGAATTTGTCATCATTATGTAAATCAACTAAATAAATTCAACAAAAATTCACAAATCTTCAAAAATCATTGACAAAGCTTCTAAACAATATGGCTGTAAATTCAAGCTCTTTTCTGTAGCCTGTATCTCTACTTCAAACAGCCTTTTGCAAACAATCCCTCTTGTGCTTCAAGGGTTGACTTGAGGTCCTTTGGGTAATGAAAATTCTTTCAGACTTCTTCCTTCTTATCCTCTTTTGGACTTAGCTAATAGTATCTCCCCTTCACCTGTAGCAAACACAAACTTGTAAGCATCAATCAATTTGCAAACAATTAATTTCTTTGCATTGTTAAACACCATTCAAATCAAACAAGCAACCTAGTTCTCTGATACCACCTGATCTGAAATGGGTGGATGACTTGTTATGCTATGCAAGCACCTCCCACTCAGTTAAACAAATTAAGATCTTACTTATACTTGATTGTGCGGAATTTGAATTCTTGATTCAGGTGTATGTGTTTTAAATTGTTTTAATTTTTTAAGTGTGAAGAATTACAATTTTTTTTGCTGATGTTAAGCATGTACAACAACCATAAAGTTTAGAAAATAAGAATCAACACATAAAAAAAAATTTAATAAAGGATTTCACTCGAATATCATGGGCTACGTCTCCTGGAGCCTTTGTCAATTGACCTGGCTCTTTGGGATTAGAATGGAAAATATCTTATACAAGTCTTCTACTTAACTCAAATGGTTTTTTGGACTATACCAATGGGTTTAGAATACCAAAATACCCCTGGATTGACTTCTAAATTTCTGGAAATGGACCTAGGCTCCCTTTGGCTTGACCTCTTCTGTTAGTGTCCTTGAGCTTCCCTGAGATTATTTGTGGCACAAAATCTCCTAAAAGTCCTCTTCTTCTCTTGAAATTTGTTCTAATGTCTCCAACACATATCAATCATCCAAAATAGGTTGTTCATTCACTCAGAATGAACTCAGGCTCCTCGTTCTATGCCTCCAACACTTCGTGGCACTAGGCTCCTTGAAACTTCCCTGTGGATTCTTCAGCTCTATATTTATGCAAATGGCTCTAAAAATTCCTCCATTGGATTCATAATGTCCAAAATTTTCAGAAATGACTATTCATTCACACAAAATGGCCTCTGGATGCTCTAGCTATGCCTCCAACACCTGGTGGCACCCTGTGGCTCTGGGCTCACTGAAAACTTCCCTGTAGCATCTCGGCCTTCAGAAGTTTCCAAGTGCTTCTTCAAACCCTATGATTGGATTTATAAGGTTCAATGTAGTTAGAATATACTACTGGTTTGCTAAGAATAGCCTCTAGCTGCCCTGGCTAGGCCTCATTCTCCTGTTGGCCCCTGGTGGCCCTTGGAACTTCTATGAAGCATGTCGAACTTCAAAAGTCATGTACTAGCTTTGAAAACCTCACCAATGGTTCCATAATGTCTAAAAATCCAAAAAATACTATTGGTTTCCTGAGTAAGGCCTCTAGCTGCCCTGGCTAGGTCTCATTCTGTTGCTGGCTCCTGGTGGCCCTAGTGGCCCTTGGAACTTATCTGAAGAAAAATCATGCTTAGAAGTCCTATGATGGCTTTGAAACCCTCACCAACAGCTCTATAATTTCTAAGAAAGTCGAAATTGACTATTCACACTCTCAGAATGGTTGAGTAATGAGTCTCCAACTCATTTGTCCAGTAACACCTAAAAACAACTCCACTAAATGTGGAGGGCTTAACTTTAACAAGAGTAAAATTGGCATTTTCTGCACAAAATTAGTGCTAGCTATATTTCCGCCAGAATAACCACAACATTAAATTCAGGTGGTTAGGGGTGGCCACATTCCAACCCCTGTTCCGCGGTTACCGCGATAGTTGAGCGGAACTCCTCTTAGACTCCAGGATAAGGTTCTGAACTGGAGTTTAAACTGCACATAAACGTAAACGTCGACGAACTAACCATACAATGTGACAAGGTTGCAAAACTATAGTTTGGAGGTTACACCTTACCATCAAGAATAAAATTTATTTTAACATTGCCATGTGAATGCTAACGGGGACCACTGGCAGGTTGGGACCGCCGGCGGTCCCCAACCCCCAAACACTGTTTCATGTAACATCAAATAGAACTCGACCACTACATTGGTTAAGAAACATTGGTAGCAGAGATGGTTAAGTCATACGCATGCCCGAGTAGGAGGTCTCAAGGTCAAGCCTTGTAGACCCACAAAAATTTTAATGCATATTTCAAGGGCCACGTGGCGGCCTGAGGGCTAGCCATGTGACGCCTTCTCATTGGCCCTCCATAAACGACGTAATCAATTGTCCAATAATACCCTGCCACTTGTCATTGTATGATTGCCCTGGAAGGAATATTTTGAGGAATATTCCCTGGAATATTCTTTTTGCTAACTTTAACTTTGACCAGTCAACCCTGGTCAAATGACAAAATTTGTAGTTTACTAGACTTTTCAAATCGTGATAACTTCTTCATACGGTGTTGGTTTTTTGAACCATTCACGGTGCCAGAATTAAGAAGACAATATCTATCCAGTCGCTCAGCTTTGACACACTTTCGAACACTCTTAAATTTGAACTATCACTTAGGTCCTTAATACAAATCTTATCAATAGAGGCATTTACAAATAATATAAAGACCAACTCACTGTGTCACAGAATTGCATCCTATTCTCGGTCCTTTGCTCAAACAATGAATCCTTTAGTCTTGCACAACTGCACCTTCTGTACTTTTCTTAGCATAACATGTGATCAGCACTCTATTGTCTCCAACTCATCCTCTATTTCACCTCCCACACCTCAGGCTTTCTTCTCTTGATCACTGCTATGTTGCCTCATAACTCATCCTCCGGTGCTCCTCGACATCTTAGACTTTGTGCTCCCGATCACCACTTTTTTGCCTCACAACTCACCCTTCATTGCTTCTCCACAACTCAGACTCTATGAGGTTCTCACCTAGCATTTCCACAACACTCATCACTCAGGAAATTCAACAATACTCTTTTTCTCTACCTTGCACAGAGGCTTTCGATCGTTTTTTTTCCATTGTTGCATACTACACAGTCCTCTCTCTACCATAGGTACAAACATCACTCAACTTCTTCTTTGTGTGACTTACTATGATTCCCTTGTTTTTTCCCATCGAGTTCTACCATAGAATTAATTCACAGGAATGGGCTTTTGAATTATTTACAAACTCATCGTGTACACTTCCATGATGAGATTTTAATTTTTAGTCTGTATGGTCATGTTACAGGGACTTCCCATTCATGTTTATTTCCCATCATAGCTTGACAGTATACGGGAATTGTGTCTCTGCTTCTCTCTTTTCTTTAATTCACAAAGGTGTGCATGGGACGATAATGTTCTATTAAATGAGCCAGTGTCCTTGGTACATTTTTGTACGGCTTCTTCTCCGCGAATGCCAGCTCTGAGATAATGTATTCAAACCTCAGTTTTCAACCCATCCATTCTTATTCAATTCGTTGTACTACACCATCGGAGACACGCTATATCATATAATATGACATTGTATACCTCGATATCATTGGCTCCCTTTGTTAAAAACTCTATGCCCTTGATTCTTTGACCTCTCACGACCACATGCTTATCAGACATCGAAGTCCCCTATAATTGTAACTCTTCAGAGATTGTTTGCATAGAATTTACAATGTTCTCATCCTCCGATATGTTGACTTCTGATATGACATCATTTACCACCACGTTGAAACTCCTTAGTGGAGACACGAGTCACCCGGATTTGGTCCACTAGGCACCCAATAACATTGAATCTTCCTGCCACGTGTCATGTCGTACTTCCACGTCATGTTGTTGTTAGCCGCTGCTACAACTTCTCGGAACCAATCTCATACTGCCATGTGTCCTTCCAGAGGAGAGAGAAAAGGGCTGCCAAACCTTGTTTTTGTAGTAGAATCCTTTGTTAGCTAATTTTTGGCATTTATCGGGCCTTTAACACTATTAGGATGACTAGATATCGTAACAATTTTGTTAATCACTTCATATATTCTGATATCCTAGACCTACGATATTCCGATACCCGATAAGCCTCCTACTCCGATGTTCTAATATGTTGATCTGCTCTGAGGTTCTGATGTGCCATGTTGATCTCCAAGGTTTTGATGTGTCAACCTGATTTGATGTTTTGATATCTGATATGCCTCTTGCTCCGATGTTCCAATATCTCGAACCTCTGATATTCCAATATTCGATATGCCTTCTGCTATGATATCTCATCCTTCTTAAAACTTCAAATCCCTTAACTTCAATAGACACTATCTTTTGATCTAGGAGCCTATTTTTGAACCTCTGCATATCATTGGAGATTTATTCTAGAGCACTTTCCAATGGATAGGGTCTGATGTAGGCTTGAGTACATTTTCTTCCTCTGAGGTGACTCCAAACTCCCTACCACACTTTGCTTCTTGACTCTTCTTCTTGTGCTTGGAATGTTGGGCGCCTAACCACCATAGTCATCATTTTATGGCTTCTCAATAAACCTGCTGCTATAATGATTCTCTACCAGAAGCCTGCAGATATCAATGGATCACCATTGACTCTTGTTGACATCAATTCCAATGCTAACACAACCACCCATTTTCCAATAATCCATAAAGAGGATTTTCTTGGATATTCACAAGAATTATAGGCTAACAATTTACCAATTTTGTTCCTATATATTTTCTATGTGTATTGCATTATTATTCTCATGAGAATCCATATTCAATTTGGCTCATACAATTTCAGCTGAAATTTCATATCAACTTGGGAATTTCAATCAAACACCTGACTTCATACCTAGTTTATGATATTGTTTATTGCAATGTTTTAAAAGGCTTACCTAGGCCACATCACTCCAACTTTGATACAAATTCATTATATTTTTGGTATCCATTATTGTGAAAGTAAAAGACCAAGCTTTAGTTTTATCAAATTTAGATTTTTTTTTTTTGTAGAAGGCTAAAAAAGTTGGTCGGTTCCTTAGATTCTAGATGTTTCTATAAATCCCTAACCTTTCTATAAGGAGATGGAGTTTTTAAATTCAATAAGGTTGCTCATTCGGAAGGGAAGCCCTTTGTGTGTCCAAATGTATGTGATAAGTTTGTCTTGGAAGAAATTTTTTGATAATACAAACATTCACCCCATTTCTTTATTGAAAATAGCAAGAAATTGTTCATATCACTCCCTATCAAATTTGACCACCTTAGCATCAATAATATTGCTCATATTGATGAATATGTTGTTTATTTGTAGATGTTAAAATTAAAGGAGTTAGAAATAGTAAAGGGATTTGACCCTGGGGAAATTTTCATAGCTCTATTGGAAACTAGGACAATACTAAGAGGGGGGGTGAATTAGTATTTTAGAAATTTTACCACTTTCAAAAAAATTCTTTCACTTGTGTTAGAACAATAGGACACCACTAAGTACTTCAACAATTAATTAAAATTAGCATGAAAAGAAACAATATCATCAATTATAATGGAACAAACAAGTAAAAAATAAATTTTTCCAAACTACTCTTTAATTTGTTTCACAAGGCAAGCTACAACTTGTTGTCACAATTCTCTGGCTACAACTAGCAGGAAGCTCCAACTCCCTGATTTATCAGCTACAACTGAATGCAGCTACAACCCCAAATATTTACCAGAACCCACTGGAAGTAGAACCAACCCCTAATACACAAGCTACAACTTGCTTGACACTCATTGTTTTATTTTTCATCCATTTTAATACTAGGGCCATGAATGCCTTCTATGTTTTCAAAGTAAAACAATTTTCTCCCTGATCAATAATAACTTCAAAAATTTTTGATTACTGAGAACACCAACAACTTCACCTCAACTCACTTATAAGAACTCTCTTGTTGTAATTCAACATTTTTTCTCAAGCCTTCTTATAAAGAATTTTTTCTTGATACTTATGGCTTCTTTGCTTTTCTTGTATTACTGCATGAATCCTTATTTTTTTCCTTTGTCTTTTTCACAAATTATCCTTTGATTTTGTTCATCAAGTTTTCAATCTCTAATCTCTAGTTCAAATTCAAATCTAAGTTAAATTATTGTTTTCTTGCTTATTTTTAGCATTCTGGCCTTTTAACATAATTTATTTGAGCTCTTATAATTTTAGCAGCAGTTGACTTTGGCTTAACTACTAAAACTATCACTAAAAAAACACATGATGTTGGCTCATTCATCGAAGTGCTTAAGCACTTTTCTATAGGCCCAAGTCCTTTTAATTTCGCTGCAAAACTGATAGTTCCACCATTTTTAGCTTAAGCCCCTTTCACATTGGCCCTTCCTTATTTTTCTTCCATAAGACCCATGCTTGTAACCTCTAGCTAAGCAATTTATGCACTAAGTCACTCTAGCCTATCAGGGGCCGAATTCCATTATTATTTTCTCTACACCCTTGGTCTTTCTATGTGAAATTACCAAATGTCAGTGTTAATGCCCTCAGTTGTTCATAGGGCCCCACTCATATACAATTTTAATTGTAGATTTGGAGCTTTGATGTCTGTAACATTTTAATAACCTTCCTTCAAAACTTACAGGCTTATGAGATTTTGGGTTTGGCCCACCTATGTGCACTACTAACAATTCTTGCTTATAGATGACCCCTCCTCTTTTTCTCGCGTTATTATGGAATTTTCAGGATTGTCTCACTCAACGAGTCGAATTTCCACCTATTATCTTCTTGTACACCACTGTGATCTATACTTATCGGCCCCACTAGGAATTCCCGACCCTTAATTCAAATTGATTTAGAGCTCTCATCCTTCCAGGAAAACACTATTATGGGTTTCATCAAAATATTGTTCGTCAATTGGTGTTCCCTGCCAGCCTTGCTCCATGCTATCCTGTAAAACTTATAAATAAATTTACGAGGTTACGAGTTTCTAGGCTTTTAGGATTCCGACCTTCTAGATCATCTCCTACTAGCTATCAACTAGATTATAGGCTTCCAGGCTTCTAGGAATTGTTCCTACTACCTCGACTGAAAGCTATCATGGATAAGGTTTTGGGCTTCTCGGCTTCCTCCTTTCAGCTAATAAAAATCTCTTTCATTTTTTTGTTTTCCATGCCACGTATGCTCGGTGATATTTTGGCAGCTCCTCTACACTTCTTGTTGAGTTTGGCTGTTGTCGGCCCTCAATTTTAGTCAAATTTTCATATCATAAAACCCCCTATTTTCCACCATATTCCACCTTATATCATCCATATATGCCTCATTTTAGCTTTATTATGCATATTCAGGTAATTAAATTAAGTTTTTCAATTTATAGAGATTTTTGTAAAAATTGAGTTTTAAGAGTATTTTTGGACTACACTGAAAATTCCTATAATAGCTCTGATGCAGGAGCATCAAAGCTAAATTTCCATTAATCATTTGTGTGATTTAGGGGGTGATATGTTTTAATTATTTTATTAATTATTTTTCTCATTTTTAATAAATTAAGAGAGAAAATATAAATGTGAGGATTATTGTAAATATTCCTTAAATAATTAAGGACATGAGTGGATTTGAATTAGGTAGATAATCTAGGGATTAGGAATTCCACAAACGGGACTTAGTTGAGTCCAAAATAAGATAAATATAATTTATATTTTAGTTGATATTTGTGTGGAGGAAATTATGGAGTGGAATAAATTCATATTTATGTATAAATAGGAGGGTTGTGTGAGGAAGAAAAACAACTGAGAGAAGTGAGGAAGTGAGGAATACAGTGAGAGTGAGAAATGGGTTGAGAGCTTTGTGTAAAGGGCCTAGAGCTGAAAGGCCATTCATTGTAATATTCGGCCAAATGTTTTGAGTTTGTAAATTTTATTATGTTTATTATATATTAGCATTTTTTAATTGTATAAGGTCTCTTTTATTTATGTACATTTTAACAGTTGCAAATGTTTGTTTTCTTGAGATTTTAAATGCATGTTGGAAGCACACGAGTTTATATATGTTAGGATATGTTTAATCCAGTATCCTCGCATCATATGAGAGTGAAGATTTTACATCCTAAAAAAATGTAATAGGGGTGAATGTTCATTGGAAAATTGTATAACTTGAATTAAGTCAAAATATCCACTATCATAATTATTGGGTCGAGCCTTGAAGTCAAAACAGAGGTTAGGGTTAAATGAAATTTTGGATAGTTTGAGTTAAGATTGAGTATTTTTCATCTAAGATGAAGAATTTGTGTAATTCTAAATTCAAATATTCGTAAGCTAAGTCAAGGGTCTGAATGTAATTGGGTGCATGATCAGCAGAGCCCGACACCCAAATAATTGGTCATTTTAACACATGAGTTACTAAAGTGTTGTTTGCAGCAAAGTGAAGCAAGAGGGTTGCCAGAGATTGATTCCAAGACAAAGAACCGAAAGAGGTTAAGTGCCGGAAGAAAGATTTCATTGTTGAATGGAAAATTTGAGGACTTTCAGAAAAGAGGATTGAATGAAATCCACATGTGAACATATGAAGTTCACAAAGGAGGAGAAGATGACTGTTGATAGTCATTTCAGAAGGTCTGATGCAGACCACAACAGAAGAAAGAAGAAGGAAAATGCCAAGGTAAGTGGCATTTGTGAGCAGTTGATTGATGAAGAGTATGAGCGGGAGAAGGCTGAGATAACAGTTCACCTTGAATTGTTAATGGAATTTTTGCAGAGAAATGTGAAAGACCAAACACATGGTTGGACTATGAGGAGGAAAGTGAAGTGGCAGAGACTACACGAAAAGAGGGAAAAGCAAGTAAACATACAGTTGACAGAAGAGCTGAGGAAGCTTGAGTAGATGTTGAGATGTGAAGAACTCAGAGAGCCTAAGTTAAAAATGGATGTTTCCATTTGTGGCCCAGAACAGGGTGAAATTTGGGTGAAGAGATCAATGAGAAAGATCTCATGAACTATTGGGATAGTTCAGAAGAATTTGAAGATGTGTTGTTGAGAGAATCAGATGAGGCTATAAAGCCTTGAAATTTTAAAACTCATAGTTTATGTATGTTTGTAGGATGTGCGAAATATGGTGAATAGTCTGGTGAAACTGTCACAGAGATGAAGGAAACTCTTGAGGTGAAGTGTGATGGAGAATGCCTTTCAGAGGAGGAAGGTACTAATTTGTTGCAACAGGAAGAAATCATAAATGAATTTTTGTTTGGGGTAAGACAGCTAGTTGAAGCTGTTATGGAGCAAAAGCATAATGGAAATTTTGAAGAAATATTCCAAGGAGGTAAACAAACGTATTTGTTTAATGAAATTGTTGACGGAATTTTGCAGTGTGATGAAACAGAAAACATGATAACACATGAATATTTCCAGAAGAAGAATGAAGTTGGGAATGAAGGTTGTGATGAAGTGCTGGAAATATTTCACATGGAAATCAAGTTCTTGGAACGATGGCTTGAGGAACTTGAGGGAGAAGTGAAAATTGCAGAACTTGATTCAGAAAAGATTGTAGTTACTATGCGTGATAGGGATGAAATGTTTTTAAAATTTATAGAGTTCAATGAATGTTATAAATTTTCAGATAATAATGTGACTATAGGTATAGAAAATGACATTAAAAAATATGATGTCGAACTCAGAGAAATTGAGCAGAAATTATTTGGAGTTGAGATGAAAGATCAGGAGCAGCAAGAAAGTTATGTCCGTAGAGACATAAAGGAGACAGAAATATTGATCTAGTAGGATAAAGATGAAAGCAGCCAGCAGTTCAAAACATGATCTATTGAAGTCCAGAAAGTCGATGATGGGAGATTGGTGCTTGAAGCATCAAAAGAGACCGAAAGGTCTTATCTTTTTAAAACTAACAGTTTGTTGGTGAATTCAGGTACAACACTAGACGAGAAAGTTGTTGCTATAAAAGAAATCAAAGACTATAGTTGTAATCAAGAAGGAGTTCTTGATTATTCTTCATTGCATAAAGTTGAGTGTTTAGCTCAGTTGGAGACGAAAAAATTCGACAAAGAGAAATTACTCCAAGGAATTGGTGAAAGAAAGTGTTGGAGAACTCGATGGAATCCGATTGACAGAGTGAGTGATGACTTACCAAATCGAGTTGATACTTTGAAGGACCAGCGGTAGAACAGAGTTTGGAATCCTAGAGGGAGCAAGTCATTAGGACTTGTGGCTATCGCATTATTACATAAAAGTGACAGACCTCATAGACAGGAGTCTATGGAAAATTCTCTACATGGGGAGTCTGATGCAGGAGCATCAAAGCTAAATTTCCATTAATCATTTGTGTGATTTAGGGGGTGAGATGTTTTAATTATTTTATTAATTATTTTTCTCGTTTTTAATAAATTAAGAGAGAAAATATAAATGTGAGGATTATCGTAAATATTCCTTAAATAATTAAGGATATGAGCGGATTTGAATTAGGTAGATAATCTAGGGATTAAGAATTCCATAAACTGGACTTAGTTGAGTCCAAAATAAGATAAATCTAATTTAGATTTTAGTTGAGATTTGTGTGGAGGAAATTATGGAGTGGAATAAATTCATATTTATGTATAAATAGGAGGGTCGTGTGAGGAAGAAAAACAAATGAGAGAAGTGAGGAAGTGAGGAATACATTGAGAGTGATAAATGGGTTGAGAGCTTTTTGTAAAGGGCCGAGAGCCGAAAGGCCATTCATTGTAATATTCGGCCAGATGTTTTAAGTTTGTAAATTTTATTATGTTTATTAAATATCAGCATTTTTTATTTGTATAAGGTATCTTTTATTTATTTACATTTTAAGCAGCTGCAAATGTTTGTTTTCTTGGGATTTTAAAAGCATGTTATAATCACACAAGTTTATATATGTCAGGGTCTGTTTAACCCAGTATCCAGGTATCAAGCTCCATTGAAGTCATATGTGCAGGACACATGGGCACGATATGAGAATATAGTTGGAAAGCTTGGGAACCCCAGATGGAAAAATACCTATTGGTTTGGTCAAACTGAGCTAAAACAGGCCCGGTCAATGCTGGTTAAACCTGACCCTTTTTTCAAAAATCCCTAGGAAAAGGGCAGAATTAGTATTTTTGGGGATTTTCCTGATTTTGTGAAACTGAATGGATGATTTTGACCTAGATGGATGGTATTATGATGGATAGGACTGATAGAGACATTATAGCTCAATTTTTTTATTATTTTTCTATTTGAACCATTCAAGCATGTAGAATTTAAGTAATTTTGTATTGAGACTTTTGAATACTTTGGGATAATTTGAGGAAATAGTTTCACTTTCTATTTGTTTTTCATGATGTGGATGATTTATTAATTTTTTTGTAGCTTAGAAGTTCTTGAAGTGTGCAAGGCAAGGGTGGAGGGCCCCCACACCAAGCTAAGTACACTTTTTGGTTAAATTAGCATAATTTTCAATAGCTAGTTTTTGCTTCAGATTTATGATTCAGTCATTGTGATGATTTATGATTTATTATGATTGTTGGATAATTATTGGTTTAATTTGAATTTTCATATGAAGGGACAAACAATAATTCAAGTTAAATTATCCTTCTACCTAATCATGAACAATAACTAAAATTCATCCTCTTTCCTTTCTTGAGTTATTTCTTGGATTTCCAGTTTTAATGCAATGGTAACAATGATGGAATAGAATTGTAAAGAAGGACAACTGGGACCTCCAAAGTGAGGAGCCTCTTCTCCTACTTTTTATACATCATAAACTATTGTTGATCAGTTATTTATTTTATCTTCATGAAGGTAGTACTATGGAGAAGGACAACCAGGATATCCTAAGTTAGGAGCCTCTTCCTTCACTTGTTACATATTGAATTAGAAACTTCTTACTTAGATTTTATATTTGTAATATGCATTTCCATTAATATTAGAATTTAGAATATATTTGTAATATGCATTTCTTTCAACGTCTACACTTTGTCTTCTAAAATTGACTTCATCTGAAATCCATATATTTTGGACATGCTTCCAAGTTTACAAACCTAGATTGACAAGTAAAATATATGTGTTAGTTTACTTAGTAAATTGACCCAGTAACTGCTCTACCAACATTGGCTATCGCCAAAAATGGTCTCCATGCAACTTTTAACTCTGATTTCTTGACTTGAGGGTCCACAACTTTGACTGGCTCTATATTTCAAACCAAGAGGTGATTTTCAAACTTCCACATATCACTTGAAAAAAAATTCCAATATATTTCCATCCAAGTGGGTTTTATTTGTATTTGAGATGATTTGCTACTCTATAACTCGCTCCAAATTCTCTGCATCATTACTACTACCATGCTAGCCCTCAACCTTCCTCTTATTCCTAGAACCTAATCTTCTGAGGCATCTCTTTGACACGTGCCAGAAATTGACACCCTGTTGCAATCAATGACAACATATTTCCAAAATTCTCCCCCTTCGGAATTGATGGAAACACCAAGATAATAATAATAATAAAAAACATCCTTAGCAAAAAATATCAACTTAAATTGTCTCCTTTGAGTGTTGCTTCCCCTGAGATGCACTTCTCTTAGTTGTTTTTGTTGTCGGTTTTTTGTTGTTGGTGGTGTTGATGGATACCTAACACCTCTCCTTTTACTTGTTGTTTTGTTCGATCACTATGTGTCTCCCCCCCTTTGACATCAATGGAAATGACACCAACATGCTCCCTCTTTTTTTTGAGAAATCCAGGGCATTAGCATTAGGCGATTTCTCTTTGTTAGTGACTATTTGTGAATGATTTTTACTTATTTAGATTAGGATATTCTTCTTATTATCTTCTTAGTGTTATTCTTCATCAAACTGTAACCAATGCATGAACATAAATATACAAGAGATACAACATGTAGGCTATGAGCCAAGGCCAAAACCTCTCACTCTTTCAAAGGAAAACCCACACAAATTCTTCTTATAGAGATTCCAATTGATGAATACCAAGACCATTACCCTTGACCTAGTATCCACTCCAAGACCATGACACATTCAACCTTATTCTTCAATTATCTTCCTCTTCGATCTTCCTTAAACTGAGATCATCTATCCAATGAATTATATATGGCATTGGAACATGTCAATGTAAGGTCATCAAATTATGACCATTATAACAACATCAAAACATAGTGATACATCACTGAAATTTGGCCTCTATATACCACCGAACTGTGGTTCCTTGACCTTCCTATGATCTTCTACTGTGGCACAGATACATCATGAATGAGATAGTATTGTAGCACCGAGCATCATGCCACCATAGCACCGAGATAACTTCATTGTAGCACCAAGTATCACCGAGTATTATCACTGAGATAAAGTGAGGCACTATTATGTTGTTTAAGACCTTTTCCTCCTGTAACACATAACTTGTGTTCATGATCGAACTGTATATATGACCCAAAACTTTAGATATGATCAAACTCTTTTCACTGTGTCATCTGAACTATGATTTCCTTCCAAAAATTTCAAAGAGAATCTTAATTGAACTACGTATTTTGTGGTGACCCTAGTTGTGTATATATAGTAGTTGGTCTTCATAAATAAGCCGACCTGATCCATGTGAATTGATGTGTCTCCATTATATGAGTCGACATGACTTTCTTAATTTATCTTTGAGGCCGACATAGGAAGAGGAGGATTGTGCTTGTCATTGGAGGGTTATTTAGACATTTTCATAGACTCATATACATTGAAACATTCTCAAGAAGAGCTTCTTCATACATGACTTTAATTCTTTTACTTAAATAAGAAATCCTATAAATGCCCTCAATGGGAGCCAACTAAAATAAAATCACTTTCTCATGAAACCCATGAATCAAGGCTTTATAATAATTTTTTTTTTACTCATTAAATCATTTTCCAAAGTCACAATTACATGTCATTATGAATACCAAACCTAGTTACATTTTTAAACACTCCCTCTTAACTAGGAAGGTATTCATAATGGTACTTGGTCATTCTCAATCTGAAGAATTTCTCATAAGAAGAATTGGATTGGTAACCCATTTGTATAGCATCATATCAACTAGCATTGTCACTTATAAAGACCTTGAATAACAAGCTATCTCTCCACAACATTTGAGCTCAATGTTGGCGAGACCAATAATTTATAGACACCCTAATCATTGTCTCTCCTGGAACATACTCTACTCGGGTTCTCAAGGTGTGTTCAACCAATACTATCCTTATTTTGGATTCCCAATCCTCAAATAATATCAATCCTAATCTTATCTTGGATTCCCTATCTCATCCTCAAAGAGTATCGAATGCCAGATGATCACCCAATCCTCGATTCTATCTTCCCAAGTGAATACAAGAATGATGTTTCTATCTCTCACTCTCAATTAGGGAGGACATATCCCAATAAATGAATGTACTCATTCGTACACAAGGAATGTACTTAAGCTCCCTCTTGTCTTATGTCATGAATTTATTCTTCATTGTAGAGTCTTCATCTTTTGGAACTTATTCATAGGGCGCAAACCATCCATGATTCAGTCATGTCATAATTCCTTTCATCATAAAGGGATCCATCAGTCTTCATCTAGCCTTGCTTCATGCCATATTTCTTTCTTCATGCCATATTTTTCAGAATTATCTTTCATCCTTCTGTATGGTATTTCTAGGAAGACATCCATAGTTCTTCCCTTTGGAATCCCTACATAAGCTCATCCAAATATTTGTTCAAAGATAAGAAATGAACACTTAAATAAAAATCACCTTTGCGATGGTCTTTCATCATGACATCTTCCTATAGGTATCATTATCTTGCATACATGTTGATACATCTCCCAAAGATATACATTATCAAGGGTCTTCATATTTTTCAAACTTCTATTAGATTCTTCATATCTTTTCGGGAGATTTTCTAGTCAAATCTTCTTGGTATTTTGGATGTTGATTGCCTTTACCATGGTTGCACATCTCATGAGATATTCCTTCATTTTATTCACACATTTCATTCCCAGGAGCTTCCAATCAGAGTTCCTAAATTGTATTCAATCACCTCATACTTCATATGAGGACATATTATGTTGATTTCATCTAGTGTGATCCATGCCTTCTGGCAACCTTTCATAGGAGGATATTCTTTTTCCCTTTGAACATGCTTCTTAAGAGAGAAGTATTGATCCATGTTACCTGCAACCATATGACATGACATTATAATATTAAATACAAGCATACATACCTCATTTACCTTTAAGTCATCTAGGCTTCTTTCAGCAACTTCCTTGATTGAAAATATCTTCAACCCTTTGATCTACTTCATCTCTTATGTCATCATACCATCATTCAAGGAAATCCACAAGTTGGAGTTCCTAATGAAACACTGGCTTCCTTTCTAGATTGGTGAACCCTTCGATGAGGATTCCATCAAATAATATTAAGCATCTTTCATAGCCCTATATGGAAGATATTTCCTTCTTGACTTGATGTATGATGAGCCTTATCGTATATGACTTTTTCCTTTCTTTGAGTAATGAGGTTTCCAAGAGCTATATCCTTCATGGATTTTGTTTCATATGTCTTTCATGATTCCCTATGGTGATGTCGCGAGCTCTTGTTTCTAATGATTCCATGATGCCACAATGCATCTTATTATAGCCATATCCTATAAAGTATTTAGGAGCTATGACAAGACCTTTTGTGAGGGATACTATATTAATCATAGTAAATATCTCTTCCTCCCTCTTTCCTTGGACTTCTTTTCTTCATATTCCTCCGGTTTTCTGGTGATATGAGCTTCCTTTATGTAATATCCATAACTTTTCTGTAGCATTGAATCTTAGTTGTGTTCTTCTTTCTTTTCTGAGGACCAAATTGTTACACCAATTTTTGGTCATCTAACCATTTACAATTAGATTGATCGAAGTACACCATGTAAGACCAATTTTAACATAGTAAAATTGCTTTAACTATAAGAAATATTTTAATAAACCATATATTATTAAGGTATTTATGGTTCAAACAGGAAACCCCGTGAGGAATAATTAAATAAATCCTTATTTATTTTATTTTCCTCCAGGAATAATTAATTAAAATATTGTTTAAATAATATTCCTGGTCATATTTAACGCAATTATGAGAAATAATTAGAGAAATCATTATTTATATTATTTTCTCTAGGAATAATAATTAATTAAATCATTATTTAATTATTATTACTTGTTAAAATTGATTAAATCACCTAGAAATAATTTAAAAATAATAATTATTTGTTAAATTATTCCTTAACCCCATTCTTGAATTGATAAATAAATCATTTATTTGTTTATTATTTTAAAAAAAAGGTATTTAACCAATTTAAATTCCTTTTCCCTTCAACAAAATATAATAAAATATTCCAAGAAGTTAGATCTAGATCTTGGTTAATAATATTTTATTATTCGCCATTATCGACGATAACTCAATATTTTGTTATAAATAGGAGGTTTTTCCATTCATTATTGAATTTGATCACTGTCATTGTCGCACTTTGATCATTCTCATTGATGCTACTATTTCCTTGATTCTTGAGCTCCCATAGAGTTCAACACGTTTTGGGTTTTCTACACCATCGAGAGAGAGAAACTTTTGGATCTGAAGCGTTGAGGACAGCCAAGAACCCATCCCATTGAGGGTGACTGGTAACATCATTCTTTGTTCCCATCCTAGGTGTTAATACATATAAAATTATTTATATCTTGTCTTGTCTGTTGGATGTATGGGGAATTTCTTATTTATTTTTACTATTTAACTACTTTTACTACATAGATTGGGTTTCTGGAAGCATTTGTTTTAACTATCACTTGCAGATCTAAAGAATCTAAGAAACCATATTTGTTGTTAGGGTTGTTTGTCATGCACATCTAAAGTGAGCTCTTTCCCTACACTTGTGTTAAGAATCTACGCTAACTAAATTTTTCTAAACTTCCCTTTCCTTCCTGCAAAAGTTTGAGTCCTTTAACCTTCAATACTTTTTCCCTCAACTTGTCTTCTTCTATATAGCATAGAAACCTCAAGTTGTTGAATGAAGTAACTTTATTATCCCATGGACATTTGTTACCTTGTTATTTAGAACAATGATAAGTATCTGATCCCAGATCTTGTAATTGAGATCTTATGAAGATATTCCTTCATCCTTTATTACCTTCAATTTTGAGTAGATTAGGTCTAAGTGATATGACCTGCTTTATCTCATCTTTAGAGAATAGTTTTACGAGCTTATCATATACACCTCTTTGATGTCTCAAAATTTCTATATGAGGGGACCTTTCATAAGAATACCTTTCCATGTATTCAGAGGATACCTTGTTGAATGACTTCACTTTCTTCAAGAATCATATTTATCCTTATTTTTCCATGCAAGGAGTTTCAATGACCCAACCAGCTTATGGATCTCCTTGCAAATACAAAATCATTTTAACCAAATTTGATTATAGAATGAAAAATACTTACTTTTCAAGTGAAGATGAGATCTTCAACTTGATCACTTTGATGGTGGTTGAAGAAGATGTATTAGTGCTCCCTTTTGGATGATCTTCTTCCAAATGAAATAACATTTCTTCAATAAAGGAGATTTCTCCTTTTATGATGACAACACCTTTTGGTGGTGATTAATGAGGATGTTTTAATGCTTCCTTGATTAATGATAGGTAACTTGCCTTCTATATTTTAAGATACTTCAACTACTTGGTAGTGAATGAGTGCAAATCATAATTGCTTCCAGAGTTTTGACTTTCTCCAAGATGATATGATATTAATTTTTAAAGACCTTCGACCTACCTTAATGCAGTAGACTTCTAGTAACCTTGATTTGATTGATGATCCCAAGACTTCCTTTTGAAATACAATTTCTTCTTTAATGTAGATCTTGACTTTTCTTTGATGCCTTCCATGAAACTTGATCCTTTAGTGTCTCTTAGATTAGATGCACTTCCTTTGAATTTAGCATCTTAAATCTGATACCATGTTGAGAAATCTAAGGCATTATGTTGGGGCCCTTGTTTTGAATTTTGAATAAGGAACATATTTTGGGTTGCGGATCGACACATGGCAGGTGCAACAACGTAGGTAGCAGAGCTGCCGAGGTTGGAGAGGAACAGGAGATAGCTGATGTGGCTGACACAGATAAGTGCAGACGAAGAGAAGATATGGCAGAGAACAGATAGCGGAACTCATGGGAAACATAAAGAAGCTGAAAGCAGCTAAAGAAGAACACAAGAGAAACTAGCATTTGCAATAGTGGGAGAATAAATAGGTCGTCACCTAGTCGAAAAGGATATCATGCACAGATGCAGAGGGATCAAGGAGGCTAGAGCAGACGCCACATAAGAGCTCTGTCCTGAGCATGACATCCTTGTATTTCCTAGGATTCTATTGATCTATCATGGTTGTATTATCTCTCTCTATCCTGTGGGAGGTCTGTAATAGAAATAGAAATCTCTTCTTGTCGAGCGATGTAACTGTGGATCCAACTGAAGGTTATTAATATACTTGAAGGTTGTTGTCTTATTGTATGAGTTCACGTATGCATGATGTTCGTGGTACCTTAAGATTTTATTTTCTTAGCATCTGCATAATGTTCTGAGAAGATCTTCTATGTATGATGTTATGTATGCAAATGATTGTATGTTAGCTTCGAGTTGCAGATCCATCCGCCACTACCGATCTGTTCCCCTTCTGCATGTGGTCGTGGCATGCCTTGGGTGAGAATCTCTGCTCTCCGGAGTAGGGTGAAAATTCCGGCATGGTTCTAGACTACAGCAGACTCCTTTTTTGGCCCCAATCCCCGAACCTGGGTCTTGCCTACGAGACCTGTTTCCTCGCTAACAAATGGTTCCATTGATGAGACCCTAAACTTCATTAGGGAAACTAGATCATGGTATCAAAGATCTTCGAAGGAGAAATACGGAGATGGTGGGATAACCACCTAGACCAGTTTATAGCTCAGCTGTAGGTTTTAACCCTGAATAGAAATTATCTACACACGAATCTTATAATAGAAAATAAACAATAGCGAGAGCATAAAACATAAAATAGATAAACACAGAGATTTTCCCTTGGATCCCAAATTGGGATGACTAGCTTGATTTTTCATTATATTCCTTTTAGTGTTACAACACATTTATATACATGCCGAAGCATACATAAACCCCAATCCATTAACCCTGGATTAGAACATAACCGTAGTTCCCTTGACCGGATCTACAAAATACCAGGGGTCGAAAACCATCGTACCCCAAAAACATGTGAAAACTCATGCACAAAACATGGGTGGGTCCACATATGAGTGGGACCGCATACAAAAATATAACACAAACCCAACATTCTCCCACTTGTTGTTTTCTTTCCACAGGGGGCCACAGGAGAGCTTAGTCATTAGGCCAATTCTTCAACACCCATTGTTTCTCTACACCAAGATAACTTCTGAGTGCTCACAGACTTCGTCAATGCATCTGCAACATTCTTCAAAGTGTCCACCTTTACTAGCAACACCCTTTTAGCCTCAACCATATCTCTAACAAAGTGATATTGAACATCAATGTGATTTGTCTTTGAATGATAAGCAGGGTTCTTAGCCAAGAAAATTGCACTTTGGCTATCACAGTCTATCCTTATAGCTTGCTGTACCAACCCCATACTTGAACACAATCTCTGCAACCAAACTTCTTCCTTGCTTGCATGAGTGGCTGCTATGTATTCTGCCTCTGTAGTTGAAAGAGCCACTACAGATTGTCTTTTACTCATCCAACTGACTGCGCCTCCAAATAATCTAAACACATACCCACTTGTAGATCTTCTTTGGTCCAGATCTCCAGCCCAGTCTGCATCAACAAAACCACGAATGTCCAACATTCTTTCCAATCCTGGTCTTCCCTGGTAGCACAAGCCATAATCACTAATGCCACGTAAATATCTGAAAACCCGCTTCACTGTTGTCCAATGCTCCTTCCCTGGGTTTGACATAAACCTGCTCAATACTCCCACTGCATGTGCAATGTCTGGTCTAGTAGAGACCATTGCATACATCAGGCTACCCACTGCACTTGCATATGGAACATGGGACATATACTCCTCTTCTTCTTGTGTCTTGGGACACTGTTCAGCAGACAGCTTTACACCTACAGGAATAGGAACCTTCACCGGTTTACTATCCTGCATATTGAACCTCTTCAATATAGTCTCGACATACTTCCTCTGGTTTAACCAGAGCTTCCTCTTTGCCCGATCTCTCTTAATTTCCATGCCCAAAATATAGTTTGCAGCACCAAGATCCTTCATGTCGAATTTGGCATTAGAGGAATTTTGAGGTCTAAAATGGGCCTCATAAGAAAAATGTACAACAAAAATAGACTTTATAACAACCAATAGGATTCAAGATGATGATGTCAACCATGGGGGATGATTCACCATTTTTTAAATAAAAGGGTAAAAATATTAAAAAATAATAAAATAATAAAACTACTTTTTCAACTCATATTTTCAACTTATCTCCCAAAAATTTTACTCAAATTTCGAGCGGGAGTACTCGTTGGATGCGAAATTTAATTCCTCATCCAAGGAGTACCCATGTTGCATACTTTCGATGAACTCTACTACACGAAAAATGAGAAATACATAAAAAACGCGATTGTAATCACGTTTTTTTATGTATTTCTCATTTTTAAATGTGTATGTATGTATGGGAGTACTCAGATGGGAGGTAGGCACTGTTCAACGTCACTCCACTCCAAAAATTTAGGTAAAAGTGGAGGCAGTGAAAATATATAGAACTGAAAAAATAGTTTTCCATTTTTCCCTCTAAAATTTGATGATGTCATCAAATCTTATTTGATTTTTTCCACTATTATTTTATAATTTCCTTAGGAGGCCCATTTTAGACCTAAAAATTCCCCTAATGAGAACAGTTGGGTCTTCAAATCTTGGATAATTTCTTTGTCATTTCCAATCAACAACATATCATCCACATACAAGACCAAATAAATAACATGGTCACTAATTAATTTGAAATAAACACAGTGATCCTCCTTGCTCCTAGTGAAGCCAAGTCCCTGTATATAGGTATCAAAATTCTGATACCACATCCTTGGTGACTGTTTTAACCCATACAGAGACTTCCTCAACCTGCATACCAGTTCTTTCTTACCCTTCACCATAAAGCCTTCAGGTTGCTTCATGTAGATCTCCTCTTCTAGATCCCCATGAAGAAATGTTGTCTTCACATCCATATGTTCTATCTCAAAATCAAATGCAGCAGCAACAGATAAAAGTAATCTAATAGAAGTAACCTTGGCAACAGGAGAAAAAATATCACCAAAATCAATTCCCGGCACCTGGGAATAACCTTTCGCTACCAACCGAGCTTTATATTTCTCCACCTTGCCTTCTACATTCATCTTCTTCTTAAACACCCATTTGCTCCCAATGGGCTTCCTTCCAGCCGGCAACTCCACCAAATCCCATGCATCGTTTTTGTGCAAGGATGCCATTTCATCAACCATGGCCTCCTTCCAGAGTTTTCCATCCTCTGAATCTACTACCTCCCTGACAGTTATGGGTTCATCATCAGTTATAGTTAAGGCAAAACCTGAACAGAAAGCAGATGGACTATACCTTTCTGGTTGCCTTCTTTCTCGAACTGATCTTCTCAAAGCTGGAGTTTGTGGCTCTTCACCTTCTGAGTCTTCTTCTGTTGCAGAGTCTGATTCATCCTCCTCTAGCTCAAATTCTATCTTCTCAGGTTCCTTTGGTAGGACTTCATGTTTAACAACATCTTTCACTTCTCTAAACACCACATCTCGGCTGTACACAACCTTCGTTGTTTCTGGGTTCCAAAGCTTGTAACCCTTTAAACCATCCTTATACCCAATAAAGATGCACTTTTCAGATTTATTATCCAACTTGGTCCTTTTCTCCTTTGGAACATGTACATATGCATCACATCAAAATACCCTTAGATGTGAAAGAGAGGGTTTCTTACCAGTCCATACCTCATGTGGAATCTTATCCTCCAACGCTGATGAAGGTGATCTATTAACTAAGTAACATGCAGTCTCCACTGCCTCTGCCCAGAATTCTTGTCCTAACCCGGTACCACTGAACATGCTTCTTGCCTTTTCCATCAGCGTTCTGTTCATTCTTTCTGCAACTCCATTTTGCTGAGGTGTGTATGGATTAGTCTTCTGCCGTGCTATACCACACTTCTTACAGAACTCTTCAAATTCCTTCTTGCAGAACTCCCCACCATTATATGTCCTCAACGCCTTTATCTTCTTCTCTGTCTGGTTTTCCACCAGAGCCTTAAATTCTTTAAATTTGTCAAAGACTTCAGATTTCTTCCTCAAGAAATATATCCATGTATTCATTGAGAAGTCATCTATGAATGAAACATAGTACACAGACTTTCCCAGTGATGGAACTGACACAGGCCCAAACACATCACTGTGCACAAGTTCTAATATCTTGTTTACCCTCTTAGCACCAGAAGGAAAACTCACCCGATTCTGCTTCCCATATACACAATGTTCACAGAAATCAAAATCCAGAGAACAATTAGACATACCTTCTACCATACCATCTCTATGCAGTATCCGAAGGCCCTTCTCTCCGATATGTCCAAGCCTTTGATGCCATAGCATGGTCTTTTCTCCAGAGACAGCTAGACTTTCCGTCCCACTTTCAGGAACCACAGAACTGTTACACCCATCAATAACAGTGCTACCTTGTAGCTTGTACAGAGTTCCAGTCCGAACTCCCCGCATTAATACCAGTGCTCCCCGAACCATCTTGCAGGCATCTTTCTCGAACACTGTTTTTACACATGCATCATCCATCTTGCTTACAGAAATCAGATTTCTGGCCAATGCAGGAATATGCAGAACACCAGGAAGTGTTCTAATCCTTCCACCTTGCAGCTTCAGCTTGACCTTTCCACGTCCGATGATTCTGGCCTTCCTATCATTCCCTAGGAAGACATCACCACCATCATATTTCTCATACTCGCAGAACCACTCCCTATGGGGAGTGAAGTGAAAGGATGCACCTGAGTCAATCAACCATGACTCATGATCTACATGTGTATTTGAAGAAGAAGCCAAATACACATCCCCACCTTCATCCGAGGTGGTTTTTGCCTTTGCAGAAGGAGCTTCATCAGATCCCTTTCCTTTCTCAGGAGATTTAGATCTGCATTCCTTTTTGTAGTGTCCTTCCTTTCCACATTTCCAGCACACCTTTACAAACTTTCCAGGAGATTTAGATCTCCATCTAGATTTAGATCTCCCACTTGAAACCTTATTCTTGTTTCTATTTTGGGATCTTCCTCATACAAATAAGGCATCTCCATTTTGACCCTCCATATTTCTCCGTCTCATTTCCTCCGACAGCAAGGCTGAGACAATGTCATCAAAATTCAAGGTAGTTGTGTTGCTACCTATTGCAATAACCAACGAGTCTGGTAGAGAACACAACAGACTGATGCACTTATCTTCATCTGAGATTTTAATATCAACAAATGAAGCTGACTTACCACAGTATTGAAGGCGTTCAGATGCTCTGTCACCGAGTCTCCATCCTTCATCCTCAGGTTATACAGATTTTTCCGCAGGAGCAACTTATTCACCAGAGACTTAGATTGGTACAAAGTCCCAAGTTTTTCCCACAAATTCTTCACCGTAGCTTCCCCAGATACATTCAACAATACTGAATCTGAGACACACAACTGTATTGTGCTTTTAGCTTTCCGATCCAGTTTCTTCCAGTCTTCCTCTGACATTGCCGTTGGTTTAGTACCTGGATCTACTGCGATCCACTGATCTTTATCCACCAGCAGATCCTCCATATTGAGCTTCCACAACTCAAAAATCTGACCATTTAATTTCTTGATCTCTATCTTTCCGCCGCTCGCCATCTTCTTTCACTGCAAGAATCGATCCCGCAGATCTCCCACTGAACAGGGTCTACCTCAGGCCCGAACTAAAAACCCTCAGCAGCAAAGGCATCCCCTTGAAGCCAAAACAGCTCTGATACCAAATGTAGGTTTTAACCCTGAACAAAAATTATCTACACACGAATCTTATAACAGAAAATAAACAATAGCGAGAGCATAAAACATAAAACAGATAAACACAAAGATTTTCCCTTGGATCCCAAATTGGGATGACCAGCTTGATTTTTCATTATATTCCTTTTAGTGTTACAACACATTTATATACATGCCGAAGAATACATAAACCCCAATCTATTAACCCTGGATTAGAACATAACCGTAGTTCCCTTGACCGGATCTAAAAAATACCAGGGGTCGAAAACCATCATACCCCAAAACCATGTGCAAACTCATGCACAAAACATGGGTGGGATCACATATGAGTGGGACCGCATACCAAAAAAAAATTCGCCGGGGCGCTACCGCCCCCCCTGTGACCCACCTGCTGCGCCCGGCGCAATGTACAGCATGTGGGGCTAGTCATGGAAATAATATAACACAAACCCAACATCAGCAAGTAGAACTAACGAATCAAAAAGATAAGGTGCTCAAGGATCTAGTCTTTTTCTCAGATTCTGCCAGTGATACCTACAAGATCCTCTGGGGAAAATTCCCTAGCGACCTCTCTAATTGGTTGCGGAGTTTGCAGACCAAGGTGACTAAGGCCAAATCATGGAAGATCAACTGCAAGTGGGTGCACGGAGATCTGGTGGCCCTGCATTGGCTAGATATTGAGTTGACCCGTGTTGTAGATTTCTGGGTAGAGTCTACCTTGGATGAGTATATTGTGGAGTTTGTCGCAGAGTGCTACCAGTCCTTCTCCAAAGTCGAGGCTATATTCCGATTCGGACTAAGAGAGAAGTTGCTTAAGGAAATTCCATGTGGATTAAGGCCCTGATGGTGGACGAAGGGTTGATGGAATTCCAGAAATTGGGCATGGAAGCGTAAACCTCCAGTGCTGGGGGAAGGGCCTGAGGGATGAATGCTACGTGAAATGTGAAGCGAGGGAGTGGAGGAATGGATGTTGAGACCACAAGGAGGTTGAGGGAGCGACGTGCACATCGGAGGGCGCAGATCGCTGACAGGTGGCGAGAAAGGGTGATGCGGGAGTTCAAATGGTGAGGGATTAGTCGGAAGGATAAAGAGGAGGCACCTCAATGGATAGTGGATATGGAAGGCCAGGCGGGTCCCCAAGAGATGGGAGGGACCATTGTGGGAGTGCGGCGGGTGCATGGGAGCCCAGCCAAGAGGAAGAGGGAGATGATGTCTGATGAAGGAGATGCAGATGTGCAGCCCGAAGAAGGTTCCGATGGCGCGTGGTATGTCATGATGCAACAGTTATTCCAAGAAAGGATGGAATTCATATCTCTAGGTATTCCTACTTCCTAAAGTTTGAATGGCAAGGATCCCTACCTTCCCTTGGTACTCTACAAACCTTTAAGTGATATTTTCATTAAGTTAAAATAGTTGAGTCGATTGCATAGCAGTCCATTTTCAGCAACGACGCATGCTAATAGCAACATTATTGGTAGTATAGCAATTACTAGTGGTATAATTACACAACCAGTACTTGGAGGGTTCATTCTAGTTACACCTCCACAAGTGAATATGGCAGGGTCATTCACCCAATACCCAAAATTTTCTGGGCGGGGTAACGACGATGTGGAACAACACTGGTACCTCTGTGAAGCCATATGGAGGGCTCGGCAGACGCCAGATGCAGGAAAGCTAATAGAATTCCAAACCACACTGAGAGAAAGGGCATTGCACTGGTTCATAAAGTGGTCAGAGGCCCACCTGAATCCAACAATTGCGGACATCAAGCGAGATTTTTTCTGAGAATTTAAGCTTCCCCAAACAAACCAGCAAGGTCTATCCGAACAATGGGAGATCAAGCAAAGAGAAGGAGAGACTGCATGGGAGATGATGAGCAGGTTCAAAGATGTGATTGGGAAAATCAACTACCTAATCGACCCAAATCATCAGAGGGACTGGTTCATCAAGGCTCTGCTTCCCTTGACACAAACTCCCCTCACTCAGAAAAATATCGACAACTTGCAGGATGCTTTGGAATAGGCTATGAAGACAGAGGCGATGGCGGGTTACCCTCAGGAATATAGGGGAGGACCAGCCCTGCAAGACCCATCCCTACTAGGAATGCAACATCAGATTTCCAATCTGACCAAAAAACTTAAGGAGATGCAGCCTATAAGATTAGCCAGGCCGAATGTCTGGTGCACACACTACCTGGTAGAAGGGCACGTGACAACTGAGTGTCCTCAATTGCGAAGCTCAGGAGTGGGACCCTCAGTAGTGGCAGTACAAGGGACTCCACTTATCAGGGGAGGTGTACTGATAAACCTGCAAGGGGTCTATTTTCTGCAACAATCGTATGCAGGGTTCCCAAATCAAGCAACCCAAACCGCAACAGAGTATTGCGAAATTTTCCGAACAGTGGGTCATCAACCTCGGATGTGTCCGATTTTTTAGAAGTACTCCAATGTTCCGAAAAATGTATACTATGAGTTCTATGCTTCCACGAATCACAACAAAAAACAGTGCAGAGCTCTAGAAGCATTGGTATACCGATTGGACCGACCCTCCTACAGGGTGAATGAGGCTCCCAGAGGCAGAGGAGGCGGTATGCGCGGGGAGCACACAGGGGGATAGGGTCTGCTCAAATGCTACAACTATGATCAGGAGGCTCACGTGGCCCATGAATGCCCCTTTCCTAGAAGACCGTGGTGTTCCCAGTGCTGTGTGAACACCCACGCGACATAGGACTGCCCCGAACTTATCAAGAAGTGGGAGGAACGAGCAAGGCAGAGAGACACGAATCTGGTAAAATCAGAACCTCAAGGGACAACAACTCCGGCCATGGAAAACGTAGCCATAGTGATGCGAGGAGGAAAGAAAATGGGAGAGGACACTCATGAAAAAGATTCGTTACGAGTGATTAGGCTCGCATCCCCGAAACAACTAATCAAGCCAGAAATGCAAAAGAAATATTTCCAGGAGGCGGTAGAGACTTTTGCCCAGCTGGGGGGAGACAAAGGTGTTAGAGTCAGCCCTTGCTGCCCTCCGTCAGTGATCTTTTCGTCTTTTCCATATTCATTATTAGGTGTCTCACTTGTTTCACTTCTTTGCATATCACTAGGATCATGCCATGAACTGACGAAGGGTTGTGTCATTTTGTGTTTCCTCATGTTATACCTGCAGCGCTATTTTAAAAAATATTTTCTCAAAAAATTATTTATAGTCATTGTCATTATGTATGAGGTCATTAAAATGTCAATAAGTGTCCTAGGTCTTGGTGTTTAGGGTTTTTTGAGTCATTTATACACCAGTCATAAAGCCTGCAAGGTGAGGAGAGTCCAGTACTTGGATTTCTATTTTTATTATCATCAGCATTTTAAAAAAAAAAAATACATTTCTAGTCCAAAACTCTGTTTTGGAACTAGAAATTTTTCATTATCATTTTGTAATAAATTTTAATTATTCCGCCATGAAGACATTGTAAAAGCAGACCCCTGGTCTTTTCTCTAGCCAAGACAGCCATATCCCTGCAAAAAGACAATAAAATCATCAGTATCGACCTCAGAGAAACCAAAGCAAGTTTGTATTTGAAAAAGCCAAAGTGAAAATTACAATAACATTTGTAATGTGGGTTTGAAGTTAGATTTGGAATAAAGTATGATGGTGAAGATATTTGTGAAGTGTATAAAGGCCAAACAAGTTCATTTGAACCGATTTCATTTGCTCCCAAAACGTATTTGCAAAATTGAAAGCTGATTTTAGACTTTTGGAGGGCGTGGACAGGGTTTTAGGGCTGCGCGACCCAAGTTGAGGCCGAGCGACCCACCTGGGCTGCGCGACCCAAACAGAGTTGGTTTAGCACAGTGGGTTTGCACCTGCGCGACCCACCTGGGCTGCGCGACCCAAACTGAGCCTGCGTGACCCACGCAGAGACAACATTCCGGAATTGTGCTTGAGCGCCCAGATTGGCTCGGAATTGACTCCAGTTGCCTTCAAAGCAGGTTTTCTTCAATCACTTGGGGTTTGCAAACGTATTTGTGTCATCATACATGATTCTAATATGAAAATGAAGGATTTAAAACCCCACTGTTATGAGATTATTGTTTTCAGGGTTAAAATGAAAATCAATGGTGTAAAAAATGGGTTTGAGGTTTGAAACAGTGATATGGTCAGCCTTTCATAAAACATGAAAATCACTCTGCTCTCATACCCATAATACCACTGTCACCATTGTTATTGTTATCCCATGATTAAACCCTTTGAGTCACATTTCTCATGTGTGTAATGAGTCACATTGCCCAATGTTAGCATTTGCTCATGTTTTTGTTTGCCCAATGTTAGCATTTGCTCATGTTTTTGTTTGCCCAATGTTAGCATTGTTTCAAATGACCTATTGAAACCTTTATGGTCATAAACTCGTAGGCAAACCTATCACTGATTATACCATACTCTCCTTTGACTAGATGTGTCCAAACTTTTGAAGGTTTCTTACTCCTATTTTGTCAAAATTTCATTTGCATTCAAAACAGAGATGCTGCCTTTCAGCCCATTTGAAGCAGAGATTTTATCCATAATTTGATTCCTTGATGGTGTTTTGACGATGGGAATATTGGTTGAGTGTTAAACATACATCCTAATTTTGCTTTCACTACATTCATATCAGTGTACACATTGCCAAAAACTTGATC
Organism: Pinus albicaulis; assembly: GCA_034641835.2. Lineage (NCBI taxonomy): Eukaryota > Viridiplantae > Streptophyta > Pinopsida > Pinales > Pinaceae > Pinus > Pinus albicaulis. Next base: position 358,473,532 of record CM076575.1, read on the forward strand.
AGAGATATGTCAGAGACAGAGTCAGAATATGAGCCAGGGTCAGGCAGTGATTCGGTGGCTGAAGGTAATGTGCCCCGGGGTTCCCGCAGAGAAAATAGAAGTGGTGATCATCGCAGAGAGGAGCCTACTTCTTTGGCTCGGTTGCAGGCATGTCCATTAGCTATGGATTGTTTCCAATATTTGTCATGTTTCAGATTTTGTGAGATGGAGCATAGCAGTGCACCAGTAGTGGTAACATATCAGAGAAGCCACAGAGCTTTGTTTCAACATCACGACGAGTACTATCTTCACCCGGGGTGGAAGGGGTCTCGTTGACTTCATCAGCGCAAGTACATTCACAGGATAATGATGGAGACAAAGACACCAAGGTCCCATTTTTCATTTTCAACAGGTTGAACATACACATTGCTACATCATGACTGACAACAACACATCATACAACCGAGACAGTGTTTTCATCACAGGAAACTGCATGCACCAAGAGAGCACTAAAATGGCGGAAAAGGCCTGATCCACTCCGGATTTTGGCCGAGGCTTCATTGAATGAGCAAGACACATGATGGAGGACCTCCGCTCCGAATTTGGGCAAATTCGGAGAAAATTTTGTCATTTTCAAATTTTTGGTCTAAAAAACAGGGTTTGCAGCTACGTGGGTCGCGCGCTCATGCGCTCGCATTTTTTTTAGACACTTTCTGGAGGAGATTTTTACATTTTTGGATTTTTAATGGTTAATTATGCATCCTCTGAAGTCAACTTAGCATTTCAACAAAATCTGGATGGTCAAACAGCTCAAAAACACCATGAAAACCACCTTGCTGCCACCTTTTGCACCAGCAGGAAGTACCTCTGGGAGAATGAAGTTTTGAGGGGTCAAATCAACTCCAAATTCAGATATTCCACTTGGGTTGGAAAGTAGACATCCAGGGCTTTCCAACGAGCTATCATGAGCTCAATTTGGATGTCAGGAGCTACCTCAAAATCAGCCTGAAACATGAGCGACCCACGCAGTTCAGGAGCGACCCACCTAGAGAATTTTTTGAGTTTTCAGCTGCCAGCTCAGTATTTCGCCTATTTTGGACCAGTTTTTCCTATGGATAGAATTCTTGGGTTTTTATGATTTAAATTCATGTTTGATATGTAACTTTGGCTTATCTTTATCTCTTCTAGAAGATTCACTCTCAAATGAGTAAAAAATCATGTAATGGATCAGTTTCCACTCTTTTAGAGGCAAGTTGTTAGCTGCCTAGATTGTAGTTCCATGATTAGAATTGGTTGAAACTGATCCCCGAAGAGGGAATTCGACCCCTAGAGGTGGGGAAAGGTGTTAGAGTGATCTATATATTGTAATTTCTCAATCATTTTCAGAGGTTGGAGAGGTTGGACTCTTGGGATACTTTTGATACTATTGTACATACTTTTCATATTTTGGCTAAGGAAAGATCGGGGGTTTTGCGGCACTTGTTGGGATCCTTGTGGTGTTCTGTTCTTGATGGTGTTTCTTCTTTGTTTACTGTAAGTTTCTTCATGTTTAATGTATGCCATCCTTTCATATGCTTCTGAACTAAATTGAATGAGTGAATAAGGTTGAATCCATTGTTTACAGTGCTTGGCCTTTGAATTCAGTTAGTTCTATATGTTTTCAGCTGTTTGGAGAGGATCCAAGTTCTTATTTGCCCTCTTCAGCTCCTCGTCAGTCTAATCTGTCCATATATCCAATTAAAAGCATCAAGACATTCACCTACCTCGCCCCAACTTGAAATCTGCAAAGGTCTGACCTTATCCCCGGACCCAAAATTTGTTTTCCCATTTCTCCAGCGAAAACCCAAAAACTAAAAAATCAAACATACCTATCTCTTTACTAGCCTAAAATCAGTTCTTATTGTAAGTCATCTCGCATCCTATTGCTCATTTTCTCGAGATTGACGGAGAGAGCCCTCTCCTGTCCTCGTAGGGCTAGCTACGAGGCTGAGCGTGGTTTGATGTAGCCTTGAGTTTTACTTCATTTCAGCCTGAGGTAGATTTGAGTGCTAACAAAAGGTACTCAGGTACCCGTGAAGAATGATACCAGAGAACAGAGTGCTGCGGGGGCTCTAATTGAGGAATGGCTCCACCTATTTCTAAAAATTATTGACAATGCTTCGATGTGGGAACAGATCAAGCATACCCTGGAGGACGTATTGCAGGGGAACACAGGCACGAGGGAATCCTTGAACACAACACCCCAGTATGTACAGTGGGTCAAGTGGAACAAAAGAAGAATGGGAAAAGAGTTCCGGTTAAACACGTAGGTTGCGAGATGTAGAAATTTGAATAATAGCTGAATTATTCACCGAGATTATCCTGATTACACACTATTTAAGCTTCATGCATAATACATAACCTCTTCTACAATTGATCATCAATTTGCGGAAATTAGAAGCAGTCGCATGCGCACATTAAAACATAATCAAGCACACATGTAACACAATATTTAATGGGGAAAGCATACAGCTGAAAACCCCCAACTATCTGTATATTATAATGATAGAGAACATGTAACAATACATAGCACAAAGCTCTCATAGCTCTCAGCACTATCTCACATGCTACACACAAACTAGCACGGAAGATGAACAAGTCACGAGTTCAAATCTCCTCCACAAGTCTGCCTGCCTCTACTGCGCAATCCAAGATGAATAATGATGAGATACAAGTTCGAATCCACCTGGCTTGTACTACGCAATTCTCATTGGAAATCTCAATCAATGTGTGTGCAAATCTCATGCACAGCCATAGTCACAACTGATAGTAGACTCACCCTTTCACCCACCTCTAACACTGGTCTCCATTGAACTGTCCATGCATTGCAGTTAACTGATGTATTCTTTAGTTGATTTATGAGTTAATACTTAGTGAATTAATTAATAATTAATTCACACCACTCATCACTAGTGTATTTATCAGTTAGACTAAATACAACTAGTTCAACTAAGTTAAACCGAACACAACTCCACCAAACTCTGCCACATGAGTTCTAACTGAAGTCAACCATGCAATAGCTCAACTAACCCCTAGGAAAAGCGTATTTCCTTCTATCAGCTGCATGTGCCACATCCAAGCATCAAACTGAAGTGCTCCAAGAGGATAAGATAATGTTTATAGTCCAAATATTATTAAGGGTTAATAATATTCGACTGTTCTATTTTTAGACTGGCAGTCTAAAAATAGACTCCGCCCAATGTCTAAAAATAGAGGTCCATCTATTTTTACCAACATGACCAACCATCCATAAATAGCATCCCGCAACTCATAGACCATGATCCATATGTCTAAAATAGACATAGTCTAAAAATAGACTTTGCGACAAAAATAGCCTGCGGGCCCACTTAGTGAAGGCGACTTCTTTCCACTAAGCTCGTCATCTTGTTGCAATCTCAACGCTCCGTCTCAACAAGATAAGGATTATCTGCAACGCCTATCCTGCCCCTGTGGTATTCGAATTTTCTCATGGTGAGCGCCTTCGTCAAGATATCAGCATCCTGATCCTCCGTAGGAATGTATGAAAGTAACATGATCTTCCGCTGCACACAATCTCTGATATGATGATACCGATGTCGATGTGTTTGGATCTATCATGAACATCGATTAACAGAGTTTAATGCAACTCGGTTTATACAATAAATCTACAATAGCTCCAAGTGTGACCCGAACAACCCGACCTCAGATCTTCTCGAGTCCATAGCCCCTCGTATGCAAACAAACTCGCCGCCATATACTCGCCCGCTGAACCGAGTGCCACGGATTCTACTTCTTGATGTAACAAGAACCGCCGTCGACTTGACAGCTTCGTAAAGATCCCTCCAGATGTGCTCTTTTTGTCCGTTGGGCTCCTTGCCCAATCTGCATCCGTGAAGCCACACAACTTCACCTCATCCTCCTGTCTGTACCACAAGCCATATCCCGATGTGCCTCTAAGATAACACAATACATGCTTGCCTGCCTTCCAGAAGAGCTTGGTAGGCTTAACCATAGCTTGCGAAAGCTGGTTAACAGCATAGCATATATCGGGTCGTGTATTGACCATATACATAAGCGACCCCACCAACTGTCGATAAACAGTGGCATCCACTACCTCCGCTGAAGTAGCATCCTCCTTCCTCCAACCTCCAGGAAGAGGAGTATCAACAGGATTGCAACCATGCATGTTGAACTTCTCCAGTATCTCCCGGGCATACTTACCCTGAGAAACAAACAGTCCATCAATGCGCTACCAAATTTCCAATCCCAGGAAATAATGAAGGAGGCCCAAGTCCTTCATCTCAAACTCTCTAGCAAGATCCTCCTTGCATGAAAGTATCAACAGCTCATCACTTGTCAAAATCAAATCATCTACATACAGTACAATGATCAGCAACTTCCCCTCCACCACAATCTAGTACAGGTTAGGATCCACCTCACTCTTGGAGAATCCAAGTCCGGTGAAATAACTGTCAATCCGTGTGTACCAAGCAAGAGGTGCTTGTTTCAACCCATACAGTGCTCTCTTGAGTCTGCAAACATGCGACTCACTGCTGAAGATCTCGAAACCTTCGGGCTGCTCTATGTACACCTCCTCCTCAATTAATCCATTGAGGAACGCAGTCTTCACATCCATCTGATGGATGTGCCACCCCATCTGCACTGAGAGAGCTAGGATCGTCTGTATGGAAGAGTACCTTGCGATAGGTGCAAAGGTCTCCTCATAATCGATCCCCTCTATTTGAGAGAAGCCTCAGGCAACAAATCTTGCCTTGTACTTCTCCACACTCCCGTCAGCCACCTACTTTACTTTGTAGATCCATCTCGAACCCACCACTGATTTCCCCTCTGGTCGCGAGACAATCTTCCATGCACTGTTTCTGACAATCGAATCATACTCTTCCACCATGGCATATACCCATGCGGGGTCCTCCACAACTTCTTCGAAAGAGGATGGCTTTGTCACGACACATATTCTCACAAGAGCCATGTATCTAGTGTACCGGTCCGGTGACTGTCTCTGTTTGCACTGTGTTGTAGGTGGTCCTACAACCTTCTCTGCATCTTGAGCCAGTCGCTCAGCTTCTGTAGTGCGCTTGTGCCCTCTGATGGTTGGCGCTGTATGAGTGGTCTCTTCCACTCCATGAACTTCCTCTTGTGGCTAATCCACATCCTGAAGCTCATCCTTAGGAACTAATAGCTCCTCATCTGCATGCAAGTGTGGCTCCCTCTCAAGCGAAAACTTCATGGCTATCTCCTCCTGAAATTTGATATCCCGTCGCACAACAGTCTTGTGACTGTCTGGAAAATACACACGATAGTTGTGGGGTGTATCAATGTACCCCAAAAATATTCCAACCTCTGCATTCGGCTCCAACTTCTTCCTGGTATCCTTCGTCACATGCATGTAGACAGGTGAACCAAAAATCCTCAAATGGGAAATATCAGGCCTCTTGCCAGAAAACGCCTCCTCTGGTGTACTCATGCCAAGTATCTTGTGAGGACAACAGTTCTGCATATATACTGCAGTATTGCATGCCTCCGCCCACAAGTGAATGGGTAGGCCCTGATAATGCAACATCGCCCGTGCAGCACCCACAATCGTTCTGTTCTTCCGCTCAGCGACCCCGTTCTACTGTGGGTTATGGGGTGCTATGAGCTCTCTTCGAATTCCTTCTACACTGAAAAAGTCCTTGAATTTAGCAGAGATGAATTCACCACCATTGTCGCTCCTAAGAGCCTTCACATGCTTCCCCGATTCCTTCTCAACCAGCACCTTGAACTCACAGAACTTTGAGTATGTCTCGCTCTTCTTTTGCATGAAGAAGATCCAACACTTCTGAGAATAATCATCAAAAAAGATCACATAGTACCTGTGCTTTGCTGTCGAAGCTACTGAGAAAGGTCCACACACGTCTGTGTGAATTCTCTCAAGGATCGTCGTGGCGCGACTATCCTTCTCGTGAAAGGTGGCTTTCACAAATTTTCCCAAGGTACACCCCTTGCACTGATATGATTGTGCAAGAGCAAGCCAGAAGCCCAAACAGAATCATAGCATTCAAAGCTCCATGGTGAAGGTGGCCCAATCTCTCGGTGCCACAACTCGCCATCATCTCGACTCACCACTCCTTCCACCTTGCATGCCATTGCTGCGTAGCCATCTACTGCAACCGATAAAGGTTCTTGACTCGAACCCCTATCTTCCCAAGCTCAAGTGTCTTATCACACAGAAAGCCTTCCTCTTCGGGTCAAGAAAAAATAGTTTCCAGACTTTCTGTATTTCAACATCGCCATTTGAGATCGCATTCTTCAACTCGGAACATGCATCACTTCCTTCAATATGAAGGGTTTACCAGACTCCCTCTCAAAGGAAATGGTACCGATACCGGTCGCACTGTATCTACCATCATCGCCCATCTCGATGTGCACTCCAAGATCTTTCTCATCTAGATCTGAAAACAAATCTCGATCAGTGAAAAATCCATCTCAAACTGCGAGGAAAAGGCTTCTCCCGCTGCAGATCCAACAACATGCTTATTTTTCTTCTTCTACGGACAATTTGTGGCATAATGTCTGTGCTGGTGACAGTGAAAGCACTTCACCTTGGACATGTCCTGCTTCTTGCCTTTCGCACCAGAATTAGAAGCTTTCTTGCTCTTCCCCTTCTTTTCTTTGGTAGCCAAAGCACAATTTTCTTCATCAGATGCCTTTGATGAAGATTCGTCCCTGGTACTCTGCTTTATCTCCTCTTGCACAAGATCCGACCAAAGTTGCTCCCATCCTGGAAATTTCTCCTGACCATTGATAGAATCCTGATAGGCATGCCAACTCTTCAGAAGACCAAGGAGAGCCAAGATCACCAATTCCTCATCATCTACAGTCACCCCCACACTTCCCAGCTCATCCCTGCATTGGATGAACTTCGTGAGGTACTTGGGAATACTGTCGCCTTTCTCCATCTTTATGTGTCTGAGTTTATCCTTGAGCGCCAACTTCCTCTGGTCGCTCTTGTTTTGGAATAAATCTGTCAATGCTTTCCACATCAAGTATGGAGAAGCTTTCCCATGTATGCTCGATACAATGTGATCCTTCACGCCCTCCCACAGAATCCTTCGACATTTTGCTGTCTTCTTTTGCCAAGCCTCAACTTGAGCAGCATCAGTAGGCTTTGGGACCTCAGCCTCTATGAACTCCTTCAACCCGTTATCATATAATACCGCCTCCATTCTTTCCTTCCATGCAACATAATTTGAGCTGCCCTCAAGGGCAGACTCTAGTTGCAATCTGTTGAAAGACATTTTGACTTCGACACCAAGAAAACTGCTGCAAATTCGAATTCCACCAGCTCAAAACTCAACCGCTTCCGATCTGTGAGAACAAATTATTTCTAGCACAGAGATCGACTGTAGGGTAATTTACTGGATATATCACCTTTCAAAGAAAGGATGGATACAAAGGCTACCTGGCCCGCTTACAGACTCTGTCTACCGAAATAAATTGTAATCACTGTAGTAGATCCGATGATCAATTATCGCTCCGATACCATGTAGAAATTTGAATAATAGCTGAATTATTCACCGAGATTATCCTAATTACACACTATTTAAGCTTCATGCATAATACATAACCTCTTCTACAATTGATCATCAATATGCGGAAATAGAAAGCAGTCGCATGCGCTCATTAAAACATAATCAAGCACACATATCAACACAGGATGTAATGGGGAAAGCAATAGCTGAAAACCCCCAACTATCTGTATATTATAATGATAGAGAACATGTAACAATACATATCACAAAGCTCTCACAGCTCTCAGCACTATCTCACATGCTACACACAAACTAGCACGGAAGATGAACAAGTCACAGGTTCAAATCTCCTCCACAAGTCTGCCTGCCTCTACTGCACAATCCAAGATGAATAATGATGAGATCCAAGTTCGAATCCCACTGGCTTGTACTGTGCAATCCTCATTGGAAATCTCAATCAATGTGTGTGCAAATCCCATGCACAACTATAGTCACAACTGATAGTAGACTCACCCTTTCACCCACCTCTAACACTGGTCTCCACTGAACTGTCCATGCATTGCAGTTAACTGATGTATTCTTTAGTTGATTTATGAGTTAATAATTAGTGAATTAATTAATAATTAAGTCACACCACTCATCACTAGTGTATTTATCAGTTAGACTAAATACAACTAGTTCAACTAAGTTAAACCGAACACAACTCCACCAACTGTCTCATCAACTCCACCAAACTCTGCCACATGAGTTCTAACTGAAGTCAACCATGCAATAGCTCAACTAACCCTTAGGAAAAGCGTATTTCCTTCTGTCAGCTGCATTTTCCACATCCAAGCATCAAACTGAAGTGCTCCAAGAGGATAAGATAATGTTTATAGTCTAAATATTATTAAGGGTTAATAATATTCGACTGTTCTATTTTTAGCCCGGCAGTCTAAAAATAGATTCCGCCTAATGTCTAAAAATAGAGGTCCATCTATTTTTACCAACTTGACCAATCATCCATAAATAGCATCCTGCAACTCATAGACCATGATCCATATGTCTAAAATAGACATAGTCTAAAAATAGACTTTGCGCCAAAAATAGCCTGCGGGCCCACTTAGTGAAGGCGACTTCTTTTCACTAAGCTCCATCATCTTGTTGCATTTTCAACACTCCCTCTCAACAAGATATGGATTATCTGCAACCCCTATCCTGCCTTTGTGATATTCGAATTTTCTCATGGTGAACGCCTTCGTCAAGATATCAGCATCCTGATCCTCCATGGGAATGTATGAAAGTAACATGATTCTCCGCTGCACACAATCTCTGATATGATGGTACCTAATGTCGATGTGTTTGGATCTATCATGAAATACTAGATTAGCTAAGAGTTTAATGCAACTCTGGTTATCACAATAAATCACAGTAGGCTCCAAGTTTGACCCGAACAACCCGACCATGATCTTCCTCATCCATATAGCCTCGCATGCAGCCAAACTCGCTGCCATATACTCGGCCTCTGCTGAACTGAGTGCCACGGATCTCTGCTTCCTGCTATACCAAGAAAATTCTATCGACCCGATACTAAAGATCCCTCCATATGTGCTCTTTCTGTACGTTGGGCTCCCTGCCCAATCTGCATCCGTGAAGCCACACAGCTTCACCTCATCCTCCTGTCTATACCACAAACCATATCCCGATGTGCCTTTAAGATAACGCAATACATGCTTTCCTGCCTTCCAGAAGAGCTTGGTAGGCTTAACCATAGCTTGCGAAAGCTGGTTAACAACATAGCATATATCGGGTCGTGTATTGACCAGATACATAAGCGACCCCACCAATTGTCAATAAACAGTGGCATCCACTACCTCCGCTCAAGTAGCATCCTCTTCCTCCAACCTCCGGTGAAGAGGAGTATAAACAAAGCTTGGTAGCCATGCATGTTGAACTCTCCCGTATCTCCCGGCATACTTACCCCCGAGAAATCATCAGACCATCAAGTACGTCAAATTTCCAATCCTAGGAAATAATTAAGGAGGCCCAAGTCCTTCATCTCAAACTCTCTAAATAAGATCCTCCTTGCATGAAAGTATCAACAAACTTCATCACTTGTCAAAATAAAATCATCTACATACAAGATAATGATCAAGCAACTTCCCCTCCACCACAATTTGGTACAAAGTTAGATCCGCCTCACTCTCGGGAGAATCCAAGTCTCGGTGAAATAACCGTCAGACCAGGTGTACCAAGCACGAGGTGCGAGCTTCAACCCATGCAAGGTTTCCTCTTGAGTCCACACATGCGACTCACCGCCGAAGATCTCGAAACTTCGTCGCTCTATGCTTCAATGAATCCGTTGAGGAATGCAGTCTTCACATCCATTTGATGGATGTGCCACCCCATCTGCACTGAGAGAGCTAGGATCATCCGTATGGAAGAGTACCTTGTGACAGGTGCAAAGTTATCCCCATAATCGATCCCCTCTATCTGAGAGAAGCCTCAGGCAACAAATCTTGCCTTGTACTTCTCCACACTCCCGTCAGCCGCCTACTTTACTTTGTAGATCCATCTCGAACCCACCACTGATTTCCCCTTCGGTCGCAGGACAATCTTCCATGCACTGTTTCTGACAATCGAATCATACTCTTCCACCATGGCATCTACCCATGCGAGGTCCTCCACAACTTCCTCGAAAGAGGATGGCTCTGTCACGACACATTTTCTCACAAGAGCCATGTATCCAGTGTACCAGTCCGGTGACTGTCTTGTCTGCGCTATGCTATAGGTGGTCCTACAACCTTCTCTGCATCTTGAGCCAGTCGCTCAGCTTCTGTAGTGCGCTTATGCCCTTTGATGGTTGGCGCTGCATGAGTGGTCTCTTCCACTCCATGAAATTCCTCTTGTGGCTGATCCACATCCTGAAGCTCATCCTTAGGAACTAATAGCTCCTCATATGCATGCAAGTGTGGCTCCCTCTCAAGCGAACACTTCATGGCTTTCTCCTCCTGAAATTTGATATCCTGTCGCACAACAGTCTTACGACTGTCTGGAAAATACACACGATAGTTGTGGGGTGTATCAGTGCACCCCACAAATATCCTAACCTCTGTGGTCGGCTCTAGCTTCTTCCTGGCATCCTTCGTCACATGCATGTAGACAGGTGAACCAAAAACCCTCAAATGGGAAATATCAGGCCTCTTGCCAGAAAACGCCTCCTCTGGTGTACTCATGCCAAGTATCTTGTGAGGACAACGGTTCTGCACATATACTACAGTATTGCATGCCTCCGCCCACAAGTGAATGGGTAGGCCCTGATCATGCAACATCGCCCGTGCAGCACCCATGATCGTTCTGTTCTTCCGCTCAGCGACCCCGTTCTGCTGTGGGTTATGGGGTGCTATGAGCTCTCTTCGAATTCCTTCTGCACTGCAAAAGTCCTTGAATTCAGCAGAGATGAATTCACCACCATTGTCACTCATAAGAGCCTTCACATGCTTCCTCGATTCCTTCTCAACCAGCACCTTGAACTCACAGAACTTTGAGTATGTCTCGCTCTTCTTCTGCATGAAGAAGATCCAACACTTCCAAGAATAATCATCAACAAAGATCACATAGTAACCTTGCCGCTCGTCGAAGCCATCGATATGTCCACACATCTGGCAGAATTTTCCTCATGATCGTCGTGGCACGACGATCCTTCTCGTGAAAGGTGCTTTCAAAAATTTTCCAAGGTACACCTCGCACTAACCGACCGCGCAAGATCAGGGCTAACGCCCAAGAGAAATCGTCAAGATGGAGAAGATTTCAAAGCCCATGGTGGGCGAGTCCTCAATCTCCACACAATCCACGCCATCATCCCCGCTCACCACTCCTTCCGTCTTGCATGCCACAAGTCACAGCAACATCTACTTGCAACCGATGGTGTGCTCTTGACTCGAACTCCCTATCTTCCCAAGTCAGCTGCCTTACTGCGCAGGAAAGCCTTTCCCTCGCTAAAGACAACATCATATCCCTTGTCTTCTAACATCGCCACAAAGATAAGATTCTTCTTCAATCCTGGAACATGCATCACTTCCTTCAATACGAAGGGTTTACCAGACTCCCTCTCAAAGGAAATGGTACCAATACCGGTCGCACTGTATCTACCATCATCGCCCATCTCGATGTGCACTCCAAGATCTTTCTCATCCAGATCTGAAAACAAATCTCGATCTCCAGTCATGTGAAAAGACACACCACTGTCCAAGAACCATACTGATCCCATCACAATTGAGACCAAGCATGCGATTAGTGAAAAATCCAGCTCAAAATGTGAGGCTAAGGCCTCTCCTGTTGCAGATCCAGCAGCTTGCTTATTTTTCTTCTTCTGCGGACAATTTGTGGCATAATGTCTGTGTTGGTGACAATGAAAGCACTTCACCTTGGACATGTCCTGCTTCTTGCCTTTCGCACTGGAATGAGAAGCTTTCTTGCTCTTCCCCTTCTTTGCTTTGGCAGCCAAAGCACAATTTTCTTCATTAGATGCCTTTGATGAAGATCAGTCCCTGGTACTCCGCCTTATCTCCTCTTGCACAAGATCTGACCAAAGTCGCTCCCATCTTGGCAATTTCTCCCGACCATTGACAGAATTTTGATAGGCATGCCAACTCTTCGAAAGACCAAGGAGAGCCAAGCTCACCAATTCCTCATCATCTACAGTCACTCCCACACTTCCCAGCTCATCCCTGCATTGGATGAACTTCGTGAGGTACTTGGGCATACTGTCGCCTTTCTCCATCTTTATGTGTCTGAGTTTATCCTTGAGTGCCAACTTCCTCTGGTCGCTCTTGCTTTGGAATAAATCTATCAACGCTTTCCACATCAAGTATGGAGAATATTTCCCATGTATGCTGGATACAATGTGATCCTTCACGCCCTCCAACAGAATCCTTCGACATTTTGCTGTCTTTTTTTGCCAAGCCTCAACTTGAGCAGCATCAGTAGGCTTTGGGACCTCAGCCTCTATGAACTCCTTCAACCCGTTATCATATAAAAGCGCCTCCATTCTGTCCTTCCATGAAATATAATTCGAGCTGCCCTCAAGGGCATACTCCAGTTGCAATCTGTTGAAAGACATTTTGACTTCGACACCAAGAAAACTGCTGCAAATTCGAATTCCAAATTCTGCTGCAAATTCGAATTCCACCAGCTCAAAATTCAACCGCTTCCAATCTGTGACAACAAATTATTTCTAGCACAGAGATCGACTGTAGGGGAATTTACTGGATATATCACCTTTCAAAGAAAGGATGGATCCAGAGGCTACCTGACCCGCTTACAGACTCTGTCTACCAAAATAAATTGTAATCAATGTAGTAGATCCGATGATCAATTCTCGCTCCGATACCATGTAGAAATTTGAATAATAGCTGAATTATTCACCGATATTATCCTGATTACACACTATTTAAGCTTCATGCATAATACATAACCCATTCTACAATTGATCATCAATTTGCGGAAATTAGAAGCAGTTGCATGCGCACATTAAAACATAATCAAGCACACATATAACACAGTATGTAATGGGGAAAGCATACAGATGAAAACCCCCAACTATCTGTATATTATAATGATAGAGAACATGTAACAATACATAACACAAAGCTCTCACAGCTCTCAGCACTATCTCACATGCTACACACAAACTAGCACGGAAGATGAACAAGTCACAGGTTCAAATCTCCTCCACAAGTCTGCCTGCCTCTACTGCGCAATCCAAGATGAATAATGATGAGATCCAAGTTCGAATCCATCTAGCTTGTACTGCGCAATCCTCATTGGAAATCTCAATCAATGTGTGTGCAAATCTCATGCACAAGTATAGTCACAACTGATAGCCACACTCACCCTTTCACCCACCTCTAACACCGGTCTCCACTGAACTGTCCATGCATTGCAGTTAACTGATGTATTCTTTAGTTGATTTATGAGTTAATAATTAGTGAATTAATTAATAATTAATTCACACCACTCATCACTAGTGTATTTATCAGTTAGACTAAATACCACTAGTTCAACTAAGTTAAACCGAACACAACTCCACCAAACTCTGCCACATGAGTTCTAACTGAAGTCAACCATGCAATAGCTCAACTAACCCATAGGAAAAGCGTATTTCCTTCTGTCAGCTGCATGTGCCACATCCAAGCATCAAACTGAAGTGCTCCAAGAGGATAATATAATGTTTATAGTCTAAATATTATTAAGGGTTAATAATATTTGACTGTTCTATTTTTAGCCCAGCGGTCTAAAAATAGATTCCGCCCAATGTCTAAAAATAGAGGTCCATCTATTTTTACCAACTCGACCAATCATCCATAAATAGCATCCTGCAACTCATAGACCATGATCCATATGTCTAAAATAGACATAGTCTAAAAATAGACTTTGCGCCAAAAATAGCCCAAGGGCCCACTTAGTGAAGGTGACTTCTTTTCACTAAGCTCCATCATCTTGTTGCATTTTCAACACGAGATTTTAGATCAGAGACACCATACTTGACTTGGGATCTGACGTCAATATCCTACCTCGGAAGACGTGGGAATCTCTAGGGTGGCCACGACTGACTTACTCGCCAATCCAACTTAGGATGGCGAACCAGTACTGCATTGTGCCGATCGGCAGACTCGAAGATGTCGAGGTCGACATCACAGGGGTAAAGAATTACACAGATTTTGAGGTAATCGATATTATGGGAGACAAAGATCCCTAACCTGCATTGCTAGGAATCGACTGGGCTTTTGAAAACTATGCCATCATTGACCTCAAAAAGGACCTGATGATTTTTGAAGATGGAGAGGTCCAAGTCACTTAGCCTCTCCACCCGTATCAAGGTCCGAGATATACAGAATCTGTGGATAATAGGGAGGATGCTCAGATATTGGACAACCTCTATCAGATGAAAACAGGGAAGCGGGAGGATTATATTAACCTGATAGCAACCGGCTCCGTAAGTTGGCGCAGTGTCTAGAGCTCGGAGCTGGGGTTGGAACTAGTTTGGGAGGACTGGCAGCAAGGTGGGTATGAGACCAGCACGAGGAGATGTGCCAATATTTCCAAATTCCATTGGATTGAAGCTGAGATAAGGGAGTACACCACCTTTTCCAACATGCAAGCAGTAAATAACTTCATCGCAAAAGTAGAAGACAAGGTACCAGAGGAAAAAAGGATACCACTCTTGGATGTAGCACTACAGTCCACATCAGCTAGGTGGTGGAAAAATCACCGCAACTCCCTGTCAGGGTGGAGTTGTGTGGCGGAGGCTTTGAGGGCGCAATTCAAGGAAGACGAAGGACCTCGAAGCAAGCAAAGGTACCAAGGAACTTCTGATCTGAGAGACCATCTGAAAACCTGTCAGGAGTAGTGGCAAAGTGTGGGGTTTCCGGAGGAGCTGTGGGTACATCGGTTTGTCCACTCCTTGGATACCATCCCACATGCCTGGTACTTAGAAGAAGAAAGAAAGAGAGGGACCAGTTTTTGGTAGGAGGTTGTGAACAAATTTGTTCAGTGCTTTTCATTTGAGGGGAAGACAGAGCTTGTGTCCCAAGCATTACAGGCCATAAAAGGGGTACTATTTTTCTACGATCTGGGCACCGACAGGAGGCCATTAGTACTGAATCCTGATGGCAGACGTAAGTTGGCTTGCCAATGGATCAACAGCGAGCCAGATGATGACAATTTCGAGGACCTGAGGCACCTATACTTTGCAGAGACAAAAGGAGAGCGGAACCTTAAAGAAGAGCCTACCACTAAAGGAGTCCATCTACTTCCGCTGAAGACAAAGAAACTAAACATCGACACGGAGGAAAAACCCAAACTGGCTACAGTTGGGGACTACTGGGATGAGGAGATGACAAAGGAAATTTTTAGTCTCCTCCAGGAATACGAAGACCTATTCCCTTCATCGGTTTCAGATTTAAAAGGCATCAAAAGGGATCTTGGAGAAATGTGAATTGTGCTGAAACCGGACGCCAGGCCAGTGAAGCATCTACCTTACCGGCTGAACCCGCGGATCAAGGAGAAAGTCAAGTTGGAGATCGAAAAAATGTTGAAGGCAGGTCTAATATTCCCTATGGAAGAAGTAGAGTGGGTGAGTCCCATCGTCATTCAAAATAAGAAGGACAAGTCATAAATCCGCATCTGTGTGGATTACTGAAGTTTGAACAATGCCTGCATCCATGACCCATTTCCAATCCCATTCAACGACGAAGTATTGGAAAATTTTGTGGGAAATGAGGCCTACTCCTTCACTGATGGGTTCTCAGGATACCATCAGGTGCGTATCGCGGAAGAGGACAAGACGAAAATGACGTTCACCACCGAGTGGGGGTCTTTTGCATATCACATGATGCCGTTCGAGTTGAAGAATGCCACTGCTATGTTTTCCAGGATTGTCATAGCTGCTTTCTGGGAATACATTCATAAGTTCCTGGAAGTCTACATGGACTTTTGGACCATCTACAGTTTGCTAAAGGACCACGCCACCCTGCTACGCATAATGTTTGATTGGTGTCGACAATTGTAAATTTCCTTGAACCTGAAGAAATGCATCTTTGCAATTCCATTTAGAACACTCCTAGGAAATGTGGTGTGTAGGCAAGGGGTCTGCATTGACCCCGCCAAGGTAGCAGTGATCGTTCACATGGAAGCCCCAAAAACGGTGAAGTAGTTGCGGTCGCTGCTGGGGCACACGGGTTATTACAGATGGTTCATCAGGAACTATGAAAAGATAACTGCTCCTTTGGAAAAGTTACTACGAAAGTCAGAGGTGTTCCAGTGGATGGATGAATGCAGGTTAGCCCTTGACACTCCAAAGGAGAAGCTGGCAACAGCGCCCAATCTGGTCCATCTAGATTGGAATAAGCAGTTCCATGTGCATATCGATGCTTCCGGTATTGCACTTGGGGTTGTCATGGTGCAACCAGAGGAGACGACAGTTGAGCACCCAGTCTAATTTTCCAGCCACAAAATTTCTAATGCAGAGTGGAATTACACCACCACGAAGAAGGAGGCCCTTGCAATGGTGTATTCTCTTCAGAAGTTCCGCCACTATCTCCTAGGAGGTAAGTTTAAGTTCTTTACTGATCACTCCGCATTGAAATACCTAGTCAATAAGCCTGTTTTGGAAGGACGAATATGCTGATGGCTCCTACTCTTTCAAGAATTCACCTTCGAAGTGATTGTCAAGCCCAGGAGGTTGAATGTCGGGCCTGATCATTTATCCAAGTTGGGGATGGGTGAAAACGAGGGCTCTCTAGATGATTAGCTTCCTGATGTTGATCTTTTCCGGGTAGAAGCCATACCAGATTATTTGGCTGACATTGCAACTTACCTAACCACGAGGCAGTGTCCTCAGCACTATACCCCGATCTAGAAATGGCACTTGGTCGTCCGCGCCGCTGACTACCAACTGATTACGGGGCAGTTGTATAAATTAGGCCTTGATGAGATTCTGAAAAAGTGTGTCCTCGACCATGAACGTGAAGCCGTGCTGTGGGAGTGCCATAGCAGCATCGCGGGAGGACATGTGGGGGCGAAACCCACCGCCAGGAAAGTGCTAAAAGCTAGACTATGGTGGCCAATGGTCCATGCAGATAATAAATCATTTGTCAAGAAATGTGATTTTTGTTAGAGAACAGGGAGGCCCTCTCACAGGGACGAGCTACCACTACCCAGTGAATGTGTTGCGACCATTTGAGAAGTGGTTTGTCGACTTCGTAGGCCCCATATCCCCTGTAGCCAGGAATTCAAAGGCCTGGTATATCATCACCGCCACGGACTACCTCACCAGATGGGCCGAGGCAGTGGCGGTACGGGACTGTACGATAGATACGGCCGCCAGGTTCATCTTTGAATACATCATCAGCAAGTTTGGCTGCCCATGGATCTTAACCAGTGATCAAGGTACACACTTCATTAATGAAACGATCAAATCACTGCTGGACACCTTCATGATCCAACATCACAAAAGTAGCCCGTACCACTTGCAGGCCAATGGCACTATTGAAGTGTTCAACAAAATCCTCGAAAAGGGTTTGAAGAAGATCTGCAATGCCAAGCGGGATGATTAGGACGAACGGTTGCCAGCCGCACTGTGGGCCTACAGAACAACGGTGAAGCATTTGAATAATCAAACACCTTTCCAGCTGGTGTATGGCCGTGAAGCTGTGATTCCCACCGAGTTCACCATACCGAGTCTTCTGATCGCCACCTCCCTAAAGTTCTCAGAGGAGGAATCACTACAGGAACGCCTACACGAATTACAAGAACTTGACGAATCTAGGTTCCTTGCTGAGTTTCATCAAAAGGTTCAGATAGACAGGCAGAAGGTGTAGAATGATCACCACATCAAGAGAAAAATGTTCCAGGTTGGAGGTAAGGTTCTCCTATACGATAGCAGGTTTCAGAAGTTTCCAGGAAAACTACAGATGCACTGGTTGGGACCCTACTTTGTCGTCAAAATTAAGGATTCCAGAGCCATTAGATTGGCTCAAACGGATGGTACTACTTTACTTGGGTGGGTGAATGGCGCATGCCTGAAGCCCTACCATGACTAAGTTTATTTCACTTTCTATTAATAACTCTCGCACCCAAGAGAAGTCCGTAGAGTAGAGTAGTTGAATAACTCTCTCACAACCAAGATGAGCATAGGTAGTGTTCTTTGTCCATGCATAAGTTTTTTATAACCACTAGGCTGTGGGGACCACAACGCAACTGATTGTGGTCGGGGAGGGGCACGTCCATTGTGTCATCCCCGTAGGATAAGAAAACATGTCAAGTCTCAGTCCCTATCATTTCATTTAGTACTTGTGTCAGTCCGTAGGATCGCCAAGATTTGCAACATAACTTGCCATAATTAGAATTAACCTTGCGGTAATCATTTTTCCATAATTCGAAGTAACCTCAGCCATCGCGTCTGCCCATTTCCCCATACCAATGTCAGTAGATGTCAGAACACACCTCAGCAGGCGACTGATCACACGATTATCGCCGTGGAGGATGCTAGTAGAAATTAATTAATTATGGGGTCTCATCAACCTCACTCGTGTCGGTTAATTACATAGCCTGCATGAAGAAAAGCACGAGAATGCCAGAGATATCCGAGTTCGAGTTAGAAATTTATGAAGACGCAAAGGCAATTGGAGCAGAACCAGAGCAGCAGAGGTGTCCTGAAGAAAAGAGCCAAGAGAAGGGGCCGAGAACTATTCTGAAAGTGTATCAATGCCATGCATAGATGACAAGAGTCAATCTAGCAGTAGTAGAACAGGCGCTCGACAGTCAGATTCATAAAATGGAGTCCCTCATCGGGAAGTATGACAGTGCCACCATCATCGATGCAGATCTCACGGACTCTTTTGAGTTCCCAGCGCTTAAACACCAAGTGTACATGGAGAGCTATACCACAAAATAAAAGCGAGTAGAAACAAGGATTTTGCCTAAGTTTCGATGCATCCAGCAGTCCTCCATACTGCATTTGAGGAACCTGCCAGTGTTCAGGACGGCAGGAGCAGCCATGCAATGTACCAAGTTCTTGCTCAGTCGAATTCAGAACGGGTCCTTATGGTTGGGAAAATAAATTCCAATCCATGCCGAGGACATTCATCAGCTCACAGGGCTCTCACAGGAAGGGCCAAACATTTCCTCTGCATGCCAGACCATCTTTAAAGGGGCAAAGAAGTTAGGGGATACAGATTATTATGTAAAATATGGCACCCGACAGGGAGGAAAGGGAGCAAAAATGGAACTCATCAACAAGCCCAAAGTCAGGTTCATGTGTTAACTCATTGCCAGTAAGACAATGAGGCACTTCACCAAGGGGAAATGTACCTTGGACACCATTTCCATCGCAGAGCATTGCGTCCAGGGGACCATGCTGAACTGGTGCTCCTTCCTGCTGAAGGAGTTGTTCGACGCATGCGAGGATAATTACAAGAGGGCAACGAGCTTCATATATAGATACTTGATAGTCACGCTGGCCATGTGGAAGTGGCATGCCCCCCTCGTCAGGCTGCCGGGAGAAATAGTGGAGGGTCAGCCTCTGGTAATGAAATTCGTCCCATGGAAGGTGTCAGGGGATCCCAGCACCAAAGAGGTCAATGAAGAGGCCTTTCAGAGTTGGTATGATTTAATTATTGATGTGGTGACAAGCCAGCAGAGGATTCCTAGAAATCTGTTGGATGGATACAACGAGCAAGTCTGGTTCAGGGTCAGCCATAAGCACACCTTCCTCCGACCTACTTGCGTGCCGGAAGAGACATTTCAGATGAGGCCGCTGAAATTCCAACTCGACGATGTAGCCTTCCACAACGAAGTTTGTTCGTGGTCGGGGGTCGCAATGGAAGTCCGAAGCGGGGTATACACATACAATTTCAACAAGATGCTACCACAACAACTACCTGGAAAATCGACAGCAGAGGTGGAAAAAATGGTCTCCAACTTGCAGCTCTTCCCACTCATTCGCCAACTAAATACACAGGTACGAAGCCTCAACGAAGTGGTCCGAGTAGTCTCAAGCGGTGCCACTCCTTTCCCTGTTTTTTCTGAATTTTAGCTTTCTCAGTCCACCCTGCTTCTCCGAACGACCTCCATCACTTCCCCCATTCCCAATGTTTTTTTTACTTCACCAAGTCCAATGACCACCCCACTAGGGGAAAAGAGTAAGTTTTCAAACCCCCTAGCGGCTCCCAAGGCCAAGAGAGCCAAACCCATAGAGTCAAGTCTGGTGGTTGACCTCACTGAGGAGGATCCACCCTGGCAACTGAGCACAGGGGTACCCATCCAGGAAGAACCACTCATCAAGACAGGGGCAATAGGTGGGATTCCACCTCAACCTCCCCTTGACGCCTCCAACTTCATAAACATCCATATTTCACCACCCCGTACTAACCTACTCCCACCTACCACTTCATTTGCACCATCCAACTCATTCGCCACCGTATTAGACCCAGTAATTCAAGGCCTAATCAATGGGGACCACAAGACCGAGGCCGAATCAAGTACAGCAGTGATACCACCGGTCAACCTCGTTGGGGACCCCTAGACCACTTTTTCTGATTTAATCACACAGATGGCACAAATAGTTGCAGACACGACTGGGAAATAGTCTGAGTATACTCCACTTCAATAGACTATCCAAGTAGACCAGGGAGAGTAGCCAGACCTGAATATGGTGGAATTTGAACCCCATTCAACTCCACCACCATCCCCTCAAGGACACTCCACCAGATCAGTTTCCAGTGGGCAACCGCTGCAGGAGCGGCGACCGGATCAAGGTACTTTAGGGGCCAAAAGCATGGAGACATGGGGCACAGCTCAGCTGTACCACTTCATTCAGAGGGTAGCCCAACAGGCAGAAAGGCTCCACTCCGAGCTGCAACAGAGGTGTGAGCAATAGCAGCAGCAAATAATCGCACTTACTGAATAGCGCGAGCAGCTCAAAACAGCACATGGGCAGCTCCAAGACCAGATGAATGAGGTGGCCAGGGTTTTCGCGGCACAATGTCCTGCAGTAACATCTCACTACACTCGGATGCCCGTGGATGTGCCAAAAATGGATGTATTACAGCGAGCAATCCACCTTAGGGTGGCATACATCGACCTCCACTAGGAAAATGCAGAGCTCTAGGCAGCATTAGCAGCACGACCAATGCTGCCTGGCCCAACGGCAGTCTACATAGCACATATTATGGATAAACAGGGCCAGGTAACCAAGATGCAAGAAGCTCTCAGTACTACAACGCGAGATGCCTATGACCTCCTGAAAGATCTACATGAATGCTCAATGAACCTTACAGTAAATACTCAGCCCATTTCGGCTTAACTGCAACAACTTTCAAAAGAAATTCAGAATCCCATGGACCCCTCGCAGCTGGACTAGTTGTACGCCCAGGCGGATGCTCAGGAGGTTTAGATCCAGTAGACAGAGGCCAGTTCGGCAATGGCCAAGCAAGAAATTTGAGAGCTTCGCCAGCCCCTACAAATCAGTGTCGAGACAATGCAGCAATTAGCCACCGAGGACGGAACCCAAATCAACACGGTATTCGGCGTTGTATCGGTGAACGTCAGGGAGGAAGCTGTCACCAAGATCACCACGGAGACAGACACATTATTACAGGGGTGGCAGCGGGC
Source organism: Pinus albicaulis (assembly GCA_034641835.2). Classification (NCBI taxonomy): domain Eukaryota; kingdom Viridiplantae; phylum Streptophyta; class Pinopsida; order Pinales; family Pinaceae; genus Pinus; species Pinus albicaulis. The sequence continues at coordinate 358,495,215 of CM076575.1, forward strand.
TGTGGTAACCTTCAACGAGTTCAAGGCTTTAGCGTTGAGCAAGGTCCTGGAGTTGGGGCCCTTGTTTGGACAGAAAAATGAAGGTGCGCAGCAAGAACAGGGCACAAGATCCAGCGGAGCTATGGAGGTGGAGACAGTGATTTGCAATTGACTCGGGATGAGTTAAGAAACTGTGGTCGGGGCCTATTGGGGCCCTTGTTTTGAATTTTGAATAAGGAACAAATTTTGGGTTGCGGATCGACACATGGCAGGCGCAACAACGATAGGTAGCGTAGCTGCCGAGGTTGCGGAGGAACATCAGATAGCTGATGAGGCTGATGCAGATAAGTGCAGACGAAGAGAAGATATGGCAGAGAACAGAAAGTGGAACTCATGGGAAACAGAAAGAAGCCAAAAGCAGCTGAAGAAGGACACAAGAGAAACTAGCAGTTGTGCTGGCGGGTGAATAAATAGGTCATCACCCAGCCAAAAAGGATATCATGCACGGATGCAGAGGGATCGAGGAGGTTAGAGCAGACGCCGCAGAAGAGCTCTATCCTGAGCACGACATCCTTGTATTTCCTAGGCTTCTATTGATCTATCATGGTTGTATTATCTCTCTCTCTCTCTGTCTTGTGGGACGTCTGTAATAGAAATAGAAAGCTCTTCCTGTCGAGCGATGTAATTGTGGATCCAGCTGAAGGTTATTAATATACTTTAAGGTTGTTGTCTTATTGTATGAGTTCACATATGCATGATGTCTTTGGTACCTTAAAATTTTATTTTCTTAGTATCTGCATAACTTTCTGAGAAGATCTTCTATGTATGATGTTATGTATGCAAATGATTCTATGTTAGCTTCGAGTTGCGGATCCATCCGCCACTACCGATTTGTTCCCCTTCTGCATGTGGTCGCGGCATGCCTCAGGTGAGACTCTCTGCTCTCCGAAGTAGGGTGAAAATGCCATCGTGGTTCTAGACTACAACGGACTCCTTTGTTGGCCCCAATCCCCGAACCTAGCTCTGGCATGCGAGACCTGTTTCCTCGCCAACACATTAGCATTAGGTGATTTCTCTTCATTAGTGATTGTTTGTGAATGATTTCACTTCTTTATATTAGGATATTCTTCTTATTATCTTGTTAGTGTTCTTATTCATCAAACAGTAGCCAATGCATGAACATAAATAGACAAGAGACACAACATGTAGGTTATGAGCCATGGCCAAAACCTCTCACTCTTTGAGAGGAAAACCCGTACCAATTCTTCTTATATAGATTCCAATTGATGAATACCAATACCATGACCCTTGACCTAGTATCCACTCCAAGACAAAGACATGATCATCCTTATTCTTGGATTCTCTTCCTCCTCGATATTCCTTAAACTAAGATCATCTCTCCAATGAATTGTATATGGAACCAAAACGTGTCAATGTAAGGCCATCAAATTATGATCACTATAGCAGCATCAAAACACAGTGATACATCATTGGAATGTGGCCTCTATATACCACTGAATTGTGGTTCCTTGACCTTCCTGTGATATTCTATTGTGGCACAGAGACATCATGAATGATATAGTATTGTAGCATTGAGCATCATGCCACCATAGCACCAATATAACTTCATTGTAGCACCAAGTATCACCTATTTTTATCATTGAGATAAAGCGAGGCATTGTTCTGTAGTTTGATACATTTTCCTCCTATAACGTCGAACCTGTGGTCGTGATCAAATTGTATATATGACCCAAAACTTTAGAGATGATCAAACTTTTTTTCACTGTTTCATCCAAAATTTGATTGCCTTCCGAAAATTTCAGAGAGAATTTGAATTGAACTATGCATTCTATGGTGACCCTAGCTACATATGTATAGTAGTTGGTCTTCATAAATAAGCCAGCCTGATCCATGTGAACCGATGTGTCTCCATTATATGAGTCGACATGAGTTTCTTCATTTATCTTTAAGGCCGAAATAGGAATAGGAGGATTGTGCTTGTCATTGGAGGGCTATTTAGACATTTTCATAGACTCATATACATTGACACATGCTGAAGAAGAGCTTCTTCATACATGACATCAATTCTTTGACATAAATGACAAATCATAATGCTCTCAATGGGAACCAACTAAAATAAAATCACTTGCTCATGAAACCCCTGAAGAAAGGCTTAATAATAATTTTATTTTTCCTCATTACATCATTTTCCAAAGTCACAATTACATGTCATTATGAAGACCAAACCTAGATACACTTTTCAACATGTGTCTCCATACTCCTCCTATCAACAATTTATCTCTATCATGTTAATCATGTGGACCTTGACACTTCATCTTGGTATGTTGAAAATATAATAGATTCATATCTTTGTCTTGAAGGAAGAGATAGTGTAGGGAGGAAAGAGGAACAACTCCCAATCTTTTCCCAAATACTCAAAATGTTCTCTAGGAAGTGGCTTGGTGAAAATATCAACAACTTACTCTTTTGTAGGTACATACTTCAGCTTCACATTTTGATCTGTAGCTTTCTCTTTCAATAAATGATACTTGATTGGAACATGCTTTGTCTTGGAGTGAAAAAATGGATTCTTGGACATGATCATTGCACTTGTCTTGTGACAAATAATGGGAATAGGCTAATCATATACCACTTGGACATCCTGCAAGGTCTTCTTCATCCACAATAGTTGAGTGCAAAAAGAAGTTGATGGAATTTACTCTGCTTCAGTTGTAGATAAGGAAATGGAAGCTTACTTCTTACTTAACCATGAAAATAGACATTCTCCAAGAAATAAAGCACCACCACTTGTTCTATTTTGATCATCTACATCACCTGCCCAATCAACATTAGTATAAATAGTTAATGAAATTTTTTTACCTCTTGGGTACTATAGTCCATAATCTATTGTTGATTTGAGAAATATAAGAATCCTCTTGGTTGTTAATAGCTGGATTTGTCTCAGAGATTCTTGGAATCTTCCAACTATAGAAACAACCTGCATAATGTCTGGTATTGAAGCTATCAAATACAAGAGGCTGCCAATAATAGATTTGTATAAATTCTAGTCTACTGTTAGAGATTCATCCATCTTGTTAAGTTTGCAACCTGTCATCATTGGAGTGCTCACTAAAGAGCATTATCCCATGCCAAATTTCTTCTGTACTTCTTTGATATACTTTTTTTGGGATATGAAAATTCATTTTGGAGTTTTCATAATCTACAACACACGAAAATATGATAGCTCTCGAAGCATTGAAATCTCGAACTCAACCTTCATATCAGCTGTAAATTTACCGATCAAAAAATTTGAATCACTGGAAAAGATAATTTCATCAACATATACAACCACCATAACAATTTTTCCATCCTTTGCTTCTACATATAATTTTTTTGTTAGTTTCACCTTTTTTGAATCCACACTTGAGCAGGTAGTTGTTTAGCTTGGAATACCAAGCTCTAAGGGCTTGCTTAATACCATACAATTCCTTCTTGAGTCTGCAAACATAATTTTTTTTCTTTGTCTACTAAAAACCTTATGGTTTCTCTATGTACACTTCCTCCTGCAATTCTCCATTCAGAAAGGCCAATTTGACATCCATTTGATAGATTTTGAAATTCTTAAAGCAAGAAAATGTGAAATTTTTTATTATTGCTTCTAATCTAGAAACATGATCAAAATTTTCATCAAAGTCCAATCCTTATATTTAAGCATAGCCTTTGCATACCAATATCGATTTGTTTCTTACCACTTCTCCATGATCATTCAATTTATTCTTGAAAACCCATTTTGTGCCAATGAAATTCTTATTAGCAGGTCTTGGAACAAGGTCCCAAGTTTTAATTTTCTCTATTTAGTCCAATTATTCATGTATTTATTTTAACCAATATTGGTCTTGACTTGCTTGTAAAACATGCTTTGATTCCTCCATGAATAATAGGGCAACATGTGCTTGCGTAGGGGGGATTAAGAAACTTCCTTCTTGTCTGCACACCATAATTTAATTCTCCAACAATATGATTGGCTGGGTGGTATTTTTGTACATACCTTGAGGGAACTTGGGCTTGAAGACTGGAGGGTTCTTCATCATTTATTCTATGTATATGGATCATTATACTCTCCACCAATGTTGACAGGATCATTAGCACTAGCTTTTACTGGTTGTTTCTCTCCATGCTCAATGTATTCATCCACTTTGACATCAATACAACCAATAATACTCTTGGTTTTTTTGTTATATCATGTGTATCCTTTGTTGTTGTATGAATATCCTAGAAATATACCTTCATCTTCTCTTGCATCAAAATTACCCAACATCTAATAATTTCGCTTGATATAACATCTGCTACCAAAAACTTTGAAGTGCTTAACTGTTGCAGGTCTACCATGACACAACTCATAAGGATTTTGTCACTGTTTGGTATAAAATGAGCTTTATTGAGGATAACCATTGTTGTATGAATAATTTCTTCCCAAAAAAATCTGTTGAGCCTTCTTTTCGTTCATCATGGCTCTTGCTAACTATTGCACCAATATGTTTTCTCTTTCTGCTACACCATTTTGCTAGGGAGACTCTGTTATTGTAAACTACATTTTTATGTCATTCTCCTTGAAAAAATCATTAAATTATTTTTAAGTTAACTCACCTCCATTTTCCTACCTTATGCTTTTGATTTTGCAATTATTTTCATTCTTAACCATGGCTTTGAAATTTTTAAACTTATCAAAAGCTTCATATTTCTCTCTGGGGAAGGAAAGCCACATAATCATGTTGAAATCATCAATTATTAGCATAAAATATAATTACCTATGAGTAATTGCATTCTAGAGGGACCACATAGATCCATGTGTACCAGTCGTAATGGCTTCGATGATGAATTATCTTTTTCCTTGAATGGAACATGAGTTTTTTTACCCAATTAGTGGGATTTGAAAATAGTACTCTCTGGTTTTGAAAGAATAGTTAAACCATTAAAAACATTTTTCTTTCTCAACTTGACTCTCTAATCAAGTTCATATGTCCAAGTATCCTATGCCACAACCAAATTTCATCATTCTTTGATAAGAAACACCTCTTTGTCTTCTCTTTGAGCACATAAACATTTGGGGAATTTTGAGGTCTAAAATGGGCCTCATAAGAAAAATGTACAACAAAAATAAAATTTATAACAAGCAATAGGATTCAAGATGATGATGTCAACCATGGGGGATGATTCACCATTTTTTAAATAAAAGGGTAAAAATATTAAAAAATAATAAAATAATTAAACTACTTTTTCAACTCGTATTTTCAACTTATCTCCCAAAATTTTTACTCAAATTTTGAGCGGGAGTACTCGTTGGATGCGAAATTTAATTCCTCATCCAAGGAGTACCCATGTTGCATACTTTCGATGAACTCTACTACACTAAAAATGAGAAATACATAAAAAACGTGATTGTAATCACGTTTTTTTTTATGTATTTCTCATTTTTCGTGTAGTAGGACCCATCGAAAGTATGCAACATGGGTACTCCTTGGATGGGGAATTAAATTTCACATCCAACGAGTACTCGAAAATTTGAGTAAAAAATTTGGGAGATAAGTTTAAAATATGAGTTGAAAAAGTAGTTTTTCCATTTTTCCCTCTAAAATTTGATGATGTCATCAAATCTTATTTGATTTTTTCCACTATTATTTTATAATTTCCTTAGGACGCACAAGTGAGATAAGTCTTGGGCTATGTATTCTCCTTTTGTTGTTGCACCATAGGAAAAAAGTGATTGTCTTCTCTCCCTTTAACTCAGTTTTTGCACTAGACCCTACTTCAAATCCAAGACCACTACTATCTTTAGAGACTCGTTGTGTTTCCAATATTTCATTCAAATATTCAGTCTCCTTAATGAATTTCTGATTGAAAATCAGTTGTGTTTTTTCCTTCTCCATCTCCTTAATCTCCTTAATGAATTTCTGATTGAAAAATCAGTTGTGTTTTTTCCTTCTCCAGCCTTTCTCACACTTGAAATTTTTCATTCAGCTGTTGGTTCAGAGAATCCTAAATCTTCTTACCTTATTCTATTTTCAAAATAAATGGCTCAAGAAATTCAAATTTTTCTTTTATTAAAGACTTATTTTTCTTCCTCAACCTCTCTATTTCCTCAAGTACACTTACCAGTTCTCCTTCAAGATCTACTTATCCCTCTTCATCATCAAAGTTAATAGCCTCGACCTGCAGATTTTCTAGGGCCATCAACATAAAAAATTTAGGGTTATCATCATCCCTATCCTCATTTGAGGATTGGATGGTTTCACTTTATGAGGAGCTCCCTTCTTGAACTTAGAAATGCCTCTTCTTAACATTATTTTTTTCCTTTTGAATTTTCATGAATGTTTCTTTAGGATCATAATATTTCTTCTTCTTTTAAGGACACTTTGATGCATAGTGACCAACTTTGCCACAATTAAAACACTTAAATGGTAGCTTACCTCTATACTTGCCTGATCCTCCTTTGAGCTTCCTCACAAAGTTGGCTTCTTCTTCATTTGATTCAAAGGATGATTTATCATGATCTCCTTTGCACTTCTTTTCTGCTTTGAAGGTTAACCCTTTGGCTGCAAATTTTCCTTCAAAAATCATCATCTCATGGGAAATGAGTATTCCAAATAATTGATCTAGAGTGAGAGAGTTCAAATTGGTCATTTCTTCAATCGCTGACACCTTGGGATTAAACCTTTCAGGGAGATATTTAAACACGTTTTGAACTATTGCAACTTCATCTAGCTTCTCATCAAGCCTTCTTATGGTGTTCACCACTTGATAAACTAAAGTAACCTACAGTATCTACGTCGTCATGCATACTTAAAGACTCAAAATGCATCATATACCCTTGGAGTTTAGCTTTATTTACCTTGTTGTCTCCTTCATAGAAGTTTCTCATATTATCCCGGGTAGCTTTGGCATATGTGCAGTCCATTATTTTGACAAGCTTTGATTCAGGTAGGAAAACAAGAAGGTTTTTCATTTCTTTAGCATTTCATGTGAACTCCATATTCTGATCTTTGGTGATCACTAGTGGATGCTTTTGATATGCTTCTTCCACAATGCCACACACATCAGCTCTAAGTGATTGAATGTAGGTCTTCAGCCATACTTTCCAAAACACATATTTTTTCCATTGAACATAGGTGCCTTGTTAGTAAATCCTCCTTCCTGATTTTCCATGGTCCATGATATTTCTTCCAGCTATTAAACTAGTCTGAATTAACTTGGATTTGATACCAATTGTTGGAAACCGGGACAATACTGAGAGGGGGAGTGAATCAGTATTGTAGAGATTTTACCACTTTCAAAAACTTTCTTTCACTTGTGTTAGAACACTAGGACACTACTAAGTACTTCAATAATTAATTGAAATTAGAATGACATGAAACAATATCAACAATCACAATGGAACACACAAGGAGAAAATAAATTCTTTAAAACTTCTCTTTAATTTTCTTCACAAGGCGAGCTACAACTTGTTGTTACGATTCTCTAGCTACAACTAGTGGGAAGTTTTAACTCCCTCATTTATCAACTACAACTAAATTGAACTACAACCCTAAATATTTACTAGCACCCACTGGAAGGAGATCCAACCCTTTATTTGCAAGCTACAACTTTCTTGACACTCACCGGTTCATATTTCATCCATTTTCATACTAGAGCCATGCATGCCTTTTCTTATTTCATAGTAAAACAACTTTATCCTTGATCACCAATACCTTCATCAATCTCTGATTACTGAGAACACCAACAGATTCACCTTAATTTGCTCATGAGAACTCTCTTGTTGTAATCCAACAAGTTTTCTCAAGCCCACTTATAAATATTTTTTCTTGATATTTTTGGCTTCTTTGATTTTCTTGTATGGTTGCATGAATTCTTATTTTTTTCCTTTTTCCTGTTCACAAATTGTCCTTTGAATGTGCTCATCAAGTTTTCAATCTCCAATCTCAAATTTAAATTAAAACTCCGAGTTACACTACAGTTTTCCTGCTTGTTTTTAGCATTATGACCTTTTAGCATAATTCAACTAAGCTATTCTAATTTTAGTAGCAATTAACTTTGGCTTAACCACTAAGAATACCACTAAATAGACACATGTTTTCAGCTTGTTCATCAAAGTTCCTAAGCACTTTGATATAGACCCAAGTCCTTTTAATCATGTTTCCGAACTGATAGTTCCACCATTTTTAGCTTAATCCCCTTTCGCACTGGCCCTTCATTCTTTTTCCACCATAAGACCAATGCTTGTGATTGTGGGCTAATTAACCTTTAGGCACTAAGCCACTCTAGTTCTCCGAGGGTTGAATTCCTTTATTATTTTCTCTGCACCCTGTTACACAGTATTTTGTCACTGTCCCTGCAATCCCCATCCCGAACATTGGAGGACCATTTCAGTGACTTCTATGTACTGTCATACCTTGCTATAAGTATCATTGCATCCTTTGGCATGTCAAGAACATTTTCTTTGTTGATCATTCCTCAAGCGGACCCTCAAAAACATGTGATTTTGGGTCAGCGCTGGTAGGCAGTTATGGCCTCGTGCCCATGGAGAAATTAACACTAGGCCATGTGCTCATTGGCACTCTTTATCAGAAGGGAACTCGTGTCGAGTTGTTTTTGGATTTTTTTTTTAAATAGAAACGAAGTTTCCATGCTTAACAACTTCGTGAGCAGAGTCATCATGGTTTGTTTGACTTCCTCCCTTTGGCTTGTTGTTTCCTACAATTTTGCAACTCCCCAAAGGGATAGGCCTCTCCTCCACCTTATAAGGGATCCCAAACCACCTCCTCCTCTCCTATAAATTCTTCCTCCTCACATTGATTCAGCTAGCTGAATAGCCATTACCATATCTAGTGCATAGAAGAAGGCAGAGAAGAATCCATTGTTGAGAGAGAGTTTAGGCCCATTGCCTCATCAATTCCAATCCCAAATGAATGCTTGAGACGCGCCTGATTGAACTCTCCGAAGGAGATCTGCAACGTCAAGGCATAAGGTTTTAAACTGCTTTTTATCTATTAATAATACATGACTGGTTCTCTAGTTCCAACTTTGTTTCCATTTATATGCATAGTGTTTAGTTCTCCTTGACTAGATGAATAGTTGTAGATGAATGTATATGATTGTATATTGTTATCGCTTGTTTTATCTTTGTGCAGACGCGTGAACATCACCACCAACACAAAGTGAAAAGCGTGAAGACAAGGAGCAAAGGATCATTGCTGCGTGCCACAACAAAATAACTAGACCGAGGTAGGATATTTGTTGCAGTGTATATTTCATTTATAAGCTAGGAATTCAGGAGTCCAGCATGTTCCCTTGCTGCTAGACCCACCCTAGGGCTAGAGGAATCGCCTCTGTTCGTAGAGGGGATTTGCATGCTAAAAAATTTGGCGACCATACTGGGGATTAGTGTGTCTGTCATCTCTCGTTGCTCATTTAGAGTTTTAATTTTCTGTCTTAATTTGGTCGTATTGCTGCTTTTCTGCTTTTTTTGCTTGTCTGATTGTTTCAAGACATCCTACCTATTCTCAGAGTGCCAAGCCCGGCTTTTCCTCAGATGATTTTTATCCTTTTCTTGGTTTTTTAGATTAGAGCTTCTGTGTCCTTAACAGTCGCGTCAATTTGTGTGGGTTGCCTATTTTACAAGCGTGATTTCCCCTGTTTAGCGCGTATTACAGTTGAACAGTTGCGATGAATCCTTTAGGTTTGGATTTGAGCTTCTTCCCTGAGTTTTTCGAGTGCATCATGCCTCTAGATTGGTTTTTCCCTCCTGTATTAGAACACTTGGATTTTTTTTGACTTCCTTGTCTCATTCTTTTCATTTTTTTGTCTCTCATTTGATCGGTGTGGTTTGTCATCCTAGGGTTTATAGGTGTCTTTGGTTGCTTGTTTGACCACATGTTTGTTGAACTTATGAGTTGTATATTAGTCAGTCTAGTATTTTGTCTTTTCAGCTTGTTGAATGATTGTTTGGTCTCTTCTTTCGATTATATGCGTTTTTGGGATGTCGAACTGTCATCCTAGTGTCTGTTTGACCTTCCATCTGTCACCCTGAGCATAGATCACATTGCTCATTGAGTCGATTTGAAAGTCCTCTATTTGAGTGAAGGAATGTGTCTCTATTTTGAGTGTGTTTTACATTCACATTGTATTAGTCTCTTTATCTTTGATCATTTCGTTCAAGTGGCTCAAAACTAGTATCATTTTTTCCTTTTAGTGTAATAATGCACCATTGCTTCGCATTCATCTAAAATAACAAAACTTGCATTCCTTCTCTTCATTTGAAAATGAAAAGTATTCCTTTGCATTAGTATCTTTCTCATTAAAAAGTGAACAAGAGTAAATCCTTTTGTTTTCTACTTTGGTTGTGTAAGGAGCATTAGGAAAAGTTCTTCTTGCATACGATTGCTTGCTGCTTCGTTGTGAACTTCTATCCTTGTCCTAGCTAGTTGTTCATCGAATTGGAATGATATTATTTCTCATGTAGTTGTGCATTAGAGATTAAATATTACATTTGATAAGGCCTTGAAACTGAAAAATAATTTCAAGGTCAACTTTAAAATGAACTCAATCAACTTAAGGAAGCATTGAAACTTAACGCGCATATTTAGAGGTATAGGCTGGTGACGTGTTCCGACATCATTAAACCTAGTAGTTTTTGTTTTCAATCTGGCATTAGAAAACACTAGCACAGACTTGAGCTCCCCGTACCATCGAGTATATAAAGGGAGACCCTCATATGTTGCAATCCTTTATCCATAGGAAGCTGATTCTGCCACCCTATAACCATGATACACCGAACACATCATTCCGGGAGACTGCCTGTACGTACGTTAAGTCCTTGGTCATTTCTCTTTCATTTGATCACCAAGGTATATATTGCAGTTCACGGGAGCTTGGTACACCCTATTTCTTATATTTCCTCAGTATTCATTTTTATCTTTCTGTGACTCTCTAAAAATTGAAAAGATAATCGAACACTTGTCCTTTCAGGCTCATCCAAACTGAAAGCGACTAGAGTCACCTTTTGCCCTTTTCTTGACTCTTAAAATATGAAAAGGCAGAGTTTTGTTTCAATGTCATAAAATTGATTACCTACAATCACATGCCCATTAAAGTTATTTTATTGGCTTGTTCATAAGTAATTCCTTAGTGATTAGTCTTGAAGCCTCAAATTGGTCATATCTTTTCTCTCCTATTTTTTAGCCAAAGTCACGGTGGCAGAACAACTAGTTTCTTCATCCCCTTAATTACATCGTAATGAAGAAACTTATCCCGAAGTTTCTTCGGATACATCTCAGTCTTCTAGGACTTTAGGTTACTGGCGTTCTATTACTCTGATTGTTCAACCTCTTGCCACTCGATCTCCTCTTGAGGAACCATTTGATATCAATTGGAAACCTCTAGATGTTTGGGCCTCTTTTAGGGAAGAAGATCCTCCTTTACCCTCGGAACCACTTGCCTTGCCATTAACCTGTGCTTTAATTGCCACTGCTCATTGCATTTTCGTTGACAGCATGTCTTCATCCAACATGGAGCAAATGAGTCCCATTAGTAGTGAAGAGACTTATGTTTCTATGGGAGAATATGAGTTCCCTCTAGAGAATTTTCCTGATGTCTTGGGTCAACCTTCCTCACAACCTTTATCTCTCCCGACTGGTTATCGTTCGTTGAGTCAGATCATTTCTGGTGTTGCATCTTTGTATCAGAATATGATATGTTAAGGTACATCAGCTCCTTTAGAGGGGTCGTTTATATCTTCTCCATCCCCTTCAACTCCTATCGTGTCGATGGTTGTTACGTCTATCCAAAACCAACCCATTGTTTGTGTGACTTCATCCACACTGTCTCTTAGTGTGATTCCATCATTATCGCCATATTTTGTTGTTCGTGGGATGACTCCTATTGTTTCCATGATACCTATTGGACCCATCGTGAGTGGATCACAGCCTCACGTATTGGTAGTAACCCTATCTCCTCTAATACGATTCTTGGAGGATTAACATACGATCAGTATATGATGGCTATTAAGCAACATAATTACTTCCCCCAGGGTTCTTAGCAGGTTCAAGCTCCCATTGATCGACCACACTACTATGATGAGCATGGAAATCACGTCTATTACCATGGGCCCATTCCACGTGGTCCATTATATGTTCAAATGCCTCAAATGCTAGTTTACCCCAACCAATTTACATACCTACAGGGACAACCCTATAGTCCACAAGGACAACCCTTTCAGGGACAACCTTTAGTCCAACAAGGATAACCCTATGGTCCTGCTGGTCAACCTCATGTTCAACAAGGAGCGTCTTATGTTCCCCAAGATAAAATATATCCATCTCAGGGAAAACATTTTGTGTAACAGAATCAGCCTTACATTCAAGAAGGCCCAACTTTTATACAACAAGGTCAACCCTCTACTGCTCAGTTCGGCCAACCTGATCTTTAGGGGCAATCTGGCTCATCTCAACCATCAGGCCAACCTGTGCCTCAGGGAAAGCCCAGTGGCTCTAAGCATCCAGGCCACCCTGCACCCCATGGACAACTTGTCCAACCCCAGCATCTAGGCCAACCTGCACCCCAGGGACAACCTGTTCAACCACAAAATCCGAGTGAAACTGCACCCCAGGGGCAGCCTGTACAGCCTCAGGGCCCACCTTTTATTCTTCAAGGTCAATCTTCAATGGTACAAGTTCCGCCCTAAGGCATTGCTTACATTATGCAAAAAAATCCATATGTTGCTCAGACAGGACCTCAGTGGTTCACTCAGAATCAATATCTTGGTCCTCAACCGGTGTATGGGTAGAATTATCAAAATTATAACCCGTATGGACAAAATCCTTTGGGATAGAACATATGGGGTCAGAATTTTTCCCAACCTGGTTGGAATCCCAATACTGGTCTCTAACAAAGGCTTGCAATTCCTTCCAATCTATAATTGCCCCGCTGGAACTGTCCAATGTGTCGAAGTTGAAAAATGATCCTATCCTTCATAATCCATATTAGCCCCCAGTTCCGACTAAAATCCCTGGCGATTGTTCCAAATTTGAAGGCAAGTCCGGCGAAGACTCCCAAGCACATATTATGACATACCATCTTTGGTGTTCCTCTAACTCTTGGGTTGAAGATTCAATTTGACTACGCATTTTCCAAAGGAATCTCACTGGTGCCGCTTCCAAGTGGTACATTTAACTCTCCTGCTGCATCTTTCAAGATTTCAACTCTCTTGCCATGGAATTTCTCATGAAATTTAAGTTACCAGTTCAATATGAAACTGGGACACACCTCCTCACATCCTTGAAATAGGATTAGGCTACTCATATCTCCGATCATATTCAGGAATAGAGGCAGCATCGTTGTTTGTAAGTTTGAGATTATTGATCAACTTATGACTGATTGGTTCACTATCTCTTTTATCGGTCTGATTGCTAAGGAGATCGCTATGGGGGCATGTTGTAGGTTTTAACTCTGAACAAAAATGATCTACACATGAATCTTATAACAGAAAATAAACAATAGCGAGAGCATAAAACATAAAACAGATAAACACAAAGATTTTTCCCTGGATCCCAAATTGGGACGACCAGCTTGATTTTTCATTATATTATTTTTAGTGTTACAAAAAATATATATACATGCCGAAGCATACATAAACCCCAATCCATTAACCCTGGATTAGAACATAACCGTAGTTCCCTTGACCGGATCTACAAAATACCAAGGGCCGAAAAACCATCGTACCCCAAAACCATGTGCAAACTCATGCACAAAACATGGGTGGGTCCGCATATGAGTGGGACCGCATACCAAAAAAAAAATTTGCCGGGGCGCTGCCCTGTGACCCCCTTGCTGTGCCCGGCGCAACGTATAGCACGTAGAACTAGTCGTGGGAATAATATAACACATACCCAACATTCTCCCACTTGTTGTTTTCTTTCCACGGGGGGCCACAGGAGAGCTTAGTCATTGGGCCAATTCTTCAACACCCATTGTTTCTCTACACCAAGAGAACTTCTGAGTGCTCACAGACTTCGTCAATGCATCTGCAACATTCTTCAAAGTGTCCACCTTTACCAGCAACACCCTTTTAGCCTCAACCATATCTCTAACAAAGTGATATTGAACATCAATGTGCTTTGTCTTTTAATGATAAGCAGGGTTCTTAGCCAAGAAAATTGCACTTTGGCTATCACAGTCTATCCTTATAGCTTGCTGTACCAACCCCATACTTGAACACAATCTCTGCAACCAAAATACTTCCTTGCTTGCATGAGTGGCTGCTATGTATTATGCCTCTGTAGTTGAAAGCGCCACTACAGACTGTCTTTTACTCATCCAACTGACTGCACCTCCAAATAGGCTAAACACATACCCACTTGTAGATCTTCTTTGGTCTAGATCTCTAGCCCAGTCTGCATCAACAAAACCATGAATGTCCAACATTCTTTCTAATCCTGGTCTTCCTTGGTAGCACAAGCCATAATCACTAGTGCCACGTAAATATCTGAAAACCCGCTTCACTATTGTCCAATGCTCCTTCCCTGGGTTTGACATAAACCTGCTCAATACTCCCACTGCATGTGCAATGTCTGGTCTAGTACAGACCATTGCATACATCAGGCTACCCACTGCACTTGCATATGGAACACGGGACATATCCTCCTCTTCTTCTTGTGTCTTGGGACACTGTTCAGCAGAAAGCTTTGCACCTACAGGAATAGGAACACTCACCGATTTACTATCCTGCATATTGAACCTCTGCAATATAGTCTCGACATACTTCCTCTGGTTTAACCAGAGCTTCCTCTTTGCCCGATCTCTCTTAATTTCCATGCCCAAAATATAGTTTGCAGCACCAAGATCCTTCATGTCGAATTGGAGAACAGTTGGGTCTTCAAATCTTGGATAATTTCTTTGTCATTTCCAATCAACAACATATCATCCACATGCAAGACCAAATAAATAACACGATCACCAATTAATTTAAAATAAACACAGTGATCCTCCTTGCTTCTGGTGAAGCCAAGTCCCCGTATATAGGTATCAAATTTCTGATACCACATCCTTGGTGACTGTTTTAACCCATACAAAGACTTCTTCAACCTGCATACCAGTTGTTTCTTACCCTTCACCATAAAGCCTTCGGGTTGCTTCATGTAGATCTCCTCTTCTAGATCCCCATGAAGAAATTTTGTCTTCACATCCATCTGTTCTATCTCAAAATCAAATGCAGCAGCAACAGATAAAAGTAATCTAATAGAAGTAACTTTGGCAACAGGAGAAAAAATATCACCAAAATCAATTCTCGGCACCTGGGAATAACCTTTCGCTACCAACTGAGCTTTGTATTTCTCCACCTTGCCTTCTACATTCATCTTCTTCTTAAACACCCATTTGCTCCCAATGGGCTTCCTTCCAGCCGGCAACTCCACCAGATCCCATGCCTCATTTTTGTACAAGGATGCCATTTCATCAACCATGGCCTCCTTCCAGAGTTTTCCATCCTCTGAATCTACTGCCTCCCTGACAGTTCTGGGATCATCATCAGTTATAGTTAAGGCAAAACCTGAACAAAAAGCAAATGGACTATACCTTTCTGGTTGCCTTCTTTCCCGAACTGATCTTCTCAAAGCTGGAGTTTGTGGCTCTTCATCTTCTGAGTCTTCTTCTGTTGTAGAGTCTGATTCATCCTCCTTTAGCTCAAACTCTACCTTCTCAGGTTCCTTTGGTAGGACTTCATGTTTAACAACATCTTTCACTTCTCTAAACACCACATCTCGGCTGTACACAACCTTCCTTGTTTCTGGGTTCCAAAGCTTGTAACCCTTTAAACCATCCCTATACCCAATAAAGATGCACCTTTCAGATTTATTATCCAACTTGGTCCTTTTCTCCTTTGGAACATGTACATATGCATCACATCCAAATACCCTTAGATGTGAAAGAGAGGGTTTCTTACCGGTCCATACCTCATGTGGAGTCTTATCCTCCAACGCTGATGAAGGTGATCTATTAACTAAGTAACATGCAGTCTCCACTGCCTCTGCCCAGAATTCTTGTCCTAACCCGGTACCACTGAGCATGCTTCTTGCCTTTTCCATCAGTGTTCTGTTCATTCTTTCTGCAACTCCGTTTTGCTGAGGTGTGTATGGAGTAGTCTTCTGCTGTGCTATACCACACTTCTTACAGAACTCTTCAAATTCCTTCTTGCAGAACTCCCCACCATTATCTGTCCTCAGCGCCTTTATCTTCTTCTCTGTCTGGTTTTCCACCGGAGCCTTAAATTCTTTAAATTTGTCAAAGACTTCAGATTTCTTCCTCAAGAAATATATCCATGTATTCCTTGAGAAGTCATCTATGAATGAAACATAGTACACAGACTTTCCCAATGATGGAACTGACACAGGTCCAAACACATCACTGTGCACAAGTTCTAATATCTTGTTCGCCCTCTTAGCACCAGAAGGAAAACTCACCCGATTCTGCTTCCCATATACACAATGTTCACAGAAATCGAAATCCAGAGAGAAATTAGACATACCTTCTGCCATACCATTTCTATGTAGTATCTGAAGGCCCTTCTCTCCAATATGTCCAAGCCTTTGATGCCATAGCATGGTCTTTTCTCCAGAGACAGCTAAGCTTTCTGCTCCATTTTCAGGAACCACATAACTGTTACACCCATCAATAACAGTGCTACCTTGTAGCTTGTACAGAGTTCCAGTCCGAACTCCTCGCATTAATACCAGTGCTCCCCGAACCATCTTGCAGGCATCTTTCTCGAACACTGTTTTTACACCCACATCATCCATCTTGCTTACAGAAATCAGATTTCTGGCCAATGCAGGAATATGCAGAACACCAGGAAGTGTTCTAATCCTTCCACCTTGCAGCTTCAGCTTGACCTTTCCATGTCCGATGATTTTGGCCTTCCTATCATCCCCTAGGAAGACATCATCATCATATTTCTCATACTCACAGAACCACTCCCTATGGGGAGTGAAGTGAAAGGATGCACCTGAGTCAATCAACCATGACTCATGATCTACATGTGTATTTGAAGAAGAAGCCAAATACACATCTCCACCTTCATCCGAGGTGGTTTTTGCCTCTGTAGAAGGAGCTTCATCAGATCCATTTCCTTTCTCAGGAGCTTTAGATCTACATTCCTTTTTGTAGTGTCCTTCCTTTCCACATTTCTAGCACACCTTTACAAACTTTCTAGGAGATTTAGATCTCCCACTCGAAACCTTATTCTTGTTTCTGTTCTAGGACCTTCCTCATATAGATAAGGCATCTCCATTCTGACCCTCCATATTTCTCCGTCTCATTTCCTCCGATAGCAAGGCTGAGACAATGTCATCAAAATTCAAGGTAGTTGTATTGCTACCTATTGCAATAACCAGGCTGTCCCAGTGCAGTAGAGGCTGTGGCCGGCACTTATCTTCATCTGATATTTTAATATCAACAGATGATAGCTGACTTACCACAGTATTGAAGGCATTCAGATGCTCTGTCACTGAGTCTCCATCCTTCATCCTCAGGTTATACAGATTTTTCCGCAGGAACAACTTATTCACCAGAGACTTAGATAGGTACAAAGTCCCAAGTTTTTCCCACAAATTCTTCGTCGTAGCTTCCCCAGATACATTCAACAATACTGAATCTGATACACACAACCGTATTGTGCTTTTAGCCTTCCGATCCAGTTTCTTCCAGTCTTCATCTGACATTGCCGTTGGTTTAGTACCTGGATCTACCGCGATCCATTGATCTTTATCCACTAGCAGATCCTCCATCTTGAGCTTCCACAACTCAAAACTTTGACCATTAAATTTCTTGATCTCTATCTTTCCACCGCTCGCCATATTCTTTCACCACAAGAGTCGATCCCACAGATCTCCCACTGAACAGGGTCTACCTCAGGCCCGAACAAAAAACCCTCAGCAGCAAAGGAGTCCCCTTGAAGCCGAAACAACTCTGATACCATATGTAGGTTTTAACCTTGAACAAAAATTATCTACACATGAATATTATAACATAGAATAAACAATAGCGAGAGCATAAAACATAAAAAAGATAAACATAGAGATTTTCCCCTGGATCCCAAATTGGGATGACCAGCTTGATTTTTCATTATATGCTTTTTAGTGTTACAACACATATATATACATGCTGAAGCATACATAAACCCCAATCCATTAACCCTAGATTAGAACATAACCGTAGTTCCCTTGACCAGATCTACAAAATACAAGGGGCCGAAAACCATCGTACCCCAAAACCATGTGCAAACTCATGCACAAAACATGGGTGGGTCCACATATGAGTGGGACCGCATACCAAAAAAAATTTCGCCGGGGTGCTGCCCTAGACCCCGACAGGGGGGGCTGCCGCCCCCCCTGTGACCCTCCTACTACGCCCGTCTGGAAAGAATATAACACATACCCAACACATGTGTTATTGAGGAACAAGCCACTGCTCGTGCCTAGTACCTTGATCTCGTGTACTCTCAATATGGCACATTGCATGAACTCTTGCCTGGTGCTCCACGACATGGAACTACCAAGCAGCGGCGATGCCATCCATCAACAATATCATTTTTTTTGTGTCTCAAACTTCACATAAGTCTTCTCCAAATCATATGAAGCAAAAATATACTTCTTCCACCGATACTTCTTCTCATCTACCTTTGAATCCTGGTAAGACCGTGAAACTGAAAGTCATTCAGTCCACTCCGGTGGATAAAACTTCCAAGGGTAAGAAGAAGGGTAAATGTAAGGCCAAAGTCGATGCCTCGAAACAAGATTCTCTGAAACCTAATGCTGATGATGGTTCGAAACGCAAACCGAAGTACCCTTGTCTAATTTGTGACGATGAGCATTACACCAAGGAATGTCCACGATGGGCCGATGTGCGTCAACTGCTCAAAGGCACTCAAGGCACTTTGGTTGTTCTTAAAGAACCATTCCCATCGCAGAAAACTCAGATGGTGGAGAAACCTCAGTCCTCCACCCTTTTTGGCTCTCAGGTCTTCCTGATGAATGGTCCTGCACCCATCTCTATTGCTACCCAATCGAAATATTATACAGAACCATGTCAGACAGCAGGGAAATAGATCACAGATGGTCCTCCTCCCCTGCTTGCTTCTATTGAAAGGCCCAGTCCTGAGCCCATTATACGGCCACCTTCTAAAGGCATACTTCAAAAGTCTTCATATAACCCAAATTCCTGTGTCGCTCAACATTACAGTATTGTTAAGGATTTGGCTCAGGAACCATCCATTATTTATGCATTGGAAGTACTTCAGAACTGTCTATCACAATGGAAGGCTTTGATATCTGCCATCGGAGGCGTTGACCCTGCTGATTCCAACCTAATCACTTTCGATTTGGAAAATTTCATTCCATGTCTCCCTCACCATCTTGCACTAATTATTCAAGTTGGGATTAATGGAAAGAATATCCATCGAGTAGTCGTGGACGAGGGTGCATCTACTTGCATCATGTCTTTTGCATGCTGGAAAGACATTGGTTCTCCAGCTCTCAATCAATCTCCAAATGCTTTAGAAGCTTTTTACTGAAGCAAATCTTTCCCTCTTTATGTTCTCGCCAGTTTACCTATCACATTGGAAGGGACAATAGTTAGCGTTGAGGTTGAAGTCATTGACGCCAAACTTAATTATAATCTTATCCTCGGTTGCAGTTGGAATCAAACTATGCTATGCATCCCATCCACTCTCTTTCATGTTCTTTGATTTCTGCATGAAGGAAAGATCATCATTGTCGATCAGTTATCCTTTTTTACTTCCACGTCTTCCGAGAGAAATGCTCCATTTGTCGATCGTATTCCTAGCCTTATGAGAGCATAGGGCCAGGAATTTTCTAAGATCTTTCCCTTATGGGTATTTTTTCTCTTCCTCTGCCCAATACTTCTCAGGTCAACATGATCTCCACGTATTTTGATCTGTGGGTCATCCCTTCTCCCGAGAAAATTGATTCGTTTGGTGATGCGATGTCGTTAAGCCCAATAGAAATTGATTATTTTGAAATAATTTTAGCTTCACCTCCTCCTCCCTCTGATCATACTCCTTTGAGTGTGTCTCTTGACATGTACTCTCAATCCCCTTGGCTCGGTGCCTCGGATTCTCCTAATCCTTTGAATGAGACGTTTCCCACTGATGAGGCCATCGTGAAAACCATGTCTCTCGAGAATCCTCCTTGGGGCGATAGTCATCATCATTCCTCCTTTATGCCTGGCCTTGGGGCCATGTCTACTTGTATTGATAAATTCGCTTCCCAAGCTCCTTCTCATTTGCTTCAAACGCCCATCTTGACACATGACGTTTTCGCAGAAGGTAACCTAGGAAACATTACGCAAATGATGCCTATTGACATCTCCATTAAACTAGGGGTTGTTGAGAACATCCACATTGGGGTGAAATGTTCTCCTGATGAGATCGAGGTCTATACCAGTCTCTTCCAAGAGTTTCGATATGTTTTCTCTTGGTCTTACGAATAAATGCCTGGCATTGATCCGAGTATAGTTGTGCACCAGATCCCTACTTATCCGGACGCGAAGCCTGTTTTCCAACGTCTTCATCCTGTGCACCCTAGAAAGGAAGCCGCCATTAAGGGAGAAGTTGAAAAAATTCTTAAATATGGCTTCATTTATCTGATCCCCTTGATAGAATTGGTTTCTAACATTGTTCCTGTGGATAAAAAGCAGGGTATTGTTCATGTCTGTGTGGATTACCATGACATCAATCGCGCTTGTCCTAAGGATAACTATCCCAATCCTTTCATTGACGAGATCATTGATGATTGTGCTAGGAGTGAGATCTTGTCCCTCATGGATGGGTTTTCTGGTTACAACCAAATCAATATTCTTCTGACTGATCAACACAAGATCGCCTTCATCTGTCCTTGGGGCACCTTCGCATACAAGAATCTCCCTTTTGGTCTTAAGAATGCTGGGGCCACATTCCAATGATAAATTTCGTATGCTTTCCATGATATTAAGTGCATTGTTCAACCTTGCCTGGATGACCTTACGGATCAATCTACTAAGTGTAAGGACCACCCAGATCACCTCCGTCAAATATTTATTTGTTGTAGATGCTACAAAATTCAGCTCAATCCGCATAAGTGTGTCTTCTGCATCGATTCCGGTAGGCTCCTTTGGTTTTGTCATTTCTAAATATGGAATTCATCTCGACCCTCTTAAGGTTGAAGCTATTGTCAATCTCCCCTCCCCTTCCTCTTTACATCAGTTACAAAGTCTGTAAGGGAAAGCTAATTTCCTGCGCCGTTTTATACCGAACTATGCTGAAGTAGCCAAAGGGTTCACACAATTTCTTAAGAGGGGTATCCCATTTCTCTGGGATGAGATTGCCCAAAAATATTTCGATGCACTGAAGGCATTTCTTATCAATGCTCCTCTTTTTCATCCAACCAATTATCATCGTGACTATTCCCTCTACTTGGTTGTCACATTTAGAAATATTTCCATGGTTCTGGTACAGGAGGACGATGATGGTGATGAGCATGTCATTTATTATTTGAGCTGCAATATTCTCAATACCGAAACACATTATGCACATTTAGAGAAATTGGCGTTGGAATTTTTTCAAGCCGTCCAACGTTTTTGCCATTATATTCTACTTCGCACAGTAACCATTATTTCTGATTGCAACCCCATGACCTATATATTGACTCGAAAATTACTGGGGGGGGAATACTCAAAGTGGATATTTATCCTCCAAGAGTTTGATTTGGAGTTCATTACCGCCAAATCAAAGAAATCATTGGTTTTTTCCGATTTGATTTTGTCTTTACCGTCTACCTTTGCTCCCTCTGGTTTTGAGGAATGCATTCCGGATGACATTCTTTTTCTTATCAACACCCTCGATCCATGGTACGGTGATATCATCGTCTATCTCTAAACTTCCACCTTCCAATCTGAGTTGACGAAGGATGCTTGTCGACATATCCATCATCTTTCGCAACTTTAACGCATAGTCGGAGATATTCTATACCACATCAGAGCTGATTCTATTCTTCTCCGGTGTTTAACCCTCGAGGAGACTAAAAAAGTTCTCAATGACTCCCATTCTGGCGCCTATGGCGGTCACATGTATGGATATTCTACTGCATAAAAAATCATTCATGATGGATATTTCTGGCCTACAATTTTTAAATACCGCATTGTCATTGTCCGTAAGTGTCACGATTGCCAGATTTACCAGCGCAAGATGCACGTGCCACCAACACACCTCTATCTCGTCATTACCGCTGGTCCCTTTGCAAAGTGGGGCATCGATTTTATGATGTGTAACCCTCACTCGGCCAGGGGGCATGATTATATTATCGTAAGCATGGACTACTTCACTAAATGGGCTGAAGCAATGGCAACACTCACAGCTGACAATAAGACTGCTGCAAAATTTCTGTTCAATCACGTGATTACCAGGTTTGGTGTCCCTCAAGCCACTGTCAACAATCATGGCTCTCATTTTCACCATTACATGATGGATGAGTTAACTTCTAAGTTGGGTCTACGTCATGACAGCTCAACACCATACTACCCTCAGGCCAATGGCCAAATTGAAGCCGTGAACAAGGTTTTAGTCACTATGCTTTAGTGTACGATTGGGATGCACACGTCCAACTGGCATCTCATGTTGTTTTCAGCTCTCTGGGATTACTGAACCTTGGTGAAGGATGCAACTGGATTCACTTCATTCTAGCTTGTTTATGGTCTAGAAGCTAGCCTTCTAATTGAATCTGAAATCCCTTCTCTCAAGGTAGCTGTTGAATTACTGCCTAATACCTCATCGGAGGAAGAGTGTCTTCTATATTTGGAGAGGCTTGATAAAACTTGCTGCTTTGCTGCTCTAGTCTTAGAAGCACAGAAAGAGCGGGTCAAAGTTCATTTTGATAGACAGTTTCCCCTTGTACCTTTGTAGAAGGATACCTAGTCCTCTTGTATGACCAAGCTCATGATAATTTGGGGACAGGAAAATTCAAACCCATGTGGCATGGGCCCTATATAATTAAGCGCGTTTTGAAAAATGGGGCTTATGAGCTAATTGAATATGAAGGCTATCCTTTGAATCAGCCCAGAAATGGGTTGTAACTTAAAAAATACTATGCGTGAATTTATCGTGCATGTCCTTTTGTACATAAGTGTGTTTTTTATTTTTGTACATTTTTTGGCTTGGTGTGCTTTGCGAGCATTTTTTCTTGCTTATTATGTCGTTGTTTACTATGTAGATGGTTGCCACTCCTTATGTTGGTTTATCAAATGATGCCTCCCGCAATACCTCGAATTTGTCTTCCGCAGCTTGGGTAATTTATAATCCTAATGGTGAGTTGATAGATATTAAAGGTATTTTTCTAGGACGAACAACAAACAATGCCGTTGAATACAGTGTTGTCATTGAATTCTTAACCGAGGCCATTACTCTCAACATTCATGCATTAATTGTGAACCTAGGATCTCAGATTGTTGTTCTCCAGCTTAATGGGAATTACTCTGTGAGAAATCCTCTGATTTTAAGGTTGTATTTGTGTGTTCTTTTATTAGAAAGGAATTTTGATTATATCACATATTAACATATTCATAGAAGAATGAATGCGTTAGCTGATGCAATAGCCAATATTGTATTAGATATACATTTACGTAATTTATAAAAACACAATCATCACATAATAATATTTAGATTGGAAAATAAGCATATATATATATATATATATATATTGTTTTCATCCACGTACATCATAAATTCAAAAAATATGTGTTTTTTGGTTACATATCGAGACATCATGTCTCTCAAAATATGCAGAAATAAAGCCTAGACGTCTAATTAGCATGATGCTCATGATAGCATGTCACTACATGCAAAAACTGCCTCAATAAATGGTGGATGCGGTTAGACACCCCTATAGTGTGCCTCTGATATGCACAAGGAACATCCTAGAATCTCATGTAATCTAGGATCCCACTTGTGATTTCCTCCAAGTTGTGTGTGATCTCCTCTTCCTCGCTTCCCTCACCATGAGGGGCCACCTCGAAATCACGTGGGACCCTCCATGCTATGGGGGAAATACCTGCAGGTCTCTCTAGGCCAACATCTGCATTGCATGGATAAATAATCAGAACATATATAAAAAAAAAATCATAATACTAATCAAAATCAAAAAATGAGTTTTTTACCCAATGCTTCATCCCAATACTCTCCTTGTGGGAGTGGAAGGTCCGGATCACCCATGAAATCGGTGTTGGTATACGTCCAGTCCTCTACGATGATGAGTTGTCGGCAAAGCCAGTTGAAGAATTCCAACTTCCATGACATATGTTGACCACCTCCTGATCGAGGCATTAACTCCACCCAACGGACCATCTGTGGCTCTCGTGCTACTGGTGCATGTACTATCACCTCCTCTCATTGAAATATCGGCACATTTTCTAGGATGAATGATATCAAGATGGACCCGTATCCAAAAAAAATTAGCTTTCCTTTCTTGCACTTTGTTAACTACTGTTTCAGATTGATTATTACGCCTCCACCCAGTTGAAAATTGTTGGATTCATACAATCCAAAAAAAGTTGAAGATGTGTCTTTGTAGCTTTGTGAGGGGCCTGATATCTAGCAGCTCGTGTTATAGTGTGCATCATTACTTTTAGTGCCAAATCAGGTATAGTCTGGATATCTATTTTCCCGCTCTTCGATCCTTTCTTTGCTCCAAGTCAGACTCTGTCTATTAGCATACACATGCTCTCACCCACAGGACGGGTACCTGTCAGGATCAGTGCTTCTCCCATCCTTGATAATAAAATGATGAAATATATGTCAGAGACTTCTATCTCCAACTCTTGATCATGAATCATCAACCTTTCTCGATCAGTGTCCCACACACTATTCAAATATTGTAGTAATTCCAGCTGAGCTCATAGACACGGTGGTAGGAATAATTTTAAGAGCCCACAGTCTCTCAGGGCATCCATGCATCTCTCATTTACCATGGATTTTTCATCTTCTTCCCTGTGTTCTCATTCTTTCCATTCAATGACCATTTTGACTTTCAATTACCTGAAAAACCATCATTGGGGCTTCCATTAGTCAAATAATTAACTTTTGAACCATTCTAATCAAGCTATTTAGGAGAATTTTCGTGCAATTGTGGCCACGACGATTGTTGTTGTTTTTTTCTAGGCAGGTTGGCGTGACTCCTTGCTTGGAACCCGCGCCGACCGCCGTGGCCAAGCCATAACAAAAATTCCCCCAAACACAAAAATTATGAATGCATGCAATGAAACATAGCTTAAAATGCATGAAAAGATGAGGCCTCTTGCCTGGAGAAGCGGATTTGCGATTGGCCTCCTGGATTGTTTGTTTCCAGCTCCATAAGATCACAATTAAAAATGGTAAAATGCTCACCAGAAGTGAAAAGGCGAAAATTAATTTGTTTTTACTTTTTTCTGTCATTTTATAACCTTTTCAGAACGCTAATTAGGTTTTTGATCTTATTTTTTTATTATTTTAATGTTTTATCTCGAAAAATGGGTTTTATGTGTGTTTCTTGTGTAAAAATAGGTCCTAAACATGATGATGATGAAGTGACGAGTTGTATTTTATTAAATTTTCAAACTCGGTAAAAACAAGAAAAAGTCACCCCCTGGTGTCATCTTTCAGCTCTTTTCTGACTCTCTAAAATTGAAAATATTGTCGAGACTCTTGTCATTTTGAACTCGTTAAAGGTTATGAAACGTCATCTGCCCATTATATGTTTTCCCCCTTTTCGGGTTGGGACAGATTATTTACAAAAAAGGAATACCTTAGCCAATCATGACTAATAGGTTCTCCCAGATATTGTTTTCTACCTTTTCGAATCTGAGAGACTACCTACGAAAAGGGATCTGCTGGAGTTTTCTTTTCTGCTTCTTTTCAAACTCTCTAAACATGAAAAGATGCCGATTTAGTCCTTTGTCAGACTCGTTAAAACCTAAATGACATCAGAAATCATCACCATGATGTTACCTAGTTCCTCCTTCCTAGGGCTCGTAAAATGCACTAGGGTGGATTTTTCCGAAGGAAAAACTTATATGACAAGCATATGCTATCCCCTTCAAGCTTCATTCCAAAAATAATTGGGGTACTGGCTAGAAATGGTGGGGGGAAATCGAACTTGTTCTCAGTCGTGTAGGCAGTATGTCGCTCTTGAACATGACACTTGTCTGCAATTCATGTCGGGTTGGGAACATCCCATTCATCATTTTTCCTCCATGGGTTTGGGTTATCTATTTTGATCTCTCATCTGCTCTTTGCCATGTCACCATGACCTCAGATACCTTGATGCAAAATACTGCCAAATTCTGGAGTCGTGTCACCAATATCTTCAAGAGAAGTTTCCTTCTGCATTTTTCAACCCCTGCTCCACTGTTTAGTCCTAATCCACTATCATCTTATTCCTCTATCTCATGTCGATGATGTGGGAAACATTATGGCCCTCCTTTGATCAGTCACTTCCTGTCGAATTCAGCTCATTATCTAGGAAGCTGATTCAGAGACTCCCTTCTAGTACCTTAGAGATTGCATGCCTCAATGGAAAGTTCTTCACATTCGACGACAGGTCCTCATCATTGGCCTTTTATTGAGTGATTTCACGAGTGTTAGACTCTAGTTCATTGTTCACATTCCGCGGATTTCACAAGTTCTACCTTGAGAACCATTGTTATTACTATTGGTTTCTCTCGTGCCTGTTAAAAACTTTCATAATTGGCTAGTAATCAGGAAATTTTCTTGCATGTTCAACCTCAGCTCACTAATTTGCATGCTTGAATTTGTACTTGTTCGGGTTGAGATGGAGCACAAGACCCTGGGTTTTGTCTGATAGAATCCAGGCTGCGAGACAATTTGGTTTATCATGACTATATGCATGACTCTTCTGATTGGATGGTTGCGACCATACCTGAGTCTATTTGATGATCCCTTTTACTGGATGGTTGTGTCCATGCCTCAGATCTTATTTTTATATGTACTCTACTATGGATGGTTGCACCCATACCACATATTCATGTATTATAGATATGAGTTGTAATTGTTCTTGTAGATATTCTGACGACGACATTTTGGTTTGGGCATGTTCTCATAAATCATTTCACTCTTCCCTCTCTCTCGAACCTCATGATTTAGGGGGCTTCAGTTATACAGTATTTTTTCACCGTTGCTGCAATCCCCATCCCAAACATTGGAGGACCATTTTAGTGACTTTTTTTTACTATCATACCTTGTTATAAGTATCATTGCATCATTTGGCATGTCAAGAACATTTTCTCTGTTGATCATTCCTCAAGAAGACCCTCAAAAACATGTGATTTTGGGTTGGTGCTAGTAGGCAGTTATGGCCTCATGCCCATGGAGAAATTAACACTGGGCCTTGTGCCCATTGGCGCTCTGTCTCAGAAGGGCACCCGCGCTGAGCTGTTTTTGGAATTTTTTTTAAAAATAGAAACGAAGTATCCATGCTTAACAACTTCGTGAGCCGAGTCATCATGATTTGTTTGACTTCTTCCCTTTGGCTTGTTGTTTCCTACAATTTTGCAACTCCCCAAATGTATTGGCCTCTCCTCCACCTTATGAGGGATCCCAAACCACCTCCTCCTCTCCTATAAATTCTTCCTCCTCACATTGATTCAACTAGCTGAATAGCCATTACCATAGCTGGTGCATAGAAGAAGGCAGATAAGAATCCATTGTTGAGAGAGAGTTTAGGCCCATTGCCTCATCGATTCCAAGCCCAAAAGAATTATTGAGACGCGCCTGACTGAACCCGCTGAAGGAGATCTACAACGTCAAGGCATAAGGTTGTAAACTTATTTTTCTCTATCAATAATACATGACTAGTTTTTTGGTTCCAACTATGTTTAAATTTATATGCAAAGTGTTTAGCTCTCCTTGACTAGTTGAATAGTTGTAGACGAATGTATATGATTGCATGTTGTTATCGCTTGTTTAATCTTTGTGCAGACGTGTGAACATCGCCACCAACACAGAGCGCAAAGCGTTAAGACAAGGATCAAATGATCGTTGTCGTGTGCCACGACAAAATTATTGGATAGAGGTAGGATATATGTTCTGGTCTATATTTCATTTATAAGCTAGGAATTCAGGAGTCCAGCATGTTCCCTTGTTGCTAGACCCACCCTACAACTAGAGGGATCACCTTTGTCAGCAGAGGGGATTTTCCTGTTCAACACACCCTTGGTCTTATTTCTACGCAAAATGAAAAAATTTCAGTGCTAATTCCCTTAGTCATTCACAAGGCCCCACTCATATACGTATGTCATTGTAGAGTTGCAGCCCTGATGCCTAGATGCCCATAAATTTTTAATAACCTTCCTTAATAACTTGCAAGCTTACGGACTTGGCCCACCTATGTGCACCACTGGAAACACTTCCTTATAGATGACACATCCTCTTGTTTTGCATGTTTTTATGTAAGTTTCAGGGTTGGACAACTCCATGAGTTGAATTTACACTTGTCAACTTCTTACACACCATTGTTATCTCTACCTGTCAACCTCATTTTGAATTATAGGCTCTCAATTCAATTTTCTTCTGAGCTCTCAACCTTTCGAGCAAACTTTGTTACAAGTTTTGTCGATTCACAACCCGTCAGTTGGTGTTCCATTCCATATCAAATTCATGCTATCTCGTAAGATTTATAATTAAAGTTACAATATTATAGGATTTAGACCTTCCAGGAAATCTCCTGCTAGTTGTCAACTGGCTTTCGGGATTCTGGGCATTGTTCCTACTACCCCGGCTCAATGCTATCCCAAATAAGGTAACAAGCTTCCAAGCCTTCTGGGGTTCTGAGATTCCAGGCTTCCACCTGTCAGCTAATAAAACTCTTTTCCACTGCTTTTTTTTCCATGCCAAGTATGCTTGGTGATCTTTTGGTGGCTCCGCTACACTTCCCGGTGAGTTTGGCTACTCTTCCAACCTTGGCTATTTCCAAAAAGGGTCTCCAAGAATATTTTAACTCTACTTCCTTTGAATTGAGGGTCCAAAAATTTTACTAGATATGTCTTTCAAACCATGAGGCCATTTTTAAACTTCCATGTATCACTAGAATATTTTTCCAAACTCTTTCCATCCAGGTGGGTTTCATTTGCATTTGAGATGATATGCTACTCTAGAACAGGCTCCAAAGTCTCTACATCATTAATACTACCGTGCTAATCCTCAACCTTCTTCTTATGCCCGGAACCTAATCTTCTGAGTCATATATTTGACACTTGTGCCATTAATTTACACCCTATTTCCATCAATGACAGCATATTTCCAAGAAGCTCATATTACTTATGTTGGATAAGGTGCACTTTTCGAGGAAATTCATGAAAAAGGTGGAGGTATTAATTAGGTTTTACAGACACTCCTCAAGAAATTCATGAAGATGCTAGTGTCTTACACAGTTCAAACAAAAAATTGCATATAACATAGACATTTTGTTATAAGTGTTGCTTCAAATCTACAATAATATTACAGAAGTACTTCTACATCACACGGTAGAAGCCAATTTGGAAAGGAGGAACCAAGGAACAATTTTGGTGGTAGTGTTGGAGAGGGTGATGATGGTAATCACCCTGAACATAATTTGGAAAGGACCCCTGCAACCATAGTAAATTTGAAAAGTAATAGGAAAATTGTTAAGGGAAACATTGAAAGTTTACCAAAGGAAATGGATGTTCAAGTAATGGAAATTTATGACCTTGATGAAATTGTTGAAATACCAAATAGGGATAAAAATAAATTGTTCGAAAGCGAATATATTGCAAAGGATTTGGTTCAGGAAGACCCCATTAATTTTGAGGAGGAAGTAGTCACATTGTTTCATGCAATGTATGATATGGATTTAAAAAATATAGAAATTAAATGTGAATTTTAAGAACAAGAAAGTTGTTGACAAAATAAATTTAGAAATTGACATTAAAGTGTTAGACCAAAGAGTACACTGAGTGGGGGGGTGAATCAGTGTATTGGAAAATTCAACCTTTTAAAATGATTTCATTAGCAACTGAATAAATGGTAGTGCATTAGTAACTAACATGCATCATAACAATGAATAAAATTGCACACCAAGTAGTAACAATCATATTAACACATGAGAACACCAACTTTTATGTGGAAACTCTTGCGAGAGAAAACCACTAATCTTCTTCTCTTCCAACTTCAATATTCAATTTAAAATGTTTACTAGCATGAACCAGAAGGAGATACTCATCCCCTGAAAAATGCAAGCACTGAATTAATTTAGGCTATAACCCGATTAAGGTACCAACCTTTAAATGATGGAAGCATTGACTTGTTGTAGGCAACAACCTAATTGAGGCACCAACCTCTATTGGTGTAGGAAAAAACCTGATTGAGTTTCCAACCTTTGATGATGTAGGAAACAAACTGATTGAGGAAACTGTTAGAGTCGGCCCTTGCAGCCCTCCGTCAGTGATCATTTCGTCTTTTGCATATTCATTATTAGGTGTCTCGCTTGTTCCACTTCGTTGCATTTCACTAGGAGCATGCCATGCACTGACGAAGGGGTCTGTCGTCTTATGTTTCCTCATATTTACACCTGCAGTGCTATTTTAAAAATTTTCTCAAAAAATCATTCATAGTCATTGTCATTACATATATGGTCATTAAAAATGTCAATAAGTGTCCTAGGTCTTGGTGTCTAGGGATTTTGAGTCATTTATATACTAGTCATAAAGCTTGCAAGGTGAGGAAAGTTCTGCATTTGTGATTTTTATTTTATTATCATCAGCATTTTTTTTTTAAAAAAAAAAAAAATATATTTCTAGTCCAAAACTCTGTTTTGGAACTAGAAACTTGTCATTATCATTTTGTAATAAATTGTAATTGTTCCGCCATGAAGAAATTGTCAAAATCAGACCCCTGGTCTCTTCCTTAGCTGAGATAGCCATATCCCTACAAGAAGACAACAAAATCATTAGTATCGACCTCAAAAATCCAAAAGAAGATTGTATTTGAAAAGCCAAAAGTGAAATTACAAAAACATTTGTAATATGGGTTTGAAATTAGATTTGAAATAAAATCTGATTGTGAAGATATTTGCAACATGTATAAAAGCCAAACAAGTTTCATTTGAACCAAACCACAGCACCCAAATCGTGATTTGAAGATGGGAGGGCCGATTTCAAAGTTTTAAGCTGCGTGGACAGAGTTTTGGGCCGAGCGACCCACGCAGGAGCCGAGCGACCCACCTGGGCAGAGCGACCCACGCAGACCAGTTCAGCAGTGTGAAATTACAAGGGGCGCGACCCACCTGGGCCGAGCGACCCACGCAGAGGCTGCGTGACCCACGCAGACACAGGGTTTCGAAATTCATTCTGAGCGCCCAGCCTTGCTTGGAATCGATGCAACTGGCCTTCAAACAGGTTTCTATCAATTGCTTGATGTTTTTGAATGCATTGGTGGCATCATTGGTGGTTTCAAATGTTCAAAAGGAGGATTTAAAACCCCACAGACATAGCATTCTTGTTTTCAGGGTTTTAAAATGAAAATGAATGGTTGAATGAGTTTGTTTGTTATCTCATGGCAGTGATACATCCAGTTTTGCATATAATATCAAAACCATATTGCTCTCATGCCCATTTTTCCATTTTGACCATTGCTATTATTATACCATGTTTAAACCCTTTGTTCCATGGTGACTGTGGTTGTAATGAGTCTCACTGCCCAATGTAAAAATATTCTCATGACTTTGTTTCAAACTGCCCATTGAGACCTTTGTGGTTATTACTCATAGACAAACACATTTTGTTGATGCCATGCTCTCCTTTGATAAAATTTGTTCAAAATTTTGAAAGTTGCCCGCTCCTTTTGATCAAAATTTCACTTGCATTGAAAAGCAGAGATTGTGCCTTTTGCCAATCCATCTAAAACAGAGATTTTATCCATGATTTGATTCCTTGATGGTGCTTTGACGGTGGGAATATTGGTTGGGTGTTGAAACATACATCCTAACTTTGTTTGCACTGCTTTCATATCAGTATACACATTGCCAAAAGCTTGGTCATAGCCATGTCGGAGACAGAGTCAGAATATGAGCCAAGGTCAGGCAGTGATTCGGTGACTGATGGTAATGTGCCACGGGGGTCCCGCAGAGAGAATAGAAGCGGTGATCATCGCAGAGAGGAGCCTACTTCTTTGGCTCGATTGCAGGCATGTCCATTAGCTATGGATTGTTTTCGATTCTTGTCATGTTTCAGATTTTGTGAGATGGTTGCACAAACCCGGCCTCATCGTGAATTAGCACGTCTGTTTGTTCTTCATTTACGGGGTGATCGGGTAAGTCTTGCTGGGGTTGATTTCATTGTGTCACCTTTGACTATTGCTCAAGCCACTGGTATACCGAACATGGGCGAGGAATGGAACAAGGGTCAGCAGTTAGAGAAATTTCACTATGAGCCATACATTAAAACTGGATATAAGGCTTACTTGAGTAGAGTTTTTCCATTCAGATTCTTGAGAGATGAGTATGCACCGCTCATGAGGCTCATTATTCAGTATTTTAGTTGTGAGGGCAGGTATGCTCATCTTTTCTCATACCATGTTCGTTTGCTGATGCACTTCACAAGGGTGCGTATGATGAATATTCCGTATTTCATACACCGCAACATAGAGAGGATGGTGACATTTGTGCAGAAGAAGACGAGCCCAGTGCAGCAGTACAAGAGTATATACCATTTCACTTTGATCAAAATCTTGGTGTTACATCAGTTGGCGGAGCAGGGCATCACTTGGGAGGATTTCATTTCTAGAGACTTTTTCAGAGTGCCACAGCAGCCTCCCGAGGCAGTTCATGATGCAGGAGAGCCCTCACACCAGCCGGACATGCTTGATGTTGAGCATATCATCACTCCTTTGGTTCAGACATATCAACAGCCATTGTGGCCTTATTTGCAATGACACCTGGATACTATCTCGACGCAGGTGGAAGGGGTCTCGTCGACTTACTGACATCGCGAGTATTATCTTCCATGATGTGGAAAGGGTCTCGCCTTCTTCGGGCATAAAAAGGGCGCTTCAGACACAGGCAAGAGGCCCATGCACTAACATGAGGGCCCATCGTAAGGTCACACCTAGGCTTGATGATGGGGCCATTGATGTTGATACGGCTCTCCTAGCTCGAGCCGAGGGAAGTCATCCAGGAGCAAAGGGCCGAGAATGACCAAATTAAAGACCAATTGCGTAAGGCTCGGTGATTAATCATTTGGAGCAGCGCAACAAACAGCTCGAGGATGAGCTCACATTTTATGAGGGTGCCCAAATCCGTGAGGACGTACAAGGAATCGAAATATTCTATGATACGACACCAAATTTACGAGATACTGTACTCACGCAGGTAAATATACATCTGGAGAAGCTATTGGCGAAGGCCAATCGAGACAAAGACATGCTTCGCCACATGAAAGGCCATTACTGGGCTCGCATGCATGTTTGCAAAGCGAGGATGAAGATCATGAAGAGGAGGTTGCACAAAGCACTTCGACGGCGGAAAAGGCCTAATCCACTTCGGATTTTGGTCGAGGCTTCATTGACTGGGCAGGACACATGATGGAGGACCTCCGCTCCGAATTTGGGCAAATTCGGAGAAAATTTTGTCATTTTCAAATTTTTGGTCTAAAAAAACAGGTTTTGCAGCTACGTGGGTCGCGCGCTCATGCGCTCACTTTTTTTTGAGACACTTGCTGGAGGAGATTTTTACATTTTTGGATTTTTCATGGTTAATTATGCATCCTCTGAATTCAACTTAGCATTTCAACAAAATCTGGATGGTCAAACAGCTCAAAAACACCATGAAAATCACCTTGCTGCCACCTTTTGCACCAGCAGGAAGTACCTCTGGGAGAATGAGGTTTTGGAGGGTCAAATCAACTCCAAATTCCGAAATTCCACTTGGGTTGGAAATTAGACATCCAGGGCTTTCCAACGAGCTATCATGAGCTCAATTTGGATGCCGGGAACTACCTCAAATTCAGCCTGGAACATGAGCGACCCACGCAGTTCAGGAGCGACCCACCTAGAGATTTTTCTGAATTTTCAGCTGCCAGCTCAGTATTTCGCCTATTATGGACTAGTTTTGCTTATGGATAGAATTCTTGGGTTTTTATGATGTAAATTCATGTTTGATATGTAACTTTGTCTTGTTTTTATCTCTTCTAGAAGATTCACTCTCAAATGAGTAAAAAATCATGTAATGGATCAGTTTCCACTCTTTTAGAGGCAAGTTGTTAGCCGCCTAGATTGTAGTTCCATGATTAGAATTGGTTGAAACTGATCCCTGAAGAGGGAATTCGACCCCTAGAGGTGGGGAAAGGTGTTAGAGTGATCTATATATTGTAATTTCTCAATCATTTTCAGAGGTTGGAGAGGTTGGACTCTTGGGAGACTTTTGATATCATTGTACATATTTTCATATTTTGGCTAAGGAAAGATCAGAGGTTTTGCGGCACTTGTTGGGATCCTTGTGGTGTTCTGTTCTTGATGGTGTTTCTTCTTTGTTTACTGTAAGTTTCTTCATGTTTAATGTATGCCATCCTTTCATTATGCTTCTGAACTAAGTTGAATGAGTGATTAAGGTTGAATCCATTGTTTACAGTGCTTGGCCTTTGAATTCAGTTAGTTCTATATGTTTTCAGCTGTTTGGAGAGGATCCAAGTTCTTCTTTGCCCTCTTCAGCTCCTCGTCGGTCTAATCTATTCATAAATCCAATTTAAAGCATCAAGATCATCACCTACCTCGCCCCAGCTTGAACTCTGCAAAGGTCTGACCTTATCCCCGGACCCAAAATTTTGTTTTCCCATTACTCCAGCGAAAACCCAAAAAAACCAAAAATCAAACATACTTATCTCTTTACTAGCCTAAAATCAGTTCTTATTGTAAGTCATCTCGCATCCTATTGCTTATTTTCTCGAGATTGACGGAGAGAGCCCTCTCCTGTCCTCGTAGGGCTAGCTACGAGGCTGAGCGTGGTTTGATGTAGCCTCGAGTTTTACTTCATTTCAGCCTGAGGTAGATTTGAGTGCTAACATAGTGGCGACCATACTGGGAAAAACATCTCAATGGTTTGCTTGTTGATGTGTTTGTTCCACGAGTCTTAGACGGAGTCTGAAGTCACGCCAGGTAGCTTTCGAAACGCTTTTGTTATGCATAAGCGGAAGTAGATAAACACTGCTTCAGTCGATCTCCGGTAAGCTTGTGTGTTCAGTACTTGATTTGTAAATCACCCCAGTATACTTATTCGTTCTAGACCTTTTGGATGATTGAGTCTAGAAGTCGAAAGGCTGAAAATAATTGATTGTGTTCCTTGAAATTTTTTCCGAGAAGATCAATACACTGGCTTCAAGAAGGAATACTAGGGCGAATCCTGACCCTGATCCACCAACAATATTCAAAAATCTGAATCTGATTCCAAGGACCCTTAGAAAACAAGGCAGTCAAGAGAGTTCTGAAAGAGAAAGCCAATTGAGTTTTGAGAGTTCCAGAGTGCTTACCCGATCTGCATCCTGTCCTGTCAAAATCATATATGTTGATGAAATCCCCTTTGATGCACGGTTTGAAACATCCTTGTTTGTGAATTTTTCCGAAACTGAATTGTCAAGATTAGTCCCAGATCCATTGTTTACCGAAGATTTGCAATATAGATTTGTTTCACAGTACCTGGATAGACAGCTGCAAAGTTCTATTGAGGATACTAACACTTTTGAATTTACTGAATCTGCTTCACAAGTTCTTGACCCATCTGAGATTGCATCAAGCTCACGGATCCCTACTGAGCCTCCCTTTATCCCTACCATTCCGGTTCAGCCTGAGTTTTCTGATCAGCAATCAATAGTAATTTCTCCGTTTCCATTGAATACATCTCGTAGACCTACCGCTCCTACTCCTCCTGTATCTCCTCGACAACAGATTGTCTTCAATCCACCAAGAGCTATGGCTGCTCGTTTTGCACCTCTTGTGTTACCCCAGCAGTTGAATGATATGCCCGCAGACTATCAGAGCAAGATCCCGACATTTGATGGCACTCCACAGAGTCTTCCTGCACAACAACATGTAGACAATATGGCAGATTTCTTTGATCGTTTCGAGATTGATGAAGAAAATGTGACTATGAGGCTTTTTGTGCAAACCTTTGGAGGAGAGGTAAGGAAATGGTTTAGAGCCTTGCCGCAAAGAAGCATCGATACATTGGCAGAACTTCAGAGGCAGTTTTTAGATCGATGGGAGATGAAAAGGGATCCGCTGCAGATTACTTCAGAATATACAAACCTCAAACGTAATCCTGGTGAGTCTGTTCAGGATTATATCATTAGATTCAATACAGTGTATAATGCTATTCCAGATGACTTGAGACCGTCTAAAAAGTCTGCTCTCCTTAAATTCCCTGATGGCTTTGATCCGGAGATGGCTTATTCCCTTCGTGATAGAGATCCACCTACTTTAGAAGATATGCAGAAGGTCGATGTTAGTGTTGAGGCAAATCTGAATGATAAAAGAGCACGGTTGAAAGCAGAGAAAAGAGTGACAATAAAGGAAGAGCCTTCCACATCTATATCAGAACAACACTTAGCTCGTGAGTTGGAAAAGGCTTTAAGAAGAATAAATCTCGACAAAGCAGAAACACAGTTTCGAAATCCAAATTTCCGTGGCCAGCAGCAGCCACAATTCAGAATTAAGCAGCGTGAACAAAGAGCTCAAGAGCCAGCAGCCCAACAGCAGATCAAGACCCCTCTTTTGCAGAATTTTGTGAGTCATGATTTCGATGATGATGATGATGTGTCAGGTGAGCAAAATCATTTCTTCACTCCTGATGATTTGCCTATTTATATTACTGAGGATGAGGAGTATGGTGAAAGTTCAGTTGTTCAGAAAGATGAGGATTTTATCCTAACAAATGATGCTGATTTAGAGGAAGAGTCGGATGAATACCAAAGAGGATATTTGAATGCATTGACTGCCCAGCAGAAGCAGTATTCATTGAGAAATCGAGATGTGCCTATAAATCCCATTCAGAAAAGAAAAGAAGCTTCAACACCGAAGACAGATTCACCGATACCACAGAAAAGAGGAAAAGAGACAATTGACCCCGCAGCAAGTAAAGTATCATCAGCTGAGAAGGTAAATCAGTCAAACATAGTGAAAGACAAGGCTGAAAAGAAGGAAATTCCAGTTAGAGAGGTCGAGAAGGTTTCAACATTTAGCTTGGAAAATGAAATTTCCAAACTAAAAATATCTATTCCTTTGACGGAGATTATGAAGAACAGCAGCTACCGTAGTCAAGTCACCAAAATTCTGAACTTTGATCCAATGATTGACACAGTAAATGTTGAGGATGATCAACCGGAATTGATTTTTGGGCCTGCATTAAATGGTGAGTCTCCTGACAGTAATGTTCCTCCTTTTTACATCAGTTTGAGGTTACATGAATATATATTGCACAATGCTATGCTTGATTCGGGTGCTTCGCACAATTTGATGCCAAAGGCAATCATGGAAAAGTTGGGATTAGACATTACAAGAGAGTATCATGATTTGTATTCATTCGATTCCATCCGGGTAAAGTGTATAGGACTCATCAAAGATTTGGTGGTAAGTTTAGATCAAATCCCAGCAAAGAATGTTTTAATGGATGTGGTGGTTGCCGATATTCCTCCACGGTTCGGGATGCTCCTTGCGAGATCTTGGGGGGAAAAGTTGAAAGGTACACTTCAGTTAGATTTCTCTTATGCTACAATTCCAGTCTTCGGTCAAATGAGAAAGTTATATCGTGAGCAGAAGATGAAATATATGATAACTAGCAAAGAGAAGCCAGTCAATCATCCTGTGAACTATGTACATACTGATTTAGAGTCGTTTGTGTTGCTTGCTGATAGTTTTAATGATGTAGAAAGTCAACTAGTTCAGGCAGAAGACATACCAGAGATCAATGAGAATTTTAGAGAAGTTTTGCAAAAAGAAAGAAGAGAAAAACAATCTATTTTGGAGCAATCAGCTGAAGACAATGGGCAGCAAACAGGAAAATCAGAGCCGACACAGTTTCAGCATTTAGAGGACGATGAAGATGGTCTTTGGACCATGGATTTTGATGGTGCAGTGGGCAGCGATGGTGCTGGGATTGGTGTGTGGATTCGAAGTCCATTTTCCGCTCCCGATAAAGTTCCGAGCAATGTGAGAGTGTGTTCTTACAAGCTTGCATTCGATTGTTCTAATAATGAAGCGGAATACGAGGCTCTTATTGCTGGTCTTAAGATTCTCAAGAAGCTGAATGCGAAGAGGATTGTAGTATATGGTGATTCAGAATTAGTGATAAAGCAAGTTAAAGGTGAGTTTCAGGCTAAGCATCCTCGCATGAGGGCTTACCGAAATGCAGTTTTGGATATTCTGAAGTTATTTTCTGATCATACTTTGACATGTGTGCCCCGCATACAAAATGGTGTTGCTGATGGACTTGCTAAGGCAGCAAGCAATCTTAAGATTCCAATGAATTCCAACAACAAGTTTGAGATACATGTGAAACACCGGCCCACCGTTCCAGACAATCAGCGATGTTGGCAAGTTTTTGAGGATGATGAGGAGATTAGTGAATTTCTGCAGAATAAGGGTAAGTTTAAAGATACCTCCATAGATACAGAATTTGATGATGGTATTGATGACATACAGATAAACCAAATGGATGTGCTGCAACTGAAGGATAACATCATTCCTAAGGGATTGATTCCTTTGGAAGAGTTGTTTGATCAAGATGATGTAGCCCGTAAGCCTACATTGAGGCCAACAGAAAAAGGTGTCGAAGAGGTGAATATTGGGACGGCTGAGAATCCCAAGATGGTAAAATTGTCAAAGTCATTGTCACCAAAGGTAAGAGCAGAATATGTGAAATTGTTGTCTTCATTTTCTGATGTGTTTGCGTGGGATTATTCAGATCTTAAAACATATGATACCAACATCATTCAACATACTATTCCCATCAAACCAAATCAGAAGCCTTTTCGTCAAAAGTTGAGGAGGATCAATCCAAAGCTGCTACCATCAATCGAAAAAGAGGTAAATAGGTTGTATAAGTCAAGAATCATTGTACCTATTCGTTTTTCAGATTGGATATCAAACTTGGTGCCCGTGAGAAAGAAGACAGGTGAGATCCGTTTATGTATTGACTTCAGAAATCTGAATAAGGTATCATTAAAGGACAATTATCCGCTGCCAAAAATGGATCACATATTGCAACGAGTAGTTGGAGCATCAAGGATGTCACTACTCGACGGATACTCAGGTTATAATCAGATTTTAGTGCAGGAAGATGATCGTGACAAGACTGCGTTCACCACTCCTTGGGGAACATTTCATTACGCAAAGATGCCGTTTGGTTTAAAGAATGCAGGCGCTACCTTTCAGCGTGCAATGGACATGGCTTTTGCCAATGAGAAAGATGTGTTTTTGGTTGTTTACCTTGATGATCTAACCGTGTTTTCCAATTCTGATGAGGAACATTTATATCATTTGAAAATTGTTTTCCAGAAGTGCAGAAAATATGGCATTTCGTTGAATCCGAAAAAGAGCCTTTTCGCCATGGATGAAGGAAAGCTCCTTGGCCACATCATATCGAAAGATGGCATTCGAGTTGATCCTGCACGTGTTGAAGCCATACAGCAGATTGAACAGCCCCGGAACAAGAAAGAGATACAGTCATTTAATGGTAAAATGAATTTTCTACGTCGTTTCATTCCCAATCTTGCAGAACACCTTAGAGAAATCACGAACATGATGAAAAAGGATAGTCAGGTAAGATGGACAGAAGAGGCAGTAAAGTCATTCAATTTGGTAAAGATAGCTCTTTCTTCAGCCCCTATTTTAATCAGCCTCGATTACACACAAGACTTCATTTTATTTTCTTTCGCTTCTGAGCATACATTGGCAGCTGTTTTGATGCAAAAAAGGGATGGAGTTGAGAAGCCCATCGCTTTTTTCAGTTGGATCATAAGAGATGGAGCATTGAAGTATAATATCATTGAGAAACAAGCACTTGCGCTTGTAAAGGCTTTGAAGGATTTCCGTGTGTACATATTGCATTCCCACATTACAGCATATGTTCCTAACGCAGCAGTTAAAGATGTGTTGGTACAGGCAGATCCAGAAGGAAGAAGAGGTAAGTGGATCGCTGCGTTGTTAGAGTACGATGTGGAGATTAAACCGACCAAGCTGATCAAAGGACAAGGACTCGCTAAGCTCATGGCTGAAACAAATCTGCATGCTCTAGACATAAATTTGATTGCTGCCATGTCTGATGAAGATGAGGAAAGTACGTCAGTTCAGGTATCCGATATTTTTGTTTCTTCTCCTTGGTATGCTGACATTTTATATGTGCTTCAGAATTTGTCTACACCGCCTGGTATGCATCGAAATAAGAGTAGAACATTGAAGTTAAGAGCTGCTAAATTCTGCATTTTAAATTCTGCGTTGTATTGGAAAGACCCTGGGGGTATGTTGTTGAATTGTTTGGTAGAGGAGGAAGCTCAAAGAGTTTTGGAGGATTTTCACAAAGG
Organism: Pinus albicaulis; assembly: GCA_034641835.2. Classification (NCBI taxonomy): domain Eukaryota; kingdom Viridiplantae; phylum Streptophyta; class Pinopsida; order Pinales; family Pinaceae; genus Pinus; species Pinus albicaulis. The sequence goes on from CM076575.1 coordinate 358,535,859, forward strand.
TGATTGTGGAGGTCATTTGTTTTGGAAGACCACAGCGAATAAGATTCTAAGGGCAGGGTATTATTGGCCTTCTTTGTTTTCTGATGTGTTCAAGGCTGTTAAAAATTGTCACGAGTGTCAAATTTTCGAAGGGAAGCAGAAACTACAGCCTTTGCCTCTAAAACCAATCGAAGTTAGTGCACCATTCCAGCAGTGGGGATTGGATTTTATCGGGGAAATCCACCCAGCATCTTCCGGACAGCATAGATGGATCTTGACAACTACATACTACTTCACGAAGTGGATTGAGGCGATTCCCACTCGACAGGCCACTGATGCGGTAATTATCTCTTTCCTTGAAAACAATATTCTGTCACGCTTTGGGTGTCCTAGTAAAATAATCACAGATAATGCAGCAGCCTTTAAGTCTAAGAGGATGGTTGATTTTTGCTTTAAGTACAATATTACCTTGGGACATTCGACCGCCTACCATCCGCAAGGGAATGGCTTGGCAGAATCTTCAAATAAATCCTTGGTGAATATCATTAAGAAATTGCTGGAAATCAACAAGAAGGCTTGGCACAAAAAGTTGGTGAATGCATTATGGGCTGATAGGGTAAGTCATAAAAAGTCTATTGGCATGTCTCCTTTCGAGTTGGTGTATGGGATGGATACAGTTTTTCCTACTTCACTTGCTGTCCCGGTGGTCAAATTGCTTCAGGAGGCTGGAAGTGAAGAGGATCCTATGCAGCGGAGGATTAATGAGATGATTCATTTGCAGCAGACACGAGAGGAGGTATTTCAAAATACTTTCAAGTTGCAGGAGCGCATAAAGAAGATCTACGACAGAAAGGCAAAATCAGATAAGTTTCAGTTGGATGAAGTAGTTTTGAAATGGGATGCTCGGAATGAGGATAAGGGAAAGCATGGCAAATTTGAGAATTTGTGGAAGGGGCCGTTTAAGATTGCAGCGTATCGGGGGCAGAATGCATTTCTTCTCAAAGAAATGAATGGAGATGATCGTCCTGGTGGACCGATCAATGGTCGGTTGCTGAAGCGCTATTATTTCTGAGTACTTGCTGCTGATCTCATTGTCATTGTATATATCATTTTACTTTTGTTTCATTGCAAGTGTGCACTGATCTCTCATTTTCAGTCTGGGGCCCAGAGCGAAGGCTATAATTCTGGAGATAGAGGTTGGTTGGTTTGAAATTGAAATTGTCAAGTTAAGTTTTATCAGTCTTCTAGTTTGAGTCATGTCAGTTTGAGTCTTGTCAGTTTTGGTCGAATTGCAGTCTGTCGTTAGTCAAATCTGCAGTCAATAAAATTGTCCAAAGTTTGTTTTATTAGTTGAAATAATGACTCCATTGCCCAATGGATGAGAGGCACTGTCGGACTCCCCCAGAGATCTGCTGTTCTTGGCATCTCCATGGAGCCACCATCCCCATTGGAGCCAATGTTAGAGTCGGCCCTTGCAGCCCTCCGTCAGTGATCATTTCGTCTTTTGCATATTCATTATTAGGTGTCTCGCTTGTTCCACTTCGTTGCACTTCACTAGGAGCATGCCATGCACTGACGAAGGGGTCTGTCGTCTTATGTTTCCTCATATTTACACCTGCAGTGCTATTTTAAAATTTTTCTCAAAAAATCATTCATAGTCATTGTCATTACATATATGGTCATTAAAAATGTCAATAAGTGTCCTAGGTCTTGGTGTCTAGGGTTTTTGAGTCATTTATATACTAGTCATAAAGCCTGCAAGGTGAGGAAAGTTCTGCATTTGTGATTCTTATTTTATTATCATCAGTTTTTTTTTTAAAATATATTTCTAGTCCAAAACTCTGTTTTGGAACTAGAAATTTGTCATTATCATTTTGTAATAAATTGTAATTGTTCCGCCATGAAGACATTGTCAAAAGTAGACCCCTGGTCTCTTTCTTAGCCAAGATAGCCATATCCCTGCAAGAAGACAGCAAAATCATTAGTATCGACCTCAAAAAGCCAAAAGAAGATTGTATTTGAAAAGCCAAAAGTGAAATTACAAAAACATTTGTAATATGGGTTTGAAATTAGATTTGAAACAAAATCTGATTGTGAAGATATTTGTATCAAGTATAAAAGCCAAACAAGTTTCATTTTCACAAATCCATAGCACCCAAATCGTGATTTGAAGATGGGAGGGCCGATTTCAAAGTTTTAAGTTGCGTGGGCAGTGTTGTTGGGCCGAGCGACCCACGCAGAGGCCGAGCGACCCACCAAGAGGAGCTGACTCCACGCAGTCGGCTTCAAAGAAGTTGTCAGTTTGCAAGGGCGCGACCCACCTCGGGGCCGAGCGACCCACGCAGATGTCGCGCGACCCACGCAGCATGGACAGGTTTCGAAATTCATTCTCGAGCGCCACTCTTGCTTGGAATCGATGCATCGGTTTTCAAATGTGCCTCTATCAATTTGCCGATGTTTTTAACGCATTTGCGGCATCATTGGTGGTTTCAAATGTTCAAAAGGAGGATTTAAACCCCACGTATTAGCATTCTTGTTTTCAGTATTTTAAAATGAAAATGAATGGTTGAATGAGTTTGTTTGTTATCTCATGGCAGTTGATACATCCAACAGACATAATACTCAAACCATATCGCTTCATGCCCATTTTTCCATTTTGACCATTGCTATTATTATACCATGTTTAAACCCTTTGTTCCATGCTGACTGTGGTTGTAATGAGTCTCACTGCCCAATGTAAAAATATTCTCATGACTTTGTTTCAAACTGCCCATTGACACCTTTGTGGTTATTACCTCGCGACAAACACATTCTATTGATGCCATGCCCTCCCTTTGACTAGATGTGTTCAAACTTTTGAAGGTTGCCTGCTCTTATTTGGTCAAAATTTCACTTGCATTCAAAACAGAGATTGTGCCTTTTTTCAATCCATTTAAAGCTGAGATTTTATCCATGATTTGATTCTTTGATGGTGCTTTGACGGTGGGAATATTGGTTGGGTGTTAAAACATACATCCTAATTTTGCTTTCACTGCATTCATATCAGTATACACATTGCCAAAAACTTGATCAGAGATATGTCAGAGATAGAGTCAGAATATGAGCTAGGGTCAGGCAGTGATTCGGTGACTGAAGGTAATGTGCCACGGGGGTCCCGCAGAGAACATAGAAGCGGTGATCATCGCAGAGAGGAGCCTACTTCTTTGGCTCGGTTGCAGGCATGTCCATTAGCTATGGATTGTTTTCGATTCTTGTCATGTTTCAGATTTTGTGAGATGGTTGCACAAACCCGACCTCATCGTGAATTAGCACGTCCGTTTGTTCTTCATTTACGGGGTGATCGGGTAAGCCTTGCTGGGGTTGATTTCATTGTGTCACCTTTGACTATTGCTCAAGCCACTGGTATACCGAACATGGGCGAGGAATGGAACAAGGGTCAGCAGTTAGAGAAATTTCACTATGAGCCATACATTAAAACTAGATATAAGGCTTACTTGAGTAGATTTTTTCCATTCAGATTCTTGAGAGATGAGTATGCACCGCTCATGAGGCTCATTATTCAGTATTTTAGTTGTGAGGGCAGGTATGCTCGTCTTTTCTCATACCATGTTCGTTTGCTGATGCACTTCACAAGGGTGTGTATGATGAATATTCCGTATTTCATACACCGCAACATAGAGAGGATGGTGACATTTGTGCAGAAGAAGACGAGCCCAGTGCAGCAGTACAGGAGTATATACCATTTCACTTTGATCAAAATCTTAGTGTTACATCAGTTGGCGGAGCAGGGCATCACTTGGGAGGATTTCATTTCTAGATAATTTTTCAGAGTGCCACAGCAGCCTCCCGAGGCAGTTCATGATGCAGGAGAGCCCTCACACCAGCCGGACATGTTTGAGGTTGAGCATATCATCACTCCTTTGGTTCAGACATATCAGCGAGGCCACAGGGCCTTATTTGCAGCGACACGGCGGGTACTATCTCCACGTGAGGTGGAAGGGGTCTTGCCGACTTCATCGACACGGCGAGTATTATCTCCACATGATGTGGAAAGGGTCTCGCCTTCTTCAGTACAGGTACAGGTCCAAGACAGGGGCAAGAGGCCCATGCATGATGAGGGCCCATCAGGAGGTCGAGACACCGATATGACAGTCATTGATGTTGATACGGGCTCTCCTAGCTCGAAGCTGAGGGAAGTCATCCAGGAGCAAAGGGCCGAGAATGACCAGCTGAAAGACCAATTGCAGAAGGCTCAGTGGGTGATTAACTATTTGGAGCAACGCAACAAACAGCTCGAGGATGAGCTCACATTTTATGAGGTGCGCCAAATCCGTGAGGACAGGCAGTGGAATCGAAAGAGGCCCGGTGACATGACACCAGCTGACCGAGATACTGTACTCACGCGGGTAAATATACATCTGGAGAAGCTGTTGGCGAAGGCCAATCGAGACAAAGACATGCTTCGCCACATGAAAGGCCATTACTAGGCTCGCATGCATGTTTGCAAAGCGAGGATGAAGATCATGAAGAGGAGGTTGCGCAAAGCACTTCGACGGCGGAAAAGGCCTAATCCACTTCGGATTTTGGCCGAGGCTTCATTGAATGGGCAGGAAACATGATGGAGGACCTCCGCTCCGAATTTGGGCAAATTCGGAGAAAATTTTTTCATTTTCAAATTTTTGGTCTAAAAAACAGGTTTTGCAGTTACGTGGGTCGCGCGCTCATGCGCTCACTTTTTTTTGGGACACTTGCTGGAGGATATTTTTACATTTTTGGATTTTTCATGGTTAATTATGCATCCTCTTAAGTCAACTTAGCATTTCAACAAAATCTGGATGGTCAAACAGCTCAAAAACACCATGAAAATCACCTTGCTGCCACCTTTTGCACCAGCAGGAAGTACCTCTGGGAGAATGAGGTTTTGGAGGGTCAAATCAACTCCAAATTCAGACATTCTACTTGGGTTGGAAATTAGACATCCAGGGCTTTCCAACGAGCTATCATGCACTCAATTTGGATGCCGGGAACTACCTCAAATTCAGCCTGGAACATGAGCGACCCACGCAGTTCAGGAGCGACCCACCTAGAAATTTTTCTGAGTTTTCAGCTGCCAGCTCAGTATTTCGCCTATTATGGACTAGTTTTGCTTATGGATAAAATTTTTGGGTTTTTATGATGTAAATTCATGTTTGGCATGTAACTTTGGCTTGTTTTTATCTCTTCTAGAAGATTCACTCTCAAATGAGTAAAAAATCATGTAATGGATCAGTTTCCACTCTTTTAGAGGCAAGTTGTTAGCTGCCTAGATTGTAGTTCCATGATTAGAATTGGTTGAAACTGATCCCTGAAGAGGGAATTCGACCTCTAGAGGTGGGGAAAGGGGTTAGAGTGATCTATATATTGTAATTTCTGAGGCATTCTACAGGTTGGACTCTTGGGATACTTTTGATATCATTGTACATACTTTTCATATTTTGGCTAAGGAAAGATCAGGGGTTTTGCTGCACTTGTTGGGATCCTTGTGGTGTTCTGTTCTTGATGGTGTTTCTTCTTTGTTTACTGTAAGTTTCTTCATGTTTAATGTATGCCATCCTTTCATTATGCTTCTGAACTAAGTTGAATGAGTGAAATAAGGTTGAATCCATTGTTTACAGTGCTTGGCCTTTGAATTCAGCTAGTTCTATATGTTTTCAGCTGTTTGGAGAGGATCCAAGTTCTTCTTTGCCCTCTTCAGCTCCTCGTCGGTCTAATCTATCCATATATCCAATTTAAAGCATCAAGATCATCACCTACCTCGCCCCAGCTTGAACTCTGCAAAGGTCTGACCTTATCCCCGAACCCAAAATTTTGTTTTCCCATTACAGCGAAAACCCAAAAAAAAACCAAAAACCAAACATACCTATCTCTTTACTAGCCTAAGATCAGTTCTTATTGTAAGTCATCTCGCATCCTATTGCTTATTTTCTCGAGATTGACGGAGAGAGCCCTCTCCTGTCCTCGTAGGGCTAGCTACGAGGCTGAGCGTGGTTTGATGTAGCCTTGAGTTTTACTTCATTTCAGCCTGAGGTAGATTTGAGTGCTAATAGAAACAACCTCTAATCATGTAGGAAACAACATGATTAAGAAACCAACCTTGGTGATGTATACAACAACCTGATTGATGAACCAACCTCGATGATGTAGGAAACAACCTGATTGAGGCACCAATCTCGGTGATGTGGGAAACAAACTAATTGAGGCATCAACCTTGATGGAGGAACCCAACTCCTTCAACCTATTGTGGACCACTTTTTACAATATTTTATATTGGATCCACAAGAACCATAAAATATAAGTCTTTAGAAACTAAGCATACCACTGCTTTCATAACCATGTTCATCAACGTATTCATCGCTTCAAGTTATTCATTAATATGGTACCACAACACCTTTCTCAGATCTAGTTTTGGCCATACATGTGACATCTACTCAAAAATACTAAAACATGTTCATAACTCCCAAAAAAAGACATATAGTTTTATAGTATCAAAAATACATGTTCATGACTCTTCATAACCCCTTGAAAGAGCACAACTAAATATGATCATTTCCCCTCTTCAAAATTCAATTTGGCTTCAAAATCAGTCCAAAAAACCATACAAACATTAATTTTTTGACAAAATAGTTGTTACTGGACAAATTATAAAAAATTACCCTTTAGAGGTTTTACAAATGCTTTAATTGTTCAACAAATTGATCATTTCTAGTGCGCCACTAACCCTATTAAAAAATAAACAAGGCAATTAGTCCAGGTATTGCATTGGATGTCTCTTACATACAAACCAGAGTCAAAGACCAATCCAATTATATTTTGTGTCATGTTATTTCATTGCACATCACTTGTTTTAAAATTGACCAGTATATAAGTGTTATAAAAAATGAAGTCCTTCATGGACCACATAACAATAGAGCCAACGATACGAACAACATACCAAAGTGACAATCCTTTAAAAATTTAAAATTAGACCAAAAAAAAAAACCACAAACCACATTAATCTATGACACCATAATAGAGCCACAATTATCTAATGGTTTAACTCATACCAAACGACAACTGAAAACCACGTTAAGCCACAATGCCACAATGGAGCCAAAATCCTCTGTTGGTTGAACTCGAACCAACTAAAAACCACAAAACACATCAAGCTAAAATGCCACAACAAAGCCACAATCCTTGACTGGTTGAACTCATACCAACCAAAAACCATAAACCATGTTAAGTCACACTGCCACAATAGAGCCACAATCCTTTATTGGTTGAACTGAGACAAAATAAAAAACACAAACCACATCAAGTCACAGTGCCACAATAGAGCCACAATCCGTCGTTGGTTGAAATCAAACTAAAGAAAAAATGTAAACCATTTCAAGTTGCAGTGTTACATACTAACACCATAATCTTATGCCTGAGGAACTAAGATCAAATAAAAAACACAAACCATGTCAAGTCGCAGTGCCACAGACCAAGACCATGATCTTCCATCAATTGAACTCAGACCAGATGCAAAACCAAAATCCATGTTAATATTTGTGATCAATGTAGGTTTACATCACAAGGTTTTTTAATTGATTGTTTCAACGAAATATTTCATATATATAGGGGGATCGGTCCAATCAGTGTTGAAAAGTGTAACTAGGTCGGTCTTCATATTGACTATGTAATTATGTATTTTATGTAAAGAAGAAGACAAAGATAATAAAATTGTATATTGGTTGTACTTGCTTCATGGGTTTCATGAGCAAGATTTTATCTTAGGTTAATAGACTTCTTCTTGATGTCTATCTAGGGTTTTCTTCTGGTCATAAATATCATTAAGTGTCATGTATATGAAGTGTCTAGACTAAATAAAATGCTCCAAGACTCTTGTCATGAAACCGTGAAGAAATTACTCTTGTATGATGCTCAAAGCTACACTCATAATTATGGATTACAAGTCCTTCATGTCGGCCTATGAACAAAAGTAGAAGTCGGCTTAAATACAATGGTGAAGTCGGCCTACAAGATTGTTGTAAGGTCAGCCTAAAAGAATTATCAAAGAACTATATATTGAAGATTTTGTGGATCATTATGGGATGAAGGTTGTGTGGATTGCTCTTAAATAATGGTGCGGATAAGCAAGGACATACAGACTTATATGTGATAGAAATAGCGTGACAAAAATTTGGAGTAAATATGTATTAAAGCAGTGGGTGCGGATCTATCTTGTGAAGCACCCTAAAGCAGCAGATACAGATTAATATAAGGAGCTGCAGTCTAGTCTGGGATTAAGTGTGGAAGTCCAAGGACAGGAGAATAGTGCGGATTGAGGTGCAGATATCACAGCATGGTAAGATCTATATGCAAAGTCAAGGCTACAGTGAACTTTGTATATCCGAAGTTAAGACAACAGTAATATCATATACTATGATATGTATTGCAAAGTTAATAGCTTGAAGTTTAATGTACTGCCTATTGAAAATATAAAGTGAGAGAATAAGAGGAAGGTATATGTATTGCAAAGTTAATAGCTTGAAGTTTAATGTATTTCATATTGAAAATAGAAAGTGAGAGAATAAGAGGAAGGTAAATCTGATATTTACCTTCCTATCTTCAGTGCTCAAAAGACAGTAATATATCTTAAGTGAATATCAAGGAAGAAGGATTGGTTTTATAAACGAAGAATCAAGGAAGATAAAATTAGAGATTGAGTTCTCTAATGTTGGTGCAGGTCAATTCAAGTTGTTGTAGTGAAGAAGGATCGGCATTGTGAATATACAAAGAAGTGTTGACAAGGTCTTTGAAGCATCTCTAGGTCAAGGGTCTAAGTCTTAGTCATGGTACTTTTCATTTGAAGATCTATAAGAATAATTCTTTACGAGTTTTCCTCTCCAAGAGGGAGAGGTTTTTCCTTGGCTCTAGGAGCCTAATTTCGTGTCTTGTGTATTTTGCTAATTGACTTGATGAAAGACTAAATCAGATAAAAAAGAGAAGACATAAGTAACTCAAGTAAGATCACAATAAATTATCAAGAAGAGAATTTTAATTAATCCCCAGCCCTATAAATTCTCAACATGGAATCAGAGCAAAGGTGCTAAAGTCAAAGGGCTATTTGACAAGAAGATACTCAAGGATCAAAATTCAGTTTTCTAGAAAGCATCAAAGCAAAAGTCAAAGTCTACATTGAAAATTCAAATCAATTTGTAAGGAAATCCTCAAGCCATCTCAGGAAGACTTTCAACCTTATTCAAAGAATACACAGATCGAGGAGGTTATCTTTGACATCAAATATCATTAACATTTTTGGAAGACAATTCATTAAGCACCACCCAACACTATTGAATACATCTTCTTTCTGAAGTAATCCTTAATCATCAAAGATTCAGATCACCTACCTTGAAATTGGTTTAAGAGGGAGTTTGTGCCATCATCTTCAACAAGAAATCTGATAGAAGAAGAAAAACATCTACTCAAGTAAGTATATCTATGACTTCATATGAATCTATTAAAATGTCTTCTTTGCAAGGAAAGAAACAAATTGGTTAGGGTTTAAAACTTTCCTACATAGAAGAGAAGGACAATGAATTCATGCCAAATTCATGATTGGAAATATAAGAGCCCAAAGGATTCTTACAGAATCCATAAAATACTCTATCATCTTCGATGTACCAAATCTAGAATCATCAAAAGGAATATATGAGAAATTCGTGGAGCTATTCTCTATGAGTACTGCAGGAGAAGCAATCTCTCTGATCAATTGTAGGAACTAGGAGAAGTAATGTTTGACTCTGAGATGACTACAGTGGTGTTGAATGCTCTACCAGAAGCATGGGGAAACTTCATTTCAGGATTATACAGAAATATAGACGCCACACCATTCCATGATTTTGGGTCTTTATGTAAAATAGAGGAAACAAGATTGAAAGCCAAAGTTGTTATAGGATCAAGTTAAGGGAATCAAGCCTTTGTAGCCATGTCCAAGAAGAAAGGAAGATTTGGTAAGTTTTTGTCCTCAAAGTAAAAGAAGAAATATGGACGAAGCATGATTCCTTGGATACGATGAACTTGGGAATTATAATAGAAATTGTCCTTAATCTGAAAAAGGAAAAGAGAAATAGGGAAGAAGCCCATGTCTCTGAAATGAGGAAATAACCTGATGCAAAGAAATCTAAGAAAGAATAATCGAGGGATCTCCACTATGACTGAGATCATCTTCTCCTTTAGGTGATTTCTATTGGTTGTATGATAGAAATTGTTAGCTCCCTGTAATTTACTAGATTAATTGAGATACAAATGGATAGGGTAACATCAAACCAAGCTTTGGAATCCAAGGACCTAGCCTTCCTGGATTTGGAGACGGATCTCTCTAGTAGGTGCAAAGATATGAACTTGTTTGCTGATTAGGGTTGATTTTAGGCTAGATGTTAAGTACAGGGTATTTTGATTGTTTTTGGTTGGGTATGATGCTCAGATAGATTTAGATAGGAAACATGGAAGATTGTTAAGTCATTGGGAAATGGAGTCTAACAAGGTCATGATGAGTTCATCAATGGTTTCAAGAGCATTTGTAGGGAAATTTTAACTTGGTTGGTAGGTCTTTGAGGTTGTGGTGGATGATGAGATGAACATTAAACTTGAGAATACAAGCTAGTGAAGGGTAGAACTGAATCCTTAACAACTTTTTAGACTAAGGGAGTTAGAAAATCATAAGCATGAAAAGAGAATAAAAGGTATAAGTGAAACCTAATCCTTTTGATTTCAAACTGAACACAGATGATTATCCAAGACAAACATTCAAATGAAATTATAGAAAGGTAAGAAACTTATTTAAATTTCATAGATTTCATTATCAAGAGCAGAAAAACATTTAAGATGCACAAGTAGTTATAACCATAGAAGAAGAGAAAACTCTGAACATCTAAAATTATAGTTGTGAAGGTTCTTTGAAACAAATTTAGCTAGTAAAGGCAAAGAGCATGATTCAAACAAACTTCTTTGGTAAACCTAGGTAAAGATGCTTTAAAGAGTTAACTCCAAAACATAGTATTTTAGTAGCAACAATATGCGGGGCTAGCCATAAATCATACTTCACACTAACTGATCTAAACCATTCAAGAAATGGAAAAGATAAGAACTTCTTAGAGAGCAAGAGATGGATTCCCCAACATATCTCAACAGAAGAAAACATTAAGGTAGTGAAGGACAAACAGAAGTAAGGTGCCATCAGGAAACATTTCTTAATCTAAATTTTTTGTCCTAATGCAACATAGAAAGATGGAAAACATAATGGAAAACTAGAAAAACATGAACATAATAAACAATTCACCATCAACCAAGCTTATGGATCCTGCAAACAGTCTCTCTCCATCAAAAGCAAACCAGGGCATGCATGAGCTCCAAGACATCAAATTTCGATAAAAAAATCCAAGAGACTATGTATTTGCTTTAGCATAAGTCATCAAAATCCAACTAATAGATAAGAGCCTCATGCTCTATTTATAGAGAAAATGAGGAGGTGGAAACCCTAAGAGGCTTCCAGAAACACTGATTTAGCCATAAATGTCATAAATGTGCTTAATGACCATGCAAGGCCCAAGACACATAAGAGATAAGATAATAAATAAAAACATCAAAACATAACTCCCAAATCAAATCAGGAGTGATTTGTTGAAAAAAAACATTAAAAAACTGCTTTGTCATTAATCAGTGTCTTTTGTTGACTTTTGGCAAAAAGTTGTCTCTGTGTGTAGCGCCATTTCAGCAAAAAATAGGGTTTGTTGCAGCTGAGTTTTGGACCTCTTCCTCGCATCAAATTTGGCCCAATGATGGCTCGTTGGAAAGATTGATGAGTCTACTTTCCAAAAATACTTGATTTGTTTTGAATGGATTCCATTTACCTGCTCAAAAACTAAATCTCCCATGTCTACTCTGTGCGCAGCACTAGGCCTAAAAAGGAGGCAGAAAGGTCATTTTTTAGGTGTTTTTTGACCTTTCGAGGGGGAAAAATTGCTCCAATTGACCTGAAATGTGTTGGGTGTCTCTATTGGTGACATGAAAATTCAAAAATGCAAACTCCAGAAGCTAAAAGTGCCCCAATTTTGTGCGTAGTGCCTAGGGTGCTACGCTCCTAGGGGTCAAAATTTGGAAAAAACAAAAATTTTCTGGATTTGCCTCAAAATTTGTGTGTAAACCCCTCAAGGGGTTTTAGAAATCTACTGAGAAAAATCAGCCAATATTCCAAGGCTATCATGCAATTTTGTGTTTTTTAGCTCCTCTAGCTCCATGAGGGCTTGCTTGAGTTTGGCATTAGCAAGCATGCTCTTCCTTGCATAGTGTTTGACCAATTTCTTCTGCAAGGCAAGACCCCCCTTCACCTCTTTGAAATGTTTATGCTCCTGTTTATAATAGTAGATGACCCTTTGTACACTTTCAAAGTCCTTTTCCCATTCTTGAAGTTGGGCATCCTTTTCTAAGAGGAGAAATTTTGTACTCATCCCTTGGTCCTCATTATCACTGTCTAGATCAACAAAAAGAGGGCCTTGGGAAGTATTTTTTATCCTTTTGCTCCTTCTTACTTGTACCTTCTGTTCAACCTTTTCCACTCTTTCTTTTCCTTTGTCCAATATTTTGACTGTTTGAGAAGTGATGGCCCTTTGCCTTTTAGAGCCAACAAACACATTTCTTTTCCCTCTGTGATATGTGCATGTGAGAGGGGTAAGAATGGGAGTTTTAAAAGCAGTGTCATCATCATTTTGGCCTTTAATTTCCTTGAAATTTTTTGCAGTTGCCTCACTCTGACTTTCTTTGTCATGCTTGGACTGATTTTTGTCAAGACAGTCATGACTGATGTCATGACTATCATGACTCTTTCCTTGACTGCTTGGTGTGCTTTGATGGTTGTCCTCCTCATCATCCTTCTCTTCCCCATCATCTTGAAGTTGTTCCTCCTCATCATGCTAATCTTCTTCCCCATCATCTTGATTTTCTTCCTCCTCATCATGTTGTTGTGCCTCTTCATCTTTGTGGCTACCTTCACTAACTTCATCATTGCCATCACTGCTTTCTTCATGGCTACTTCTCTCCTCTTCATCATTTTCTTCATTTTCATCATATTATTATTCACTTCTCTATCCTTTTCCATCATTATCTGTCTCATCTTCCTCCTTACTATAGCCTCCTATTAGTTCTTCACTAGGGCTACTGTCAACCCCTTCACTTGGAAATTTAGGGGAGGAGGTAAGAGGTGAAATTATTTGTGGAGAAGGCAGATGGGGAGATGATGTATATGTGGAGGTCAATGGTTGTGAAGTGGAAGGCAAGTTTTGTTGGATGAATTCCTGGGGTTCTGCAAACACATCATGTGAGATGAAGGTCTCCCAAGATATTCCTTGCTTCTCTAGCTGGTATAGGACAATCATCTTGATCAGGGAGTGGTGAAAGAGGCTTGGCATTTGGTGGTCATAGCTTTTATTCTTGACAAATGAGGCAATTTTATCAATGCTTCGGAAAAGGTAGTAAGGTAGGTTCATCATCTTGACCCTATTAAAATGCATCAACAACCTTATATGATATGAGTAGAGCCGGGAGTATCTCCCCTCACATGTGAAATAACTAATAATCTGCCTCATCAATGCAGCATACCTCTCCAGTAAATGAGAAAAAGGGAAGATAGCCTTACAATTTTGTTGATATATGGGTTTCAAATAGGGCCCATAGTAACTCTACTCCAGCCTCTTTTGTTTGAACCACACCTCACCAATGTCTGGTATACCTGTTGCTTTGGAAATGATCTCAGATGAGAGATCAAATTGTACCCCTGCCAAATTGACTTGATGGTTTTGCAAGCTACAGATAAATAATCTAGTTAAGTCTGCATGGCTACTGACTTTCTTGACCTTCTCACAAAATCTGTAGCACCCTACATCCTGGAAGCATGAAAGGATCAAAGGAGATGAACTGAGTGGAGTGGTGTCTATGGGCTCAATTTTTTTTTCTTTTCCTCCATGATGTTTTGGCTTGGTGGGAGTATGAATCTCATCACCAGTGGTATGACTATATCCCTCTGACATGGTGACTGGTCTAAAAACAACAGTAGGGCTTTTGAACTTTTCTTTAGGGTTTTTGGGCAAACTAAGTGCTTTTAGTGGATTTAAGTCAACTCTTTGCAATATGAAAACTAATGTGAAGATGATTTTTTTAGAGCTTGTACTTGGGGTTTAGAGGATAGAAAATAACTACAGTCACCCAATCCTTTTTGTGCTCAAAACCAAATTCACTTGCAAACCCTAACTCAAAAACTAAGTAATTGATCTTTGCATAGTCTAGGGTTTGGGGTAATTTTGACTATGGATAGCTTTCTTGTTTTTAGAAAAAGGAGAGCTTGGGAGGAAAAAATAAATTTCACCAACCTTAGACTCTACTTGTAGAAATTTGAAGATGAATTTCAGACTTTGGAGCTTTTTGAGAAAATTATGTAATAATCTGGCTGGAGCACAACGCCTATGCACAACGCTTGTGCATAGCGCCAGGCAGACTGGGCAGTCCCTTAGGTGCCTTCGGTCTTTTCTGGGCAAGTGCGTAGTGTTGGGCCAGGTGCGCAGCACTAAGCCATGAGCACGTAGCATAGTGTATTTTTACACTGCTTGCCTCCCCTCTGTGTGTAGCGCCGAAGGCCAGGTGTGTAGCGTCAGCCTCAGTGCGTAGCGCCCGGTTTTTTCACAGTTTGGTCTGAAAACCAAAATAATTCTTCTCAACGGCTTCTTCTTTTCGAAAAATGGCAAATGATGCATGGGGAAGGTTCAAGTGGCCTTTTATACTTGATTTGAAAAGTAAATTTAAAAATACCAAACCCACTTTTGTAAAGTTGATGTCTCCTATCTTTTAATGTGATTTTGACTAATGTTTGTTGTGAACACACTTTGACACTTTTTGGAAAACATGCTTATTTATGCCTTTGTCAATCTTTTTGCAGAACAATATTTTTAGCATGGAGGCCTTTTGTTGGGAGTCTATTGCTGAGATGCATAATCGAGGTTACACTTTGCCTTTTTAGGCTTGTTTTGACAATAACCTATGCCCAACTTTTTACTTTAAAAAACTCTGTTTTTTCACCCTTTGGTAAAATAATCTTCTTTAAACTAATACCCTTTGTCTTTCTTCTCTTAGTGTAGGTGAAGAAATGCTATTTTTGAAAAACCCTAAGGAGGAGGCTTCTGTCCTTGAAATCTCTGAGATGGTTCTTTGTTTGCCACCACTATTTTTTTAATCCACTAAAACAACCCCTGATACTCTTTTACCTATAGGTCTGTTGTTTTTGTCTTGTTTTTGTCTGCCTCTTGGTGATAATCACATCCCATTACCTTGCCTCTTCTTATTGCTGGTGGCCATCTTGGATATTCTTTGAAAAAATTTGAACAAGGGCAGCTATCCCTTGCAGTGTTTGTGCTCTAAGCCAAGGAGGCTTTTCTTGAATGACTTTGAGTCAAAATGCTTGATTTTATTCCCCTTTGAATGCAACATGTTCATGCATGAAGGAATAACTTGTTGGGCACCAAATCCATCCTATGACTCAGTGAAAACTTAGGTGACCTAATGGGGACCTTTGGACTTGGATTTTGGATAGAGATTTAGACTTAGGGATCACCAAGTATAAGATAGGACCTATGATAAGCTTAGTATGTTTTGAAGACCTAGGATCTAGCATACTTGACTATCCAAAGGGTCTGTAGAGACAATCATTGTCTGAGAATATTATGGAAGAGAAAACAAGGCTATTTGATTGTTAGGTTTGAATAGTAGTAGGGAATCATGTAGTTAAGAAAAACAAATGATTTGGGCCAAAAGGCAAGACATGGTGAAAAATGGGTGACAGTTGGGGTTAAAATAAGTGGCTTGAGCCCATGATGGGTCTTCTAGGAGTGGTGGGCCAGTCATGACTAGGTAGGAAGATGAAAAATAGTGAAATTTTTACCTTACGATAATGAAGGTAGTGAGATTTCTAGAACTCACAATATTTATGATTTTTTTTTCTAGAAATCTAGGACCATTACTTAGTCATCTTCAGATAGTGAAAATTATGGATGACTAACAGTGGCTCCACTTGGGGAGGGCAGCGCCTTCTCAAGAGGTGTCCAGAACTTTAGATTTTCTGGCTTTTGGAGATCAATGCCTTTTCCATTGGGCAAATGTGCTCTTTCTTCATTTGATGTTGTTTGTTTTGAGTCTATAATATCTAAGATCTGACAAGACATGATTCATATCAGCATCATTTCTACCTGCCTAACATTTTTTCTTCCTTGGGTGCACTTGAACTAGCAAACCCTTGACATTTCTCTTTTTGGAAACAAAAATCAAACTATCTAATTGTACCCTGATTTCTTCCAAGAGTTCAGATTAGGCTGATGAACTCTTTTTATTTTCTACCTAATCTACTCATTTGTCAAGATTAAGTTGTTTGACAAACTTTATTCTCTATCCTACTAACATGAAATTGAAAGCACGGTAAATTAGGATTAAACAGTCTGACTTACCATGAGTTGTGGCATCGAAACAAGCTGCACACAAGTGTTATTTTTGTACAGAAAAAAACTTAGGAAACATGAGGGAAATATATGTCATTTGTTTAAAATCCCCATTTTCCTCTTTGGTTCAGATTTGGGCATGTGGAACCAACATCTCTCATTTCTAATCTATCTTTTGACAAGCCAAACTTGAAAATTTTGACCTACTATTTTTCACTAACTTATCAACCATAAATTTAAAACATGTTCAGCCATGATTAGGCTGGATGACTGAACAAGGCTTTTTGAAATAAGTAGTGGCATTTAGACTTGCACACTTTCATCATTATTATTTTTAAGGTATGGGGTTGTACCTCTCTTTCAAACTTTTCCCTTTTTTATTTTTATATTGTTTTTGTGATTTTCTTTTCATCAAACAATGCTATGTACAATGAATGATAAAAACAAACTAGTTTGGTTGACAAAAGTAATGTTTAAGCATCCTCCCATTGACCGAACCTCCAAACATTTCAGTCCCATCTAGATCTTGTAAAAAGAAAGAATTGATGCCTCTAGCTGACTGAATGATGTAAGGGCCTTTCCATATATTTTCAAACTTGCCATGTTTTCCCTTGTCTTCCCTTCTTGAATCCCATTTCAGAACCATGTCTCCAATCCGGAAATCATTTGCTTTGGTTCTCCTATCAAATATTTTCTTGATATTGTCCTGTATATCTTGTGTCATTTTGTAAACTTCCTCCCTTGACTGTTGCAAATGAATGGTTTGGTTCAGCCTCCTCTGCATGTCATTTTCTTTTGATTGTACTTCTTGAGGAAGCTTCATGACTGGAACTCCCAAAGAGGTGGGGAAAATTGCATCCATGCCATACACTAGTTGATAGGGAGACATACCAATAGATTTCTTGGTGGTTAGTCTATCAGCCCATAGTGCATGCACTAGTTTGCTATGCCATGTTTTTTGATTTTTTTCTAAGAGCTTCTTAATGACGTTTACCAAGCTTTCCCTATAAGGGCGGCTTCTCTGTGATTAGAAGTCTTTTTGTGCATCAAAGCTGTATTAGTCTACAGGCACGGTGTGTTGTTATTTTGTTAAACTATCGTGGCTGCACTAGAATGCCCATCTCTCGGGCCAGAATTTCTGAGGCTTCGGCCTCCATGTAAACTTTTTTGTATATTAATATATTAAACTTACTCAAAAAAAAAAATGATGTTTACCAAGCTCTTGTTAGAGGACTCAGCTATTCCTTTACCTTGTGGGTAATAAGCAATGGAGTGGCCTAGGGTGATGTGATATTTATAGTAAAAGTCCACCATTTTCTTAGATGTAAAGGTAGCAGCGTTATCAGTGATGATCTTCTTGGGACAACCAAACCCAGAAAAGATGTTGGTTTCAAGGAATTTGATGATGACTGAGTCAGTGGCATTTCTTGAAGGGATGGCTTCTATCCACTTGGTGAAATAATAAGTGGCAGTGAGGATCCACTTATGTTGGGCAGATGAAGTAGGATGGATCTCTCCTATGAAGTCCAAACCCCACTGCTGAAAAGGGGCTTCAACACTGATGGGGTGCAAGGGTAAAGGTAGGAGATTTCTTTTGCCATCAAAGATTTGGCACTTATGGCAAGTCATGACTAGTTTGTGAGTATCGGAAAATAGGGTAGGCCAATAGTAGCCATCTCTAAGGATCTTGTTGTCTGTGGTCTTCCAATAAAGGTGACCCCCACATTCTCCCTCATGTAATTCATGCATGATTTTTTCTGCAACATCTTCAAGCAAACATTTAAGCAGCAAACCAGCAAAACTCTTCCAGTACAATACTCCATCTAACATGAAAAAATTTAATACTTTTTGTTTTAAGAATCTAGCTTTGGTTTTTGACAAAGAAGGGGGAGCATTGAGATAAAGAAGCACATAAATAATATCAGCATACCAAGTTGAATTTAAAAACATCTCTTCAATGTATGGTGTTGTACTTTCTTCAGTGTCTTCTAACATACCAACCATATTCATCTCTAATGCTTGGAAATTTGAGTCAGCCATAAGTTTTGCAAGTCCTTGTCCTTTAATCAATTTAGTGGGTATGATTTCTAAATCATATTCTAAAATGGTAGCAATCCACTTGCCCCTTTTACCATTGGGGTCTTGATTAAGTATATCTTTGATAACTGTGTTTGGGACAAAGGCTATGATATGTGAATGCAAAATATAAACTCTAAAATCCTTCAAAGCTTTGATTAAGGCAAAGGCTTGTTTCTCCAAAATGTTATACTTCAGAGGGGCATCCCTTAAGGCTTTGCTGAAGAAAGCCCCATGATGTTCTTTTGCAACAATACTGCTGCCATAGTATGTTTAGAGGCAAAGGAGAAAATGTAAAACACTGTTACCGATGAAATAGGTAACCGCACTATTACCTACTTTTTTTTGGTAGCATAAAAAGCACCCGATTTTGAAAAGTGGTGATGCAGAATCACCCCCTTTTTTTTTTATGCACATTTTTGACACTCTAATATTTTTATTTATGAAGTATGAATATTTGTTATAAAATGCTAGTGATTTTCATGCTAATTTTGAAACGTATTGATGCAGCATCAATTTTTTTTTTTTAGAGCAGTGATTTTCATGCTAATTTTGAAACGTATTGATGCAGCATCATCCTTTTTTTTTTAGAGTGGTGATTTTCATGTTGGTAATAAAACACAAAACTTATATATATATATATATATATATATATATATATATATATATATATATATATATATATATATATATATATATATATAAACAATAAAAATGTAAAAAAAAACAAAATTAACTTGTAAAAATAAAAAGTTTAAACAAAAATAAATAAATAAAACAAAAATATTCGAAAATTATATCAAAAGAAATGACAAAATTTGAAAAAAAAAAACTTAATTTAAAGAAAAAAAACAAAAATTAACCAAAAATAATAATAATAATAATAATAATATCAAAAACATTTTTTTCTAAGTTATTAAAAAAAACCATATAATTAAAAAAAATTAAATAGAAAATTTAAAAATAATTAAAATTTAGATAAAAAAAAATAAAATACAAAAAAGAAAAAATTAAATTTAAAAATTTCAATTAAAAAAATAATAAGAAGAAGAAATAAAATGCCAATTTTAAAATTTTAAAATTTAAAAAAGAAATTTAAAAAAAAAAAATGAAAAAAATGAAAAAAACCACGTGCAAATAATTAAAAAACAAATATCCATAAACTTACTGTTTTTTTTTAAATGAAACAATTTATAAATTTTAAAAATGAAAAACTAAATAAACTAAAAGATTAAAAAAAAATACATTAAATTAAAATTTAATAAATAAGTTTTAAATTTTAAAAAATAATTAATCTAAAAAAAAAAAACAAATTAAATTTAAAATTAAAAAAATTGAATTTAAAAAAAAAAAAAAAAAAAAATTGAATTTAAAAAAAAAAAAAAAATCAAATTAAAAAAAAATATCAAAATTAAAAAAAAAAATAAAAAAATAAAAAGAAAATTTTGATCGTGGTGGAGTCGCCAATCGGTCTCCCACCCAGGTGGCGGCGAAGGCCAGCCGCTTGGCAGGCGAGGAGGCTGCATGTAGCCCCTCGCCCGCCTAGCGGTTGGCCTCCGTCGCCACCTAGGCACGAGGTCGATTCTGGGAATCACCCTCCGGCGGCGGGAGGCCAATTCCGGGAATCGTCCTCCGGCGACGAGAGGCCGATTCTGGGAATCGCCCTCTTGTGGCGGCAGGGCGATTCCGGGAATCGCCCTCCGGGGGTAGGAGGGTGATTTCGGGAATCACCCTCCGGTGGCGGGAGGGCGATTCCTGAAATCAGGCTCCTCCGCCCAGGTGGCGGCGGAGGCCGGCCGTTGGGCCTCCCGCCCTGCGACCGGCCTCCGCCGCCACTTGGGCGGGAGGCCGATTGGCGGCGCCACCACGATCAAAAAAATGTATTTATTTTTTTAATTTTTTTTTAATTTCTAATATATTTTTTTTAATTTTTTTTTTCTTTTAAATTCAAAAAATATATTTATTTTAATTTAATTTTTATATTTGAAATTTAATTTGTTTTAATTTTTTTTGTTTTTTGTTTTTTTATTTTTGTTTTTATTTTTACTCATATTTTTTTTTTAAATTTTTTTTTTCTAAATTTTGTTAATAATTTTTATTAAATTTTGTTTTTTTTTGTTTTTTTGTTTTTGTTTGTTTTTTTGTTTGTTTTTTTTTATTTTTTTTATTTTAACTTTTTCATATTTTTTTAATTATTAAATTTTATGTTTAGTTTTTTCATTTTATTTTTTAATTCATTTGAATTTAATATTTTTTTTTATTATTATTATTTTAATTACATAAAATTTTTATATTTTTTTTATTTCAATTAAAATTGTGTATTTAAAATTAGATTTTTTTTTAATTAAACCTAATATTTTCAAATTAATTTGTTTTTTATTTTATTTTTTATTTAATATATTTTTTTAAATTTTTCATTTTTAATTGATCTTTAAAGTTTTTTAACTTTTTATTTTAACCATGTTTGTTTGTTTGTTTTTGTTTTTTTTTTTCAAAATTTATTTGTTTATTCATTTATTTATTAAAATTTAATATTTTTCTTTTTTAAATTTCATTTGTTATTTTAATATTAACATTTTTTGGTGAAAATCACATGTAAGCATTTCGAACCAGCCACTTGGTTCAGAAAATCTAATATATATATTTTTAATTTAAGTTCATATATATATATATATATATATATATATATATATATATATATATATATATATATATTATTTTTTATAATTTAAATTTAATTTATTTTTTAAAATTTATTTTTTTTTAAATTTAATATTTTTATTGTATTTTATTTTTCATTTTTTATTTTTAATTAATTTTTCATTTTTAATTAATTTTTCATTTTTTTACTTTTAATTTAAATAATGTTTTTTTTTTTTTTTTTTTTTTTTTTTTTTTTTTTTAAGTTTTAAATTTATTAAAATTTAATATATTTCTTTAAATTTATTTTTTTATTTTTTTAAAATTATTATTTATTTTTTTAAAATTTAATAAACATTTTCTTTTTCTTTTTTAAATTTAATTTCTATATTTTATTTTTTATAATTTCTTTCTTTTTTTAACTTGTTTTTTTTTTCAAATTTAATATATTTTTTTTTGTTTTTATTTCTATATTTTTTGAAATTTTAATCTTTAATTTTTATTTTTTATTTTTTTTCTTAAATTTTAGGTATTTTTTTAACGTTTGAATTAAAATTTTTATTTTGTTTTTGTTTTAATTTTTTTATTCCTATATGTTTTTAAATTTTAAGCTTTAAAATGTTTTTATTTTTTAAATTTATTTTTTTCTTAAATTTTAGGTTTTTTTTATTGTTTGAATTTTAAAAATTAAAAAATGTTATTTCTATTTTTTAAAATGTCAAAAATATGACACAATTTATTTTTTTTGTTATTCCAACATTAACTGGTTTTGTTTTGAGGGTGTTTTTTCAATCCTTTTTTCAAGAAACAATTTTGTTTTTAGCATAATTTTATAAAATGTTGAAAGTTGACCTTAAAAAAAAACCAAGTGCGTTCTGGAATACACTTTTTTTTGTTTTTGGGGTGTTTTTTTCATGTTTTTTGAGTCTTTTTGGGCTATAGTTCCCGTTTTGAGGTTAGGTTACCTATTTCATCGGTAACAATGTTGTAAAAATCCTTGGTGAAGTCAGGACTGATTAAGATTGGTGTTTGTGTGAGTGCTTGTTTTACCAGCTCAAAAGATTGTTTTTCTTCCATATTCCACTTCACTCCTGCTTCCTTTTTCAACATATTTGTGATATTTATTAGGAGCTCAGCCAGGTTAGGGATGAATCTTCTTAAGAATTTAATCTTTCCATTGAAATATTGCAGCTCTTTAATGTTTCTAGGATGGCTGACTTGTAAGATGCCTTCTATTCTCTTGGGATCTATCTTGA
The DNA here is from genome assembly GCA_034641835.2 of Pinus albicaulis. Classification (NCBI taxonomy): domain Eukaryota; kingdom Viridiplantae; phylum Streptophyta; class Pinopsida; order Pinales; family Pinaceae; genus Pinus; species Pinus albicaulis. The sequence goes on from CM076575.1 coordinate 358,558,345, forward strand.
TTCCTTCCTCAGAGATGATGTGACCTAAGATTTTTCCTTCCTGAAGGCCAAACAAAGTTTTCTTAGGATTTAGGGACATGCCATACTTTCTACATTTTTCAAAGACTTTTCTCAAGTGGACTAAGTGCTCTTCATCAATCTTAGAGTAGACAGTGATGTCATCAAGATATATGACTATGAAGTAACCTATGTCTTCTGAAAAAGCTATGTCCATTGCCCTTTGGAAAGTAGACCCTACATTCATTAAACCGAATGGCATTTTAACATACATGAATGTACCCCAAGGTGTAGTGAAAGAAGTTTTGAGTTGGTCACTTGGAAAGACTAGAACTTGGTTATAACCTGAGAAGCCATCTAGTAATGAGATTCTTTGTGAGCCAACTACTTTTTGGAGTATGTGATCCATTTTAGGCAAGGGGTAATTGTCTTTCAAGGAGGCTTTGTTCAAATTTATGAAGTCAATACAAATCCTAATTTCCCCAGTCTTCTTCCTATCTAACACAAGGTTGGACACCCATTCTGAGTATCTGACAGGGACTATGATCCCGACATCGTACATCTTTTTTATTTCTTTCTCAACTGAGGGTAACAAGAGGGGGTTAATTCTTCTCAATTTTTGTTTAGATGGTTTCTGATTTTCTTTGAGAGGAATTTTATGTTGGATGATGTTGGTGTCATAGGATTTCAAGTCTTCATACCCCCAAGAAAACACATAAAAAGCTAAATGTATTTCTGTTTTGTGTGAGGTGGGAGAGTTTTGGACAGCTTGATTATCTTGGGCTCTTTCATCCCTCCAATATTACACTCTTCTACATTTGTTTCAATGGATTCTGACGCAACAAAGACTGAAATTCAACCCTACGGAGATTTATTCAACTATAGCACGGAATGCCAGCACTTCTTGTCTGAAACCCTGTTCTTGAACTCCACGTGGTCCCCTTATATTTATTCCACAGAGATTTATTTATCAAATTTGTGGAATTTGATAAATAAACTTTATTTACAACGTTTTGAACTTTAATTTATATTCCTGAACTTTAGATTATGCCACCAACCTTATAACCAATGTTTAATCTTCAAAAATTTATATTAAGACCAATTCACTGTGTAATAACCCTCGCACCGGGCCCACCTCTACGTCCAATCACCCAATCAAACGCTCGTATCGTACCTGGCTATCCTCCGCGCACCTTGGTTAAACTCTGGGCAAGTCCAACGTGCGATCACCGTCTGATGGCCCTCTCCCAAATCAACGGATCGTACGCATATCGCTCGGCCTCCTGGTATGAACGTTAACGCGCGATGGTGCACTCTGAACAGTGGTTTTCTGGGGGTCCACCTCGCCACGCGTCGACAGCTCTATGGAATCGCTCCGCGACCGGGAAATACCGCTTGCACACCAAACGCGGTGCGATATGGGCAATCCGCCTCCTCAAATCCGCTCGTGGTTTTGTACAGTGCCTTACCAGGGCTTGTCCGAGGTTACGTTATTCCTTTTAATTCATTAATGCAGGTCTAATCCTAGGGTCAAGTTCCCAAATCAACGACTCTGTTTCTCTTTAATAAGCAGGAATTCTATATTTGAACAGTGTTCACGCCCATGGTTCTCTACACAGACCTCGCCTGCGGGTGGGGTGAATTCATGGGGTTATTTGAAAAAATTACGGGAATTCAAGGACCGAGAAATGGAATTTCTGGTACACAATCGCCTCACAATTAAACGATTCTTCACAATTAGCAGTTCGAGACAATTCAATGGAAAATAAGCTTTGAAATCACTTAACTGGAAACAATTGTTCACACATAGAGTTTGTTGCAGAAATCTCTCCCTCTTCTCTTGCTCTCCTCCCTCTATATACATCCGAGGGATTACATTTATATACATGAACATTTGTCTGTTCAGTTCCTCTATGAGGACCGTTTTAGAAAATCAATAGCCGAATTAAAATAACTCAACTAGCTGAAATATGACAGCTAGACTAACTGAGCTATTCGACTTCTACTACTCTAACTGATCTAAAATAGTACAATCAGCTGAGGTATTAACACCTAGCTATTTCAATTCAAATATTTTTGACCCCTACTAGCCACAACATGTGGAAAAACTTCCTACATTGCTGGCTAGTGTCTAATGCCCCTGCATCAAACTCCTGAGGGAAATCTTCTTCATGGGCTCCTGTCCATGAGCTCTTCCACTGATCTGCCTATCTTCTACAACATTCCTTCAGTCATCCAAGTGGCATCTTCCTCTAGCTTTTCCTTCCATTTGATCAAGTACTGAAATTACTCTTGTCCTCTGGTCCTTCTGAATGGTCTTTTATCCAATATCTTCTCTGGTTGCAATGGCTGTGCTAGAGGTAGTTGTTCCCTCCACTCAATCTGTTCCTTGTCTGTTGATCTTTCTTCTGCACCATCATCTTCATACTTGTACAAATCTGCAACATTAAAAATGGGAGATATTCCAACATCAGGAGGTAATTCAATCTCATAAGCATTTGCAGAAAACTTCTTAAGTATCTTGCATGGTCCAATCTTTTTGAACTTCAGTTTGTTATACTGCTTCTTTAGGAATCTCTCCTTTCTCAAGTGTGCCAAAACCAAATCTCCTACATCAAAGTGAACTTGTTTTCTGCTTAAGTCTGCTCTGCTTTTGTATCTGATGCTGCTGCCTTGTATTTGTTGTTTCACTTTTTCATGTATGGCCTAGATCTCTGAAGCAAATTCCTCACCATCTGCACTCCTTAGCTCTGCCTTCCTCGGATTTATTAACTCTGATATTCCTCTGGGGTGCATTCCATAAACAATATGAAATGGACTCTGCCCTGTGCTCCTATTTGGTGAGTCATTATATGCATATTCTACCTGACGCAAAATATGATCCCACTGCTTGGGATGTTCTCCTGCAAGACTCCTCAACAAATTTCCCAGACTCCTATTCACTACCTCAGTTTGTCCATCAGTCTGAGGATGATAAGCTAAACTGAAACTCGGGTTGGTACCAAGTTTCTTCCACAGTGTCCTCCAAAAATGACCCACAAATCTGGTGTCTTTGTCTGAAACAATACTCTTCGGAAACCCATGCAATCTCACAACTTCCTTGAAGAACAAGTTAGCAATATGGGTGGCATCACTAGTTTTATAGCATGGAATAAAATGTGCCATTTTGGAGCATTTTTCCACTACAACAAAGACTACATCATTCCCTCTCTGAGTCTTGGGAAATCCTAGAACAAAATCCATACTCACCATGTCCCAAGGCCTGTCTGGAATAGGCAAGGGAGTGTACAATCCTACATTATGGCTCCTTCCTTTAGCATACTGGCAGATTTTGCAATTCTTCACAAAATTGTCCACTTCTGCTCTCATCTTGGGCCAGTAATAAAAGTGACTCAGCTGCTCATAAGTCTTATCAGTACCAAAGTGTCCAGCAAGTCCACCGCTATGCTTCTCTTTGATCAAATTTTCTCTCATGGAACATTTTGGTACACACAGTTGGCTTCTTCTGAATAACAAGTCCTCCTACAGGAAATAATCCAACCACTGGCTTCTATCTATTAAAACAGGGTTACTACATGCCTCAAATGCTTCTTTAAAATCTGGATCTGTTTTATACAATTCTTTCAGAAAATCAAACCCTACAACTTCAAAATTTGTTTCTTGAACTAGCATGTTCCTCCTACTCAAAGCATCAGCTACTTTATTGGCTTGACCACTTATATGTTTCAAAACAAAATTAAAACCTTGGATATAATCAACCCATTTAGCATGCTTATGTTTCAACTTGGGCTGTTGTACAATATACTGCAAAGCATGATTGTCAGAATATAATACAAATTCCCTGGACATCAAATAATGTCTTCATTTCTTCAGCGCCTGAACAATTGCATAGAATTCCTTCTCATAAGGGAAATACTTTCTTCTGGTGTCATTCAGCTTTTCACTGAAATATGCCACAGGCCTATCATCCTAACTCAACACAGCTCCAATGGCCTCTCCACTGGCATCACATTTTACTTGAAATGGTTTAGTAAAATTAGGCAGAATCAAAACAGGCTTCTCCGTTATATTTTGCTTCAAAACTTTAAAATTTATTTCTGCCTCAGCAGTCCACTTAAATGGTTGTTTTCTCTTTTTTATTGTCTCAATTATGGGTGCATTAATCTTACTAAATTTTCTTATAAACTTTCTGTAAAAACTGGAAAGTCCATGGAAACTTCTTACCTCAAAAACATTCCTGGGTGAAGGCCACTCCACAATTGCCTTAACCTTTTCTGGGTCCATCTTCAATCCTTCTGCAGAAACAACAAACCCCAAATACACCAACTCTTCCTTCATGAATGAGCATTTCTTCAAATTTATCAACAGTTTCTCTTGGTGCAGCTTCTTCAAGACATGATTAAGATGCCTTAAATGTTCTTCTTTAGTTCTGCTGAAAACTAATATATCATCCAAATACACTATCACAAATTTACCAATAAATTCCCTTAATACTTCATTCATAAGTCTCATAAAAGTGCTAGGTGCATTTGACAACCCAAAAGGCATTACCATCCATTCATATAATCCTTCATTTGTTTTAAAGGCAGTTTTCCACTCATCACCCTCTCTTATTCTAATCTGGTGGTATCCATTCTTCAAATCTATCTTTGAGAAATATTTAGCACCACTCAAATAGTCCATCAAATCCTCAACTCTGGGCAAAGGGAATCTATACCTGATTTTCATCTTATTGATTTCTCTGGAATCAGTACACATCCTCCAGCCTCCATCTTTATTTGGGCTCAATACTGCTGGTACTGCACATGGACTCAAACTTTCTCTAATCAGCCCCTTGTCCACCAATTCCTGTACTTGTCTCTTGATTTCCTCATTTTCTTTGGGATTCATTCTGTAGGCTGCCTTATTTGGAAGATTTGAACCAGGGATAAAATCTATCTGATGGCTGATCTTTCTCACAGGTGGTAGCTCATCAGGTAAATCATCCACAATAATGTCACAATAGTCATCTAACATCTCTTGGATTTCTACTGGAAAATCAGAAATCTTTGTAGAAGTAAGAAATATTTTAGGCTTGCAAACTAAAGCAAAGATTACCTCTTCTTCTTCTATCTGCTACAGATATTCCTTCTCGTTGAGCAATAAGGTCTTTGGATCAATCACTCTGCTGGATGGCTCTCCTTCTTCCATGGGTATCAATGTATGATGTACCCCATCCTTGAAGAACTTGTAAGTGTTCTTCTTGCCATCATGCACCGCTGCTCTGTCAAACTGCCAAGGTCTACCCAGCAGTATGTGACACACATCCATGGGCATTACATCACACAAGACCTTATCTTTGTATTTTCCCATTTGCAGCTCTATCTCACACTGTTCTTTTACAACCAGCTGGTGCCCTTTATGCAGCCAGGACACCCTGTAGGGAGTTGGATGCTCCCTTGTCTTCAACTTCAACTTTTCTATTACCTCAGTGGAAACCAGATTGTCTGTGCTGCCACTATCAATGACTAGCTGGCAGCATTTCCCTTGGACTTTGCATATGCTCCTAAACAAATTCTTCCTTTGTGCAGGCTCAGTGACCTCTTTGGCTTGCTTCAACGGGACCTTATTTACCACCAAGGACTCTCCCCTCTTAGGATGAATTTCTTCTTCAATTTCTGCCTCTTCTCCAGCCTGGGCAACAACAACATTTCTTGGACCAGCACCCACATTCTCTGGACACTCATAGTGCTTATGTCCCACTTGCTGACATCTATAGCACCTTAATTCTCTACCTCTGCCTCTGTCTCTGCCTCCTCTTCCCTTTCCTCTGTAAGAACCCCTTCTGCCCCTTGCATCATCCTCTGTAGATGCATTCTGAGGTGAGCTACTGTTAGCTCCATCCCTAGGTGTAGTAAGCTTTCCTCTACCACCCTGACTTCCCTTCCCACGGAAAGTACCTCTCTTCTTGGCAGACTGTTTCCTCAGGAGTTTCTCCTTTGCTTTCAAGGCCATCTGATAGGCCTCTTCCACTATCTTAGGAAACAAGAGACCAAACTCATCTTGGATCTCTAGCTTGAGACCATTCACATATCTGGCAGTCTTCTCTAGTGTGTCTTGGAATTTCCCAGCCCTTATGCTCACTCTTTAGAATTCCTCTATGTATTCTTTTACTGTCAGCAACCTCTATCTCAGGTTCTGCATTTGCTTATATAATGTCAGCTGATAATCATTAGGCAAGAATTTACCTTTCAATTTAGCCATCATTCGGGTCCAACTCTTGATAAGTTGCTTTCCAACTCTCCTCCTCTCTGCCTGCACTCCATCCCACCAAAGTGCAGCATGTCCTTTCAGCTTTGTCACTGCAAACTTGACCCTTTTATCTTCACTTATTTCTTCATAATCGAAGCATTTGTTCATTTCATTTATCCAATCCACCAATTCCTCTGGATTCAGCCCCCCTGCATAACTCGACACTTCAATTCTGGGCTTAACTGTAGACCCCAGAACAGTTCTAAGGAGCCTCATGTTAGGAGGAATCTCAACATTCTCTTTAGCTTCTTCTGTTTCAGGTTCGCTGATGTCTTCAAGATCTCTAGGCTATCTTCGCTCCATGGCATCCATTCTAGCCTCGACCCTCTGCAACATCCCCAACACCTCTGTGTTGGAAACGAGCCTCCTTCTGCTAGCACCTCTACCAACTCGGATCGCCATGTCAGCTCTTCTACAAAAACAACCTTAAAACAATGGCTCTGATACCACAAATGACGCCTCAAAGACTGAAAGTCAACCCTGCGGAGATTTATTCAACTATAGCACGGAATGTCAGCACTTCTTGTCCGAAACCCCATTCTTGAACTCCACGTCATCCCCTTATATCTATTCTACAGAGATTTATTTATGAAATTCGTGGAATTTGATAAATAAACTTTATTTACAACGTTTTGAACTTTAATTTATATTCCCAAACTTTAGATTATGCCACCAACCTTATAACCAATGTTTAATCTTCAAAAATTTATATTAAGACCAATTCACTATGTAATAACCCTCGCACTGGGCCCACCTCTACGTCCAATCACCCAATCAAACGCTCGTATCGTACCTGGCTATCCTCCACGCACCTTGGTTAAACTTCGGGAAAGTCCAATGTGCGATCACCATCCGATGGCCCTCTCCCAAATCAACGGCTTGTACGCATATCGCTCGGCCTCCTGGTACGAATGTTAACGTGCGATGGCACGCTCTAAACAATGGTTTTCCGGGGGTCCACCTCGCCACGCGTCGACAGCTCTATGGAAACGCTCCGCGACCGGGAAATACCGCTTGCACACCAAAAGCGGTGCGATATGGGAAATCCGCCTCCTCAAATCTGCTCGTGGTTTTGTACAGTGCCTTACCAGGGCTTGTCCAGGGTTACGTTATTCCTTTTAATTCATTAACGCAGGTCTAATCCTAGGGTCGGGTTCCCAAATCAACGACTCTGTTTCTCTTTAATAAGCGGGAATTCTATATTTGAATAGTGTTCACGCACATGGTTCTCTACACAGACCTCACCTGCAGGTGGGGTGAATTCACGGGGTTATCTAAACAAATTACGGGAATTCAAGGACCGAGAAACGGAATTTCCAGTACACAATCGCCTCACAGTTAAACGATTCTTCACAATTAGCAGTTCGAGACAATTCAATGGCAAATAAGCTTTGAAATCACTTAACTGGAAACAATTGTTCACACATAGAGTTTGTTGCAGAAATATCTCCCTCTATATACATCCGAGGGATTACATTTATATACATGAACATTTTTCTGTTCGTTTCCTCTATGAGGGCCATTTTAGAAAATCAACAACCTAATTAAAATAACTCAACTAACTGAAATATGATAGCTAGACTAACTGAGCTATTTGACTTCTACGATTCTAACTGATCTAAAATAATACAATCAGCTGAGGTATTGACACCTAGCTATTTCAATTCAAATATTTTTTACCCCTACTAGCCACAACATGTGGACAAACTTCCTACATTGTTGGCTAGTGTCTAATGCCCCTGCATCAGATTCCCTCTTGGGTTTTTTAGCTACATCATTAAAATCAAACAGCTCTTATAGTGGTGTAAGGCCTCTTGGTAAGGTGTCATCTTTGTACTGTAGAACTTCAAATTTTATTTGATCTGATTTATCAAATACTTCTGCAACACAAGGTTTTTGAAGGTGGTTTATATCATCATCAAAGGGCAACTCTCTTTTGGGAGTTTCATTTTCAGCAGAATTGTTTCTTTCAAATATCAAACATTGTTTTGTGCTTGCAAATTCATTTCTGGATTGCAGAAAATCATCTATTTGGTCATCATTTTCAAAAACTTTCCAATGGTTCAAGTTGTTCGATATAATAGGCTTGTTATTTAATTTAATGAGGCGTTGATTATTTTCATAAGGTAAAGAGAAATTTCTGGCAGCAAAGGCAAGCTCATTGCAAGGCAGTTTTGGGCCCTAGGGATGAAAGTGAGCTCATATTTCTCAAAGGTTTTGAGAAGGTCTAGGGAAAAATTTATATATTCCCTTAGTCTATGGTTCTTGGATGAATATTCTCCCTTAATTTGATTTATGATCAGTTCTGAATCTCCTTGAACCAATATTTTCTTAGCTTTGAGGTCTTTGAGTAAGTGTAAACCAATAAGGAGAGCCTCATATTCTGCAACATTGTTGGTGCATTGGAAATATAGCCTATAGGAATGGCCTTCATTTGTGACATGGAACCAAACCCCTGCTCCTAAACTAGCCTTACCACAAGAGCCATCAAAGCTTATATGCCAAAGGGTGTCAATTTTAGTTTTGTCAATGTTCTGCACTTTGGGGCTGCTAGAGTTTGGGGTGTCATTTTCTTGGTCAGAGGATTGGCTTGGTTGTTTTGAGGGGCTTAGTTCTTTCTCCTTGACATTCACTTGTTTGCTTATGTCATTTTCATTGTACAAGATGAAGGAGTCAAGGTATGAGTGAATGGAATAAACCGGTGTGTTGTTTGGCCTATCTATGTTACTCACCATGTATTTCAAGTGGGATTCCTGGTATAATCTCCTTGTTTGATTGAAAACTGGGATGGTGGCATAAGTCATGTCCATTTGAAGGCTTCCCTGGAGTTTGGCCCCCCATGATCTAGATAAAAGCATGCCATACTTTGGGGGGATGTCAGCCACAACTATATCCATGACTAGACTCTTAGTGGGGATTTGTGCCAGATTGACACACAGGTCCTTGATTATGCCTAGACACTTGACCCTACTGGAATCAAAAGAGTATAAGTCTTTGTAGGGCTTTCTGATATCTAAGCCCAATCTCTCCATCACAACCTTTGGCATGAGGTTGTGTGAGGCACCGGAGTCTAACATAGCATTATGCAGAATTTTTTCATGTATGTTTAGACTTGCATAGAAAGGAGAGACAACTCCTTCCTAATATTTTCCCTCTACTTCAAGACCAAACAATAGCTCCAGTTTATCATCAGTTAAGTTTAAAGTATCAGTATCATTCCCTATATTTAACACTTTAAAAATCTGGGATCTATATACCTCTTGGGTTACCAACTCAGTGAGAGGTATGGTTATCTTGATTTTAGAAATCTTCCCCTCAAAGCTAAAAGGTGCAGGTGTCTTTATTGTATTTACATTAGCTTTATCAGCCATGATTTTTTCTACATTTTTGATTTGCTAATTCTGATTTTATGGTTTGGACATCAATCTTTTTTTAGGGCTACTAGTTGAAGTACTAGGGCAGCTTGATTCATTACTAGGTTAGCTAGTCCTAGGTTTGTTTAGGTCAGCTTTTTTGGCCATAGTATTTGTGGTTTCTATGTATTTTTAGGAATATGTTCAGAGGTCTTTATTAAAGCAGTGTTTGTCTAATTTGTTTTAGGAACATCTTGATTCTTTCTTCTCCTAAGGTCATATTTCCTATGGACTTCCATAATGGCATTCTCGAGTCCTACTCTATAGTCTTCGGAATCTTCATATGATTTCTCATTTGGTTTTGAAGAAAACATTCTTTGTTCTTCTTTGGTAAGGCAAGTGTTGTCCTCGTCATCCGAACCTATGACATTTACATGGTCTTCTTCCAACTGCTCAGGCTCTCTTTCATCTTCATATACATAGTTGTCTTGGAAAGGAGGTCTGATTTTTTGGTCACTCTCTCTTTGTTTGACTTGAGGAGGGTCTCTTCTAAAAATTTTATTTCTATTCATGTTTGAAGATTGGCTTAATTTTCCCTAGGAGGTGTTCTCTCATTTAAACTGATTTTTTCCATCATTCTCTCCATTGTCCTAACTATGGAGTCAAGCTTGGTGTCAATGGAGGAGGATGTAGGAGTTGTGTCATCTTTATAAGTCACCCTTTTCTCTGATCTCATCCTAGCCCTTTTCTCAATTAAATTTTCCTCTACACTCATAGCCCCTTTTTGCATGTCTTCTAGAGTTAGGTAATCTCTCTCCCTTAGTTGATAGGCAACATCAGTATTGAAGCCTTCGGGATATTTTACTAAGGCTAAGCCTGGAGGAGGTTTTATGTGTGGTGGGAGGGCATTGTAAACATTGTTAAACCTAGTGGAGTAGTCATAAACACTTTCTCCTGGATTCCTTTTAAGATTGTTATACTCGGAAAGAATTTAAAGGGGGTTTTTCTTTATTTCCCATTTGTTTACAAAGGTTTGGTAGAGGGTAGGGATATCACGAATGTTTTTGGGAGGTAATTCTTTAAACCATTTCTTGGGTTCTCCCCCTAGGCTCTGAGCAAAAATCCTCATTTTTATGGTTTCTTATTCTATCTCCATGTAGTCAAAAGCATCACTAATTTTATCTACATGTTTCTGAGCAGTGATGGATTCAGTCCCTAAGAAGTGAGGGATCTTGGACTGATATTCATTTAGAAAATGTAATAGTGGTTGTTAAGAGCCAGTGGAGCATACCAGGCTGCCATGATGGGAGGAAAAGGAAATAAGGGCTGATTTACAAAGGGAGGATTTGTGAGAGGTGGAGTAGGATGAAGTGGGGTATTTTGCACAGTGGTGGTATGAATGGGTGTAGTTGAGGTACTTGTACTGGAGAACTGATTTTGAATGGATTTGAGATGAAAAGGGCTGAAGTGATGGAGAAGCTGAAAGTCAGGTGGAGTGGAAGGAGAAGCTTCTCTACTGGAGCTTTGCTGCAAATCTACAAGGTCAGTTTGGTCAACCCTACTTTGTGACTTGGTCCTGAACAGATTCTTGGTATGGTGTAAGTAAAACTAAGGATCTTGAGAAATGGTAAGGTGTTCTAGTGCAGAACTTGCTCTATGAATGGTCCTAATAGTGGGTGAGTTTCCAACTTTAGAAGTTTGCCACAAAAAAATTTCTGGGTCATCAACTATGGTAGGAGGATTTGGGTCCGAGTGTGATATGGTATTGATCCTTCATGAAGCCAGATCTCTTTACTCACACAAGGTATACCTAGGCCTTGAAAACTGATTTGGACTGATTTGACACAATCCTAGAACAACCTATGGGACTAGTGAGATTGAAAAAAAAAGGCCTACTGGAGGCTTAGTGGAGTCGCCAGGTGGATTCTTTTTTGAAATTTTGAGGATATGTATACAATGGTCCACCACCAAAATCTTGATAAAAATCAATCTAGGGAGTACTTTTGGGTTTTTTTAGTTTCTTTATGTAGCCTTAAGGTTAATTAATATCCCCTAGCTGAGTCATCATCTTGCTAGGATGGTGAAGCAATTAGTTTCTACTCTTAGCTATGGGTTGGTTTTTAAGTCAAACTAGGGATGTATATGAGTCTATAAGAGTTTGTCAGGATACTGTGAACTCAGCCCCACCGTGATCACCATTATGTTAGCTCCCCGTAATTTGCTAGATTGATTGAGATACAAATGGATAGGGTAACATCAAACCAAGCTTTGGAATCCACGGACCTAGCCTTCCTGGATTCAGAGAGGGATCTCTCTAGTAGGTGCAAAGATATGAATTTGTTTGCTGATTAGGGTTGATTTTAGGCTAGATGTTAAGTGCAGGGTATTTTGATTTTTTTTGGTTGGGTATGATGCTCAGATGGATTTAGATAGAAAACATGGAATATTGTTAAGTCATTGGGAAATGGAGTCTAACAAGGTCATGATGAGTTCATCAATGGTTTCAAGAGCATTTGCAGGGCAATTTTAACTTGGTTGGTAGGTCTTTGAGGTTGTGGTGGATGATGAGATAAACATTAAACTTGAGAATACAAGCTAGAGAAGGGCAGAACTGAATCCTTAACAACTTTTTAGACTAAGGGAGTTAGATAATCATAAGCATGGAAAGAGAATAAAATGTATAAGTGAAACCTAATCCTTTTGATTTCAAACTGAACATATATGATTATCCATGACAAACATTCAAATGAAATTATAGAAAGGCAAGAAACTTATTTAACTTTCATAGATTTCATTATCAAGAGCAGAAAGAAATTTAAGATGCATAAGTAGTTATAACCATAGAAGAAGAGAAAACTTTGAACATCTAAAGTTACAACTGTGAAGGTTCTTTGACAAAAATTTAGCTAGTAAAGGCAAAGAGAATGATTCAAACAAACTTCTTTCGTAAACCTAGGCAAAGATGCTTTAAAGAGTTAATTCCAAAACATAGTATTTCAATAGCAACAATATGCGGGGCTAGCCATAAATCATACTTCACACTAATTGATCTAAACCATTCAAGAAATGGACAAGATAAGAACTTCTTAGAGAGCAAGAGATGGATTCCCTAACATATCTCAACAGAAGAAAACATTAAGGCAGTGAAGGAAAAACAAAAGTAAGGTGCCATCAGGAAACATTTCTTAATCTAAATTTTTTGTCCTACTGCAACATAGAAAGATGGAAAACATAATGGAAAACTAGAAAAACATGAACATAAGAAACAATTCACCATCAACCAAGCTTACGGATCCTGTAAATAGTCTCTTTCCATCAACAAGCAAACCAGGGCATGCATGAGCTCCAAGACATCAAATTTCGATAAAAAAACTCCAAGAGACTATGTATTTTCTTCAGCATAAGTAATCAAAATCTAACTAATACATAAGAGCCTCATGCTCTATTTATGGAGCAAATGAAGAGGTGGAAACCCTAAGAGGCTTCCAGAAACCCTAATTTAGCCATAAATGTCATAAGTGTGCTTAATGACCATGCAAGGCCCAAGACACCTAAGAGATAAGATAATAAATAAAAAAACATCAAAACATAACTCCCAGATCAAATCAAGAGTGATTTGTCCAAAAAAAACATTAAAAAACTGATTTGTCATTAATCAGTGTCTTTTGTTGACTTTTGGCAAAAAGTTGTCTCTGTGCGTAGCGTCATTTTAGCAAAAAATAGGGTCTGTTGCAGTTGAGTTTTGGACCCCTTCCCGACATCGGATTTGGCACAGTGATGGCTTGTTGGAAATATTGATGAGTCTAATTTCCAAAAATACTTGATTTGTGCCGAATAGATGCCGTTTACCTGCTCAAAAACTAAATCTCCCATGACTACTCTATGTGCGGTGCCATGCCTAAAAAGGAGGCAGAAAGGTCATTTTTTAGGTGTTTTTTTACATTTTGAGGGGGAAACAATGCTCCAATTGACTTGAAGTTTTGTGGGTAGACTATTGGTGACATGAAAAATCCAAAAATGTAAACTCTAGCAGCTGAAAATGCCCCAATTTTGTGCATACCACCTAGGGTGTTGTGCTCCTAGGGGTCAAAATTTGGAAAAAAACAAAAAGTTTCCAGATTTGCCTCAAAATTGGCGTGTAGACCCATCAAGGGGTTTAGAAATCTGCTAAGAAACATCAGCCAAGATTCCAAGGCTGTCATGCACTTTGGTATTTTTTAGCTCCTCTAGCTCCATGAGGGCTTGCTTGAGTTTGGCATTAGCAAGCATGCTCTTCCTTGCATAGTGTTTGACCAATTTATTCTGCAAGGCAAGGCCCCTCTTCACCTCTTTGAAATGTTTATGCTCCTGTTTATAATAGTATATGACCCTTTGTGCCCTTTAAAAGTACTTTTCACATTCTTGAAGCCAGACATCCTTTTCTAAGAGGAGAAATTTTGTACTCATCCCTTGGTCCTCATTATCACTGTCTAGATCAACAAAAAGAGGGCCTTGGGAAGTATTTTTGATCCTTTTGCTCCTTCTTACCTGTACCTTCTGTTCAAAATTTTACACTTTTTCTTTGCCTTTGTCCAATATTTTGACTGTTTGAGAAGTGATGGCCCTTTGCCTTTTAGAGGCAGCAAAACCCTCTGTGATATGTGCATGTGAGAGGGGTAACAATGGGAGTTTTAAAGGCAGTGTCATCATAATTTTTTCCTTTAGTTTGCTTGACATTTTCTGCACTTGCCTTACTCTGAATTTCTTTGTCATGCTTGGACTGATTTTTGTCAAGACAGTCATGACTCTTTCATTGACTTCTTGGTGTGATTTGATGGCTGTCCTCCTCATCATCCTGCCCTTCCCCATCATCTTGATGCTCTTCCTCCTAATCATGCTAATCTTCTTCCCCATCATCTTGATTTTCTTCCTCCTCATCATGCTGTTGTGCCTCTTCATCTTTGTGGCTACCTTCACTAACTTCATCATTGCCATCACTTCTTTCTTCATGGCTATTTCCCTCCTCTTCATCATTTTCTTCATTTTCATCATCTTCTTCTTCACTACTCTCTCCTTGTCCATCATTATCTGTCTCATCTTCCTCCTGACCATTGCCTCCTATTTGTTCTTCACTAGGGCTATTGTCAGCCCCTTCGCTTGGCAATTTAGGGGAGGAAGTAAGAGGTGAAATTCTTTATGGAGAAGGCATATGGGGAGATGATGGATATGTGGAGGTAGATGGTTGTGAAGTGGAAGGAAAGTTCTGTTGGATGAAGGCTCGGGGGTCTGCAAACACATCATGTGAGATGAAGGTCTCCCAAGATATTCCTTGCGGCTCTAGCCGGTATAGGACAATCATCTTGATCAGGGAGTGGTGAAAGAGGCTTGGCATTTGGTGGTCATAGCTTTTCTTCTTGACAACTGAGGCCATTTTATCAATGCTTCAGAAAAGGTAGTAAGGTAGGTTCATCATCTTGACCCTAGTAAAATGCATCAACAACCTTATATGATATGAGTAGAGCCGGGAGTATCTCCCCTCACATGTGAAATAACTGATAATCTGCCTCATCAATGCAGCATACCTCTCCAGTAAATGAGAAAAAGGGAAGACAACCTTACAATTTTTTTGATAGCTGGGTTTCAAATAGGGCCCATATTAACTCAACTCCAGCCTGTTTTGTTTGAACCACACCTTACCAATGTCTGGTATACCTATTTCTTTGGAAATGATCTCAGATGAGAGATCAAATTGTACCCTTGCCAAATTGACTTGATGGTTTCGAAAGCTAAAGACAAATAATCTAGTTAAGTTTTCATGGCTGCTAACTTGCTTGACCTTCTCACAAAATATGTAGCACCTTAAATCGTGGAAGCATGAAAGGATCATAGGAGATGAAGTGAGTGGAGTGGTGTCTATGGGCTCAAATATTTTTGCTTTTCCTCCGTGATGTTTTGGCTTGGTGGGAGTATGACTCTCATCACCAGTGGTATGACTATCTCCCTCTAACATGGTGACTGGTATAAAAACAGTAGTAGGGATTTTGAACTTTTCTTGAGGGTTTTTGGGAAAACTAAGTGATTTTAGTGGATTTAAGTCAACTCTTTGTAATATGAACAATAAGGTGAAGATGATTTTTTTAGAGCTTGTTCTTTGGGTTTAGAGGATAGAAAATAACTATAGTCACCCAATTCACTTGAAAAACCTAACTCAAAAACTAAGTAATTGATCTTTGCATAGTCTAGGGTTTGGGCTAATTTTGACTATGGATAGCTTCGTTTTTTTTAGAAAAAGGAGAGCTTGGGAGGAACAAAGAAATTTCACCAACCTTAGACTTTTCTTTTAGAAGTTTGAAGATGAATTTCGGACTTTGGAGATTTTTGAGAAAATTATGTTACAATCTGGCTAGAGCGCAGTGCCTATGCATAGCGCTAGGCGGACTTGGCGGTGCCTCAGGTGCCTCCGATATTTTCTGGGCAAGTGCATAGCATCGAGCCAGGTGCACAGTGCCAGGCCATGAGCACGTAGCGTAGTGTATTTTTACACTGCTTCCCCCCCCTCTATGCGTAGCGCCGGAGGCCAAGTGCATAGCGCCGGCCTCGGTGCGTAACGCCCAATTTTTTCACAGTTTGGTCTGAAAACCAAAATAATTCTTCTCAACGGCTTCCTCTTTTTGGAAAATGGAAAATGATGCATGGGGAAGGTTCAAGTGGTGGCCTTTTATACTTGATTTGAAAATTAAATTTAAAAATACCAAACCCACTTTTGTAAAGTTGATGTCTCCTATCTTTCAGTGTGCTTTTGACTAATGTTTGCTGTGAACGCACTTTGACACTTTTTGGAAAACATGTTTATTTATGCCTTTGTCAATATTTTTGCAGAACAATATTTTTGGCATGGAGGCCCTTTGTTGGGAGTCTATCGCTGAGATGCATAATTGAGGTTACACTTTGCCTTTTTAGGCCTGTTTTGACAATAACCTAGGCCCAAATTTTTACTTTAAAAACTATATTTTTTCACCCTTTGGTAAAATGATCTTCTTTAAACTGATACCCTTTGTATTTCTTCTCTTAGTGCAAGTGAAGAAATGGTATTTTGGCAAAAGCCTAAGGAGGAGGCTTCTGTCCTTGAAATCTCTAAGATGGTTCTTTGTTTGCCACCACTGTTTTGTTAATCCACTAAAACAACCCCTGATACTCTTTTACCTATAGGTCTATTGTTTTTGTCTTGTTTGTGTCTGCCTCTTGGTGATAATCACATCCCATTACCTTGCCTCTTCTTATTGCTGGTGGTCATCTTGGCTATTCTTTGAAAAAATGTGAACAACGGCAACTGTCCCTTGCATTGTTTGTGCTCTAAGTCAAGGAGGCTTTTCTTGAATGACTTTGGGTCAAAATGCTTGATTTTATTTCCCTTTGAATGCAACTTGTTCATGCAGGAAAGCATAAATTTTTGGGCACCAAATCCAGCCTATGACTAAGTGAAAACTTAGGTGACCTAATGAGGACCTTTGGACTTGGATTTTGGACAGAGATTTAGACTTAGGGATCACCAAGTATAAGATAGGACCTGTGATAAGCTTAGTGTGTTTTGAAGACCTAGGATCTAGCATACTTGACTATCCAAAGGGTCTGTAGAGACAATCAGTGTCTGAGAATATTATGGAAGAGACAGCAAGGCTATTTGATTGGTAGGTTTGAATAGTAGTAGGGAATCCTGTAGGTAAGAAAAACAAAGGATTTGGGCCAAAAGTCAAGACATGGTGAAAAATGGGTGAAATTTGGGGTTAAAATAAATGGATTGAGCCCATGATGGGTCTTCTAGGAGGGTGGGCCAGTCATGACTAGATAGGAAGATGAAACAGTGAAATTTTTACCTCAGGATAATGAAGGCAGTGAGATTTCTATAACTCACAATATTTATGAATTTTGTTTCTAGAAATCTAGGACCACTACTTATTCATCTTCAGATAGTGAAAATTATGGATGACTAACAAGAAGCAAGGTAGCAACTTGATCGAAGCATGGTAGGGTCTCCTGGTGAAAAAGCTCCAGGAAAACCTCTATGATAACATTACTAATGGAAAGCAATCATCAAGACCAAGGGTCATCATGGAAACAGATTTCAGGGATGTGATGTCATATTGATGGAGCAGGCCAAGGGAATGAATCTCTTCATTCTAGAGAAATTGCTACATGATGACTCAAGGGAAAAAGGTATGAGGTATGTATATATTTATATGCTGACACTGGATGTTGTGAAGTCATGTTATATGGTTGCAAGTAATGGACTTCTGTATTCAGAAGTATGATCTATGGAGGAGTATCTCTCGATGCACTGACAGATGAAATCAACATAATATGTCCTCATGGAATATGAGGTGGTTTTATGTGAACGAGAAACTAGAAAAATTGTAAGTTCCTAGGAATGGAGAATGTGCATAAAGGAAGAGATCATGAAATGCAAACATGTCAAGAGGCAGTTATCATCCAGAAGCCAAGAAGATGTGACTAGGAGATCTCCTGGGAGATATGTAGACTCTGACAGAAGTCTGGTAAATAGGAGAACCCTTGACAAAACATATCATTAGGAGATGTGTCAATCTGAATAGAGGATTTTGATGCCTACAGGAAGATTTCATGGTGAAATATCACCACTGAGGTAACTTTTGCTTTAAAATTTCATATGTATATGTTTATCTGGATCAATTTGTGCAAGGATGATAATCATGAGAAAGGATGTATGATCCTTGGATATGATTCAAAGAAAATCAACATGGGATAACAGTGGACCAGATGAGAAGGACAAATGAATCACATTTTGATAGTGGAAATGACTCATGACTGAAATTGATGGATGAGATGTGCCCCATGAAGCCAAAAGTTGAATATTCCTCAATATCGAAATCCATGACATCGAGGGGAGGAATTCTTCATGAGTAGTTGGATTGCTGCTACAGGACCCTAGTTGAGAGGGAGCCTAGTGGCAAGTTTCTTACTTGGAAGAAAATTGAAGTATGTCCTTCCTATGTCAAGAGGGAGTGACATATGTGATTCTCTATTACATGTGTCATGCACTAAACCAGGACTAACAGTCGTAATTCTTAGTGAAGGACATGTGAAGAGAATGGATAGACACATCATTATGGTGTTCACCTAGAAGGCATAATGGAGGATTGGGTAATCATCTTGCATTTGATACTCTTTGAGAATGAGATAGGGAATTCAAGATAAGAGTAGTCTTGGACCGATATTATTTGAGGTTTTTCTACCCAAGAGAAGAATAGTCCAAGAAGTTCATACTTTGGGAACACCTAGGTGGGGTATGTACTTGGAGAGACAATGACTATGGTGTCTATTAGTCATGTGTCTCGCCAACATTGTAGCCCATTGTCTCATTGAGAGATGGGAATGTTAGTCAAGGGCTTGCACTAGGAAAATGTTGGTTGATATGATGCTATACAGCTGTGATTACCAATCTAATTCTTCTTATGAGATTCTTCAGTTTGACAGTAACCATGTATCTGTATGAATACCTCCCTAGTTAACAGGGAGTGTTGAAAAGTGTAACTAGGTCGGTCTTCATATTGACTATGTAATTATTTATTTTATGTAAAGAAGAAGACAAAGATAATAGAATGTATATTTGTTGTACTTGCTTCATGGGTTTCATGAGCAATATTTTATCTTAGGTTAATATACTTCTTCTTGATGTCTATCTAGGGTTGTATTCTGGTCATAAATATAATTAAGTTTCATGTATATGAAGTGTCTAGACTAAAGAAAATGCTTCAAGACCCTTGTCATGAAACTGTGAATAAATGACTCCTGTATGATGCTCAAATCTACACTCGTAACGATGGATTACAATTCCTTCATGTCGGCCTATGAAAAAAAGTATAAGTCGGCTTAAATACAATGGTGAATTTGGCCTACAAGATTGTTTTGGGGTCAACCTAAAAGCATAATTAGAGAACTTTATATTGAGGAGTCTAGGGATCATTATGGGATGAAGGTTGTGCAGATTTCTATGAAATAACAGTGCAGATAAGCAAGGACATACAAAATTATTTGTAATAGAAACAACGTGAAAAAAATTTGGAGTAAATATGTATTAAAGCAGTGGGTACGGATCTGTCTTGTGAAGCATCCTGAAGCAGCAGATACAGATTAATATAAGGAGCTGCGGTCTAGTCCGAGATTAAGTGCGGCAGTACAAGGAAAAGAGAATAGTTTGGATTGAGGTGTAGATATCACAATGTGGTGAGATCTATATGCAAAGTCAAGGCTACAGTGAAATTTGTATATCCGAAGTTAAGACAACAGTAATATCATATATTGTGATAAGTATTGCAAAGTTAATAATATCACAAAGTCAATAGCTTGAATTTTAATGTATTGCATATTGAAAATAGAAAGTGAGAGAATTAGAGAAAGGTAAATATGAGATTTGCCTTCCTATCTTCAGTGCTCAAAAGACAGTAATATATCTCAAGTGAATATCAAGGAGGAAGGAGTGGTTTGATAAACGAAGAATCAAGGAAGATAAAATTAGAGATCAAGTTATCTAATGTTGGTGCAGGTCAGTTCAAGTTGTTGCAGTGGAGAAGGATCAGATTTGTGAATATACAAAGAAGTGTTGACAAGGTCTTCGAAGCATCTCTAGGTCAAGGGTCTGAGCCTTGGTAATGGTACTTGTCATTTGAAGATCAATAAGAAGAATTATTTGTGGGTTTTCCTCTCCAAGAGGGAGAGGTTTTTCCCTGGCTCTAGGAGCCTAATTTCGTGTCTTGTGTATTTCTATAATTAACTTGATGAAAGACTAAATCAAAATAACAAAGATAAGACATAAGTAACTCAAGTAAGCTCATAAGAAATTATCAAGAAGAGAATTTGAATTAATCTCCAGCCCTATAAATTCTCAACAATCAGCTAGGCCTTGGGTTGACCATATAACCACCCATGCAACCATTACAAGCAATCCAATGGGTTCGGCCTTAGTCCAACCATATAACCATGACTCATTGCTATGCGGATTAATCCCTCTTGCGGACAAGAGCGATCTCCCTAGTATTCTACAAATAACTAGAAATAAACATCCATTTATAAATCATTTTCTCTAGATTATTTGCAATTCAGAATTATTATAAACAAATAAAGAGGACATGCCCCTACCTTGAAATCCAACGTTCGGTGTAGTATTTTATCCATTCGTTCCAAAGAGGCTTCTTCAGTAAGAAGAACCTGCAATCAAAGAAGGAAAAAAGAATTAAAAGCACCTGCAACATATAATAATTAAGAACAGCTAATCTAACTTAGTGATCAAGGAGTCAAAGTATTGAAATATTCAAATAAGCACAAGAAAAACTCAATGACAAAAGGAGATCCATATGTATTATCCTGAATGAAAGGAGTAACTTTACAACCTGATGCCTTGATGTCGTACAAGTTTCTCCCAGGGTCCTAAACAATCGTTCCTCCTTCAGTTTGAAAAGCCTTCCTCTCTTTGAACCAACATGAAGTTATGGACATAAGTGTGTGATCATTCTCATGTCAACAAAAACTAGTGTAGAGAGTATGCTCTCTTGATAATTCCTTCAAAAATTATATTCACAACTTTAGCATCTACAGTCTACATAAATTCTACCCTTGAGACTGAAACTTGAGCTCAATTTATAGAGAAATGGAGGTAGTTTCAGTTCCATGAAGAGGGGATGGATTCCTCTCATGAAGGGATTTGAGCTCCATGGACCAAGGGATAAGCTCCATGAGTGGAGGGATAAAGCTCGAACTGATTGTGCCTCTAGAAGCTACCAGTTGGGAGAATATTCGACCAGCTGGGCTTCTAAAACTTACTTTTTCTTTTATTTTACTTTTTACGGGGGTTTGTAGGCTTTATAAGTAGAACATGTGGGAGAAGCCGCAAGATATAGAACAAATATCTGTGGACCCACAGGAAAGGGCTAGGAAAAGTGCAAAGATAGACTTTTAAGGGTTTTAATGAGCTTTTCTCCAATTCCAAGACTTGGTTTAGGAACATTAGAGTTTTTTTACTTCTAGGGGAGCATAATATAGGTAGTGATGAACCTATATGGACAGTCAAATGTCATGGTGACAAAATAATGTGTAACACTCATCCATTATGATTTTACCCTCAGTTTTCCTTGAGACTTGCATTAACTTTAACGAATTTGGGGTTTTAAAATCGAATTTGGTATTTTTCCCCTCTTTGTTATTTCCAATTTTGAACTATCGTATCTTCTCATCTGGGAGAATATTTTCCAAGTGTGGCATACCATTATAAAGGTCTCAGAGAGGACTATCTAACCATACCATCCATTTTATTTGATGAGAGAATTTTAAGAGATCAGACTATCATACTTATTCCTTTCATTCATTGATGATATTGTTGCTTCCTTATACTTCCCCTTTGACATCAATGATATTGATTGTCATCAGTGACAACATTATGTCTAGAAATCTCCCACTTTATCATCGATGGAAATATCGTCATACATTTATAGTCATTGATGGTAATGGCATGAACTCCCCCTGACATGTTGCTGAGAACTCCCCATGTCATGCTACTGGGAAAAAATCTGATTTCTCTCTAATATTTTGTTTTTCTTCCAAAATCCTCCTATTTTTTCAATGTTTGTTTTTCTCCCCCTTTGAAATCAATGTCAAATGGACATGATAAGGATGAATTCTTATAAAGTGACTACTTGTCCATGCTGCATGATTTTTCCTGTATCTTCCTACAGACCTTATCCTCTTTGTAAAGGAATTCTCCCTCTAAGAATATGCTTCCATGTCATGTAAATATTCCCCTATCAATAACTTCCCTTTTGAAAAAATTTCCTGATATGTACATATTCCTCGTGAACTTCAACTGAAATCGATGATTCATTCCTTCTTGTTATACAAATCCTCTAGTCTACAATATAAGGCCCAATATGAATGGCTCAACTTCCTTGGACTATTCAAAAACCCTATCAAATGGTCATACTCACTTTGTATACATTTGCAACATGTTTTTCCTAGTCACCTTGATCTCTCCTAAAAATGACTACTTCCATGTTAATGATCATCCTACCTTCATATTTCTTCTTCTTCAAGTTTTATTTCACACAACTACATTATTAAAGAATCCTTCATCATTATATTATATCTAAGAGAATGGGTCTAATTTTGGTTCATCATGTTTCATTCTCCATTCCTTGATGTTCATTCTTGAGTTATTAGAGATTCCTTCTCCCTTGTACCATCTCAAATTAATCATGTAGTCATGAGCTATCTGTCCTTATTTAATACACTTGTAACACCCTTTGTTGGGCTTGAAAATTAATGGAAATGACCCAATGACCTATTTTCATAACTTCTAATTTAATTGCTCATATATATCATCCTTGGAATTTGATCATAACCTCTATACCATACATAATCATCATAAGTTTTGCAAACTTTGCTTTGTGTCCAAAATTTTGCATGAGAAACAATGACCAAAAAAATATATTTTGATACCTGGATGCATGAAGTTGTCTTGATGAGGTATATCTTTTGAATTTTTTACTTGGAAGAGATTCATCTCCTTGAAAATTCCCGGTTCCTCTTCCATTATTGCTTATAGATTTCTTGAGAATATTTTCTATCATGGAAGGCTCCATAGTTTCATTCTGATTTTTCTTACTTGAGCTAGATGGATCTTGTTGATTCTCGATGCCTTTCTAAGGTACCATTCAGTGAGAGGTAACCACTTGACCCATTGTGTTTGTTTATTAGATATAAAACAACGAATATATCCTTCCAAACATTTATTTACTATCTCAGTTTGACCATCAGATTGAGGATGATAAGATGAGCTATGAGCTAATTTAGTACCCAAAGAAGAAAATAACTCTGTCCAAAAATTTCCCGTAAAAATGGGATCTCTCTCGCTCACAATAACCCTTGGGCTTCCATGTAGCTTTTGAATTTTTTCCACAAATGTAGTAGCAACTGTACTTGCTTTAAATGGATGAGATAATGCACAAAAGTGTGCATGCTTGGTAAGTCTATCAACTACCACCATGATGACACTTTTTCCCTCGGACTTAGGTAAACCCGTGATAAAATCCATTGAAATCTCCTCCCAACGTTGACTTGGAATGGATAAAGGTTGTAGAAGACTTGGGGTCTTAATTGTCTCAACTTTATTTTGATGGAAAAGCAAACATTCTGCCACAAAATTTTGAATATCAGATTTAAGGCCATCCCAAAAAAATTCTTTCTTCACCCTATGGTAAGTTTTTAAAAATCCTGAGTGTCCTCCTAAAGGAGAAGTGTGCAATTCCAAAAGAATTTTTTTGTTTTTATTGGGAATTCTTACAAAGATATAAGTGATATTTGTACCATAAGGAATCATTTTTCCAACTAAATGTATAAAATGTACTAGGATCTTGCTGCACCTTTTGAATGAGTGTCCACACTTCTTCTTCCTTTTTCCATTCATCCCTTGCTTCGGTTATCCAATCTGGTTGGATAATAAAAATGGCATAAAGAAATGCTTCCACCTCTTCATTCTTTCTTGAGAGTGCATCTGCAACAACATTTAGCTTCCCTTTTTTGTAGATTATTTCAAAGTCACAACCCAACATCTTTGTGACCCATCTTTGTTGCTCTTCTGAAGATAGTCTTTGTTCCAAAAAGTGTTTAAGACTATCATGATCAGTTTTTACCTTAAAGTGTCTTCCCATTAGGTAAGGTCGCCATTTCTTTAGTGTATGCAATATTGCTAACATTTCCTTCTCATAAATAGCTTTCTGTAAATACTTTCCTTTGATTGGACAACTTTCAAAAGCAATGGGTCTTACTTCTTGCATTAAAACAACACCAATTCCATTTCCTGAGGCATCACATTCCAAAATAAAGGTTTTTGTGAATTATAGCATAGCTAAGACCGATGTTAGGCACATTGGCTCTTTAAGATGTTCAAAGGCTTTAGTTGCTTCAGGAGTCCTGTTAGTGTCAGTCTAGTCATACTGCCATCAATGATCAAAATTGCTCTTTTGCATTTGCATATTAGGAGTCCAATACCAATAAATTTCACCATTTTGCTAGGTCATGGATTCATTTATGGTAGTGGTTTCTCATTAGTTTTCCCTCATGTGAAACTTGTTGATTCTCCTCTCTATGGTCTTTATTCATGAGCTACTTTCACTTTGTGAGTCATGTTAGTAGGTCATAGGATGGGTCTCATTAGGTTCTAGGATCTCATCATGGTAAAAATAATAAGTCAAGTGTCAATAAATATCAGCAAGCTCATGAGGAAGTCAATAAACTCAAAGTCACAACACCTGGAAGATCAAAGAGATATTTTATTCAGTTTGATGTAATTTTCACCTCAAAACCATGTTTTGAGGTGAAAACATGATATTTGTCTTTATTATCATTCATTATGTAATTTTATGACAGCATATGTAATAACTCACTATTTAGAAGATGCCATCTCCACCAAGTCATCACCCTGCCTTTCAGAGGAGTTTTCCATAACATGTTTAGTGTCAAACCATGTTCTAAGAGTTTTCAGCATAAAGAGCCCGGAAAGAGATTTCCAACGGTATACTACGCTCTCAAAACTAACTTATAGATTGAAATTTATGCCTAAGTGAAGTAAAACGTCCCCTATACCCTTAAACAATCTCTTTTCCCACCTTTCCCCAAATTTTATTTTATTAAAGTTTCATATTTTCTTTAATAAATCCCCTTTTCCCCTTCCAATTTACAAAATCGTATTATAAAATATTTTGAATGCATATGCAATTTATTTATTAACCACTTCCCCACCATACTCTTTTAAAATTTATAATAAACATTTCAAAGTTTATTATTATAAAGCACCTGCCGTTCCCAAACCACTTCCTCTCCATGCTTTGAAACTTTATAATAAAAATCCAAAGTTATATTATAAAAAACCGCCAACCCAAGTCCCTTCCCCTTCCATCGCATCGCAAATATTAAAATGTGCGCCCCGATTGGCCCATACCAAAAACTCTGATGCGATTTTTTCAAATCCCTTTCGATGGAACCCCCCCCCCTGACGTACATCTTGACCGTCGATCTTAGCATCCGATCCGATGGCCCACAGCCAATTGAAACATCCTCATCGGTGATTCCAAAGAGCCCCTCCCCGATTTCCATAACCCCGATTGATGCCCTCTGATTACACTCTCGTCGTCGATTTGTTTATCCAATCAGATGGCCTACAAGCCATCGCGCTCATAGCAATCAGCGATTATTTATAACACTTTGTCCTGCTCTCCCCGATCTCCCGATGTCGATTGACCCCAGTCCCACCATTTAAATGTTCTCAACCCATTCATTATAAAAAAGGCCTTTCCCTTTGTATAAATCAAATTTTTGTTTTATTCGTTTTATACAAAGTATTTCTCCCATCACTCATCCCCATCGCATCGGAAGAATTTTCATATGTTATACTCCGCCCCAAGCTCCCGATCCTGATTTTGATTGTGATTCATTGACCCCGGTCCCACCATATTACCCTCTACCCTTTCATAATTAAAAGGCCCTTTTTCTTTGTAAAAATTAAATTTTATTTCATTTCACTTTACCAAAGGCCTTCCCCCCTCACTCCCTATTCCCAATCGCTTCGAAGCTTTTGAGTTTTTTCCACATATATCATCCCATTCCTCTGATCGCCGATTGAGATTACACCATCGCAAATATGTGTTTTCGACTGTTTCATTATATATTGCATACCCTTCCTTCCCCGGATTCCGATTTTAATTGCGATGTGGACCCCATCTCCCCTCCCTTTGATCATCGGTTTTTCCCTTCACCAAAGGCATATTTTCATTTCATTTTATTTGAAAGGCATATTATTAAAAGGTCATTTTTCTTCAAACGAATAATGGAAAGCAACAGTTAGTTGGCCGCAAGCTAAAATAAAACAGATATTTCTACAGCAGCATGTAAATAGGGATTTTCTCCTCAAATTTCCTATTTATCATTCAACAGTGAAATTGTGAATCTGCCCAAGTAATCAAATGTAATGTTTTTCCTTCTTTAGGGGCAGATTGTTGGTTCTCTTTTCTATCTTCAGATTTTAGTTTTGAGTTGTTAAACAACTCCCTCTTTTTGTGGATCTATTTTCCCACAAATCTGGTCTATTTAATGTAATTGTAAATCATTTGTAAAGCAATTTGTAAATCAGAAGTAGGGGATAGTGTGGAAAAACACTCTGTGCTCCATTGTACAATTTGATAGGGAATTAATAAGAGATGCAGCTCTGATTTGTGGGATCCATGTGGTATGAAATTTAGCATTTTTTCTCTCCTTTGTCTCATATGTAAATTGTTATGTTTCACCTTTCATCCATAAAAATTTCCTTTTGAATGCTTTCAAGATAGAAAGGTAGAATCCATTTTCATATGCTCTGCCTTGAGAAATCATTCAATACTCTATGTTTTCTTCTATTTGAAAGGGATCCATTTATTATGCCCTTTTCAGCTCCTCACCAGTCTTTCCATCCCACCTTATTTAAATTTAATTGCTAAAATTTCTTGCCTACCTTGCCCCATGAAATACCTTGTGTCCTGATTTAATTCCCCAGTTTCAAACTGTCCCCTTTTATCCCATACATCCCTGAAAAATTCATTCATTTATTGAACTTTTTTCCCATCATTTTACCTAGCCTAATATCAGTCCATTATTGTGTTTTGTTGAAAATATTTTCATGGAGAGAGCCCTCTCCTGACCTTGTAGGGCTAGCTACAAGGCCGAGCATGGTTTATTTGTTACCCTGATTTGCCTTTTTCAACCTAGGGTCCAGATCAGGTGCTAACATCTCTGGCGACTCCGCTGGGGAATAGCTTCGATCTGACTGCCTGCGAGCTTGTTTTCTCGGTTTTGACTGTATTTATTATTTTTTCAAAATGAAATCATTATTTGGTTCTGTGGAGTATTGTAAAATCTGTCTTAAGGTTAAACCTTGGTTACTTGAACGTGACCATCCCTTGGAAATATTTGTTATTAAAGTAAAAAGCCTTTTCTCTTTTGCCAGTGGGTTAATATTAAGTGGGACCTAGCCAGTTAGTTAACCCGAGGAGTTAAAGCACTAAGCCATAGTGCCAAACGACAGTTAAACGCGGTTCATTTACTGCCAACGGGTTTTGGAAACCAAAACCACCTTCATCGCGCTACTTTTTCCCCAGAGCAAAACCACTTCAAAAAAACGCGATCCAATAATTTTTAGGTACGTCATCACCCAAAAATCACCCATATCGCACAAATTTCAGTTGTTGAACTTCATCCTTTGAAAAAACGCGATATTCATAATGATCATTCGATCTGGAGGATGTCAGATCTGACGGTAATCACGCAGTAAAGTGCGCGAGTTATAATTCAAGGTATGATCCGGTGGTTTTATATGATTTAATGTTATTTTATTCATAAAAATGCGAAATATGGATGCGTGGGCCCCTGTTGAATGAAATATATGTCGCGTTAAATGTGTTATATGGTATAAAGTGCGAAGGTTGGTGTTTTAAAATAATCATGCCACTTTTATATCATTTTAATATTACGACCGCAGTTAGGTTTGCTCAAGCGTTTTTAAATATATTCCCCTATATCATATGAAATATTTTCTTGGGAGCTTTGAAATATTATTTCACGGCGAACATTTTTGAAGCGTTTTGAAAGGGAATATAACTACAACCACTTAATCACAATAATAATATTTCTACTATCAGAGTATAAGGTCAGATCACCCCAGTAAAATTTTTCTTGTAAATTCCTCGGTTCTATAAAATGATTTTCAGAGTCTGTTAGGCTGAAACAGAATTTTTGTACAGTATAAATTTACACACACTAGCTTCAAGAAGATACATAAGGGATAATCTAGATCCAAATCCTCCCCCTGTTTTTGAAAATCCAAATCTCATCCCAAGAATTGTTAGAAGACAAGAAGGATCACTAAGTCCCAGACCTATTTTCAGATCCCATACTTGGCCCAGTGAGTGGTTTTTTGTAGAATCTCTTTTTTTTTATGAGAGTTTTGAGCTTTCTTTGTTTAGAAATAAGTCTGAAACTGCACTTGATGACACAGTTTTAGATCCAAAATTCCTTGTAGATATTGAATTTCAACGAGCAAATTTCTCAATTGATGATTATATTTTGAATTCTCCTCAATCATCTATCACTATTAATAATATCCCTGAGCCTTCAGATTCATTAGGAACAACATTTCCTCCTCCTAATTCTTTAGCATTCCCATCAGTCAATTCCCAGTTATCATCTCCTCCATCAACACCTCCCTTAAATCCTAATAACACAAATACTGTTGTAAATCCAAATAGAGTCATGGCTGCCCGGTATGCACCCCTGGTTTTACCTAAGGCTATGAATGATTTGCTTGCTGATTATCAAAGAAAAATCCCTATCTTTGATGCCACTCAAAGCACCATGGCCTAGCAGCATGTTGACAAGATGAATGACTTTTTTGATCTACATGAGGTAGAGGCAGAGAATGTAAGTACCAGGTTTTTTGTTCAAAGCTTCAGAGGTGATGTTAGAAAGTGGTTCAGAGCCTTACCAGCAGGCTCTATTCACACTTTACAGGAATTACACACACAGTTTTTGGACCGGTGGGAGGTAAAGAAAAACCTACTCCAAATTTTGTCTAAGTATGAAAATAATAAAAGGAATGTGGGTGAAACTGTACAGATTATTGTTTAAGATTCAATGCTATATACAATGCTCTTCCAGCTAACCTGAAACCTCCTGTGGGATTAGCATTGCTTAAATTTCCAGATGGTTTCGATGCTGATATGGCATACCAACTCCGAGAGGGAGATCCCACTATGCTAGAAGACATGCAAAAGATAGCAGTAAGTGTGGAAGCGAATTTGATGGCTAAAAGAGCTCGAACCAAAGCAGAAAAGAGAGTCACGGTGAAAGAGGAAGCCTCTCCTTCAGATATAAAAATGGACACTCTGATCCGAATAGTTAAAAAGATGGTTGATTGATTAACCATTACAGATAGACCCGAATCTCAAATGAGAAACCCGAATTTCAGAGGGCAGCAGCTGTAATTTAGAATCAAGCAGAGAGAACAGAGGGTGCAAGATCAAGCGCCACCACAACAACAAATCAAAACTCCATTACAACAGAATTATGTTCAGGGAACAGACACATATGAGGATGATGATTCTCTGATTGAAGAAAATAATTTCTTCATCACCGATGGTGCACCAATTTTTCTCACTGAAGACAAAGAATACACAATGTCGACTCCAAACCTTCAAAGGGACAAAAATTTCATTTTTGCAAATGATGCAGTATTAGAAGAAGAATCCGATGATTACCAGAGAGGGTACATGAATGCTTTGTCGACCCAACAAAAGCAATATTCTTTGAGGAACATAGATGTTCCGATCAGTCCCATTCAAAAGAGAAAAGAGCTCCAAATGAAGAATGATGCTCAGGAAAAAGGAAAAGAGCCAGCCGACCCTTCCTCTAGCAGAGCACCTTCAGCAATTAACACAGCAAACAAAATGAAACATCATTGTTTGCAGAACATCATTGTTGATTCTCTCACCACTACTGCAAGCAATTTGAAGATTTCAATGAACTCCAGCAACAAGTTTGATATTTATGTCAAACATAGGCCTGTTGTTCCTAAAAATTTAAGGTATTGGCAGGTGTTTTGGGATGACAATGAGATTAATGCTTTTTTGCAGAGTGATGGAAAATTCAAAGATACTCCAATAGAAGGTGAGTATGAGGTTGATGATCAAGAAATGGAAACAAATCAGATGGAAATATTGCAGCTAAAAGATAATGTGATTCCTAGAGGTATCATACCTCTAGAGGAGATTTTTGATCAAGATTATGTTGCAAAGAAACCAAGCTTGGAGCCCACTGAGAAAGGAGTTGAAGATGTGAATCTTGGAACACCTGACAAGCCCAAGTTTGTGATGTTGTCAAAGGCATTGTCCCCTGAGGTAAAGGAAAAGTATGTTAAGTTTCTTTCTGAATTTTCTGATGTGTTTGCATGGGATTATTCAGATTTGAAGGTGTATGATAAGAACATAATCCAGCATACTATCCCCATCAAGCTGGATCAGAATCCATTTAGACAGAAGCTAAGAAGAATCAATTCGAAGTTGTTGCTAGCCATTGAAAAAGAGGTAAACATATTGTACAAAGCAGGTATCATAGTCCCTATTAGATTTTCTGACTGGATTTCGAATTTGGTCCCGGTACGTAAGAAAATAGGAGAGATAATATTGTGCATAGATTTTCGGAATTTGAATAAGGCATCCTAAAGGATAATTATCCACTTCCGAAAATGGACCATATTCTGCAGAGAGTATTTGGAGCATCTAGGATGTCACTACTTGATTACTAATCAGGCTATAACTAGATCTTGGTGCATGAGAAATACCAAGACAAAACTTCCTTCACAACACCCTGGGGAACCTTCCAGTATGCCAAAATTCCATTTGGACTGAAGACCGCTAGAGCTACTTTCCAGCAGGCAATGGACATTGCTTTTGCCAATGAAAAAGAAGTTTTTCTCGTTGTTTATTTGGATGATTTGACAATGTTTTTTGTTGGTTCTGATGATGAGAATTTGCACCATTTGAGAGTTGTTTTTCAGCAATGCAGAAAGTTTGGGATTTCCCTCAATCCCAAGAAGAGTCTTTTTGCCATGGATGAAGGCAAGTTGTTGGCGCATATCATCTCTAAGGATGGTATCCGCATTGATCCAGCTAGAGTGGAGGAAATTCAGCACATAGACCTTCCACGGAACAAAAAGGAGATTCAAGCATTCAATGGTAAGATGAACTTCTTGCACAGATTTATACCCAATCTGGCTAAACATCTAAGAGAAATTACTAACATGTTGAAGAAGGATAGCACTGTCAAGTGGAGTGAGGAAGCTATCAAATCATTTAATCTGGTAAAATTTTCTTTGTCCAATGCCCTAGTCTTGATTAGTCCCGATTATACTCAAGATTTTATCATATTTTCATTTGCATCGAAGCATACTAAGGCTGCTTTTTTGATGCAAAAGAGAGATCATATTGAAAAGCCAATTTCCTTTTTCAGTAGGACTATTAGAGATGCTGCTTTAAGGTACAATATTATTGAAAAACAAGCATTGGCTCTTATAAAGGCATTGAAGGATTTTAGGGTCTATATTCTGCATTTGCATACAATAGCATATGTCCCTAACGCAGTAGTAAAGGATGTCTTAATGCAAACTGATCCAGAAGGTCGAAGAGGTAAGTGGATAGCAGCTATGTTGGAGTACGATTTGGAGATCAAGCCCACAAAGTTGATTAAATGCCAAGGCTTGGTGAAATTGATGGCCCAATCAAATCTGCGTGCCTTGGATATAAACCTCATAACAACAATGTATGAGGAGGAAGATGAAGGTTTGCTTGTTCCAGTCTCAAATATCTTTCTGCAATCCCCGTGGTATTCAGATATTGTTTATGTTCTTCAACATCTTTCACCTCCTCTAGGAATTTCTAAGAGTAAAGGTAGATCTCTGAAACTTAAATATGCTAAATACTATATTTTAAATGACGCTTTCTATTGGAAAGATCCAAGAGGCGTTCTGCTCAATTATTTGGTTGAAGAAGAAGCTCAGAAGGTAATGCATGATTTTCATAAAGGTGACTGCGGTGGTCATTTGTTTTGGAAGACTATAGCTAACAAAGTGTTGAGAGCAGGATATTATTGGCCCTCTTTATTTTCATATTTATATAAAATAGTGATGAATTGTCATGAATGTCAAATTTTCCAAGGGAAGAAGAAATTGCTTCCTCTTCCTTTGAAACCAGTTTCAGTGAACGTGCCCTTTCAGCAGTGGGGACTCGATTTCATAGGAGAAATCCATCCTGCGTCATCAGTACAGCACCGATGGATATTAACAGGAACAGATTACTTTACTAAATGGATTGAGGCCATCCCAGCAAGGCAGGAAACTGATACGGTAATTATTCAATTCCTTGAATCGAATATTTTATCACGTTTTGGCTGCCGTTACAAAATTGTAACAGACAACGCAACAGCATTCAAGTCTAAAAAGATGATCAATTTTTGCGACAAATACAACATTTTCCTGGGCCATTCGACAGCGTACTATCCACAAGGCAACAACCTGGTAGAATCATCAAAAAAATCACTGATAAATATAATCAAGAAAATGTTGGAGGCAAACAAAAGAAATTGGCATCGAAAGCTCATCAACGCACTGTGGGCAGACAGAGTTAGCAGTAAGAAATCCATAGGTATGTCGCCTTTTGAATTAGTTTATGGTATTGATGCTATCTTTCCTACATCTCTTACAGTTCTAGTTATGATATTATTGCAAGAAGCTGGCAGTGAAAGCGATGAAAATTAGCGAAGGATTAATCAGATGATCCACCTTCAACAAACAAGAGAGGAAGCGTCACAGAATGCTATTCAGTTGCAGGAGAAGATTAAAAATATCTATGACCGAAACACCAAAGAAAAAAAGTTTCAGTTGGATGATGTGTTGTTGAGATGGGATGCAAGAAATGAGGACAAAGGGAAGCATGGTAAGTTCGACAACCTATGGAAAAGACCATACAGGATTTCATCATATAGGGGACAGAATGCTTTCTATCTTTCATAAATGAATGGCCAAGACTGCCCTGGAGGAGAAGTGAATGGTAGGCTTTTGAAGAACTACCATTGTTGAAGATAATGGATCAAAAACTATGTCACCATCATTGTATATACCATTTTATTTTTGGCCACAGTTCATGTACACAGTCATTGAAGTTTGGGGCCCGAGGTGAAGGCTATAAAAATTGAATGTCATTTGTATGGTTTGGTTTTATTTCAGTTTTTAGTCTTATTCTTGTGTCAAAGTCAGTCTGCATAGTGTCAGTTTTCAGTATTTTTTACTCCATGCCCAATGGATAAGGCTACTTGGTCTACGGTGTTCTTGGCACCTCCAAGGAGCTACCATCCCATTGGAGCCAATGTTAGTGTCAGTCTAGTCATACTACCATCAGTGATTAAAATTTCTCTTTTGCATTTGCATATTAGGAGTCCCATACCAATAAATTTCACCATTCCGCTAGGTCATGGATTCATTGATGGTATTGGTTTCTCATCAGTTTTCCCTCATGTGAAACTTGCTGATTCTCCTCTCTATGGTCTTTATTCATGAGCTACTTTCACTTTGTGAGTCATGTTAGCAGGTCATAGGATGGGTCTCATTAGGTTCTAGGATATCATCATGGTCAAACTAATAAGTCAAGTGACAATAAATATCATCAAGCTCATGAGGAAGTCAATAAACTCAAAGTCACAGCACCTGGAAGATCGAAGAGATATTTTATTCAGTTTGACATAATTTTCACCTCAAAACCATGTTTTGAGGTGAAAACATGATATTTGTCTTTAGTATCATTCATTATGTAATTTTATGACAACATATGTAATAACTCACAATTTAGAAGCTGCCATCTCCACCAAGTCATCACCCTAACTTTCAGAGGAGTTTTCCACAGCATATTCAGTGTCAAATCAAGTTCTAAGAATGTTCAGCAAAAAGAGCCTGGAAAGAGCTTTCCAACGGTATACTACACTCTCAAAACTGACTTCTGGATTGAAATTTATGCCTAAGTGAAGTAAAAAGTCCCCTATACCCTTAAACAATCCCTTTTCCCACCTTTCCCTAAATTTTATTTTATTAAAGTTTTATATTTTCTTTAATAAATCCGTTTTTCCCCTTCTGATTTACAAAATTGCATTATAAAATAATTTGAATACATATGTGATTTATTTATAACCACTTCCCCACCATACTCTTTTAAACTTTATAATAAACATTTCAAAGATTATTATTATAAAGCACTAGTCGTTCCCAAACCACTTCCCCTCCATGCTTTGAAACTTTATAATAAAAATCCAAAGTTCTATTATAAAAACGCGCCAACCCAAGTCCCTTCCCCTTCCATCGCATCGCAAATATTAAAATGTGCGCCCCAATTGGCCCATACCAAAAACTCTGATGTGATTGTTTCAAATCCCTTCCGATGGAACCCCCCCGGCATACATATTAACCGTCGATCTTAGCATCTGATCCGATGGCCCATAGCCAATTGGAACATCCTCATCAGTGATTCCAAGGAGCCCCTCCCTGATTTCCATAACCCCGATTGACGCCCTCTGATTACACTCTCTTCGTCGATTTTTTTATCCAATCGGACGGCCTACAAGCCATCGCGCTCATAGCAATCGGTGATTGTTTATAAGACTTTGTCCCGCTCTCCCCGATCTACCGATGCCGATTGACCCCGGTCCCACCATTTTAATGTTCTACGCCCATTCATTATAAAAAAGGCCTTTCCCTTTGTATAAATCAAATTTATTTTTTATTCGTTTTATACAAAGTATTTCTCCCATCGCTCATCCCCATCGCATCGGAAGAATTGTCATATGTTATACTCTGCACTGAGCTCCCGATCCCGATTCTGATTGTGATTCATTGACCCCGGTCCCACCATATTAACCTCTGCCCTTTCATAATTAAAAGGCCCTTTTTCTTTGTAAAAATCAAATTTTATTTCATTTCACTTTACCAAAGGCCTTCCCCCCTCACTCCTCATTCCCAATTGCATCGGAGCTTTCGAGTTTTGTCCACATATATCCTCCCATTCCTCTGATCGCCGATTGCGATTACACCATCACAAATATGTGTTTTCGACTGTTTTATTATATATCACATACCCTTCCTTCCCCAGATTCCGATTTTAATTACGATGTGGACCCCATCTCCCCTCCCTTTGATCATCGGTTTTTCCCTTCACCAAAGGCATATTTTCATTTCATTTTATTTCAAAGGCATATTATTAAAAAGTCAGTTTTCTTCAAATGAATAATGGAAAGCAACAGTTAGCTGGACGCAAGCTAAAATAAAACATAGATTTCTACAGTAGCATGTAAATAGGGATTTTCTCCTCAAATTGCCTATTTATCATTCAGCAGCGAAATTGTGAATATGCCCAAGTAATCAAATGTAATGTTTTTCCTTCTTTAGGGGCAGATTGTTGGTTCTCTTTTCTATCTTTAGATTTCAGTTCTGAGTTGTTAAACAACTCCCTCTTTTTTTGGATCTATGTTCCCACAAATCTGGTCTATTTAATGTAATTGCAAATCATTTGTAAAGCAGTCTGTAAATCAGAAGTAGGGGATAGTGTGGAAAAACGCTCTGCACTCCATTGTATAGTTTGACAGGGAATTAATAAGAGATGTAGCTCTGATTTATGGGATCCATGTGGTATGAAATTTAGCATTTGTTCTCTCCTTTGTCTCATATGTAAATTGTTACGTTTCACCTCTCATCCAGAAATGTTTCCTTTTGAATGCTTTCAAGATAGAAAGGTAGAATCCATTTTCATATGCTCTGCCTTGGGAAATCATTCAATACTCTATGTTTTCTTCTGTTTGAAAGGGATCCATTTCTTATGCCCTTTTTAGCTCCTCACCAGTATTTCCAACCCACCTTATTTAATTTTAATTTCTAAAATTTCTTGCCTACCTTGCCCCATGAAATACCCTGTGTTCTGATTTAATTCCCCAGTTTCAAACTATCCCCTTTTATCCCATACATCCCTAAAAAAATTATTCATTTATTAAAAAAATTTCCCATCATTTTACCTAGCCTAATATCAGTCCATTATTATGTTTTGTTGAAAAAAATTTCAGGGAGAGAGACCTCTCCTGACCTTGTAGGGATAGCTACAAGGCTGAGCGTGGTTTAGTTGTTACCCTGGTTTGCCTTTTTCAGCCCGGGGTCCAGATCAGGTGCTAACAAGTCCATGAAAATGCATCTTTCTTCAATAATGTTGTTAGAGGTACTGCTATTCTCCCATAATTTTTAACAAACTTGCGATAATACCCTATTAACCTGAGAAATCCTCGCAACTTCTTTATGGTTGTGGGGACTTTCCATTCCTTAATGGATTTAATTTTGTTAGGGTCTACCTTAACACCCTCGTGAGATACAATATGACCCAAATATTCCACCTCTTGTACTCCAAAGAAACATTTGGATGTTTTTGCATATGTTATTTCTCTACTGATAGTTTGAGCACCCTGTCAACATGTTGAACATGATCCTTCCAAGACCTGTTGTAGATTAGTATATCATCAAAAAATACTAGCACAAATTTTCTAAGGAAGGGTTTGAAAATGGAATTCATCAATCCTTGAAACATAGAAGGTGCATTGGTAAGGCCAAAAGGCATGACCAAAAATTAATAATGACCCTCATGAGTTCGAAATGTTGTTTTCGGAATATCTTCAGTCTTCATTGTAATTTGATGATATCTTGAACGAGGATCCAACTTGGTAAAATAAATTTCTCGATGTAATTCATCCAATAATTCATCAATCATAGCAATGGGAAATTTATCTTTAATGGTGAGCTTATTGAGCTCCCTATAATCTAGACACATGCGCCATGATCCATCCTTCTTGTGTACCAATACTACAGGAGCAGAGAAATAACTTTGACTAAGTTGAATTATACCAGCCTCTAACATTTTTGCAATCATACGTTCAATTTCACTCTTTTGGACATAAGGAAATCTATAAGGCCTGATGTTTGGAGGAAAACTTTCGTGAATCAAATGAATAGCATGATCATGATCACGAATAGGTGGGAGTCCTTTGGGAGTTTCAAACACCTTGGAATGATTTTCCAAGACTTTTTGGAGATCTGCAGAAATAGATGATTTTGATATTGGAAATTCTAGTGAGCATAAGTGTGCAATTACACCTCATTGTTCTTTCTTTAGAAGCTTTGTCATGACATTAGAGCTTATTATCTTTCCCAGCTTCCCTGCAATACCTCATAATTCAACTTCCTTACCTTCTGAAAAAATTTCAAGAAAAGTTCTTGAAAATTAAAAGCTATCGTCCCAAAGATTGTAACCATTGTACTCCTAGTACAACATCAGCACCTCCCATAGGAATGGAAAGCATTGGTCTATTCAATACATATTACCCCATGGTTAGCTTGATATTATGGCATTTTCCAAAGCAATTTATATTTCCTCCATTTGCAACCATCACTTGGCATTCTAGTGCTGGGTATAGGAAACAATTCAATTCCTTGGCTACCTTACAATGAATAAAATTATGGGTACTACCTGAATCAATCAACACTATTACCTTTTTCTTCTTGATATGTCCTTCTATCTTAAGAGTTTAAGGAGTGGTAATTCCTGCCAATCCATTACATGATATGGTCGAACTCATTTCTTCCTCTTCTAGGGTTGGTTCCTGGTGTATATCCTCTTCTTTTGAAG
The DNA here is from genome assembly GCA_034641835.2 of Pinus albicaulis. Classification (NCBI taxonomy): domain Eukaryota; kingdom Viridiplantae; phylum Streptophyta; class Pinopsida; order Pinales; family Pinaceae; genus Pinus; species Pinus albicaulis. The sequence continues at coordinate 358,596,329 of CM076575.1, forward strand.
ATTCGTGTTCATTTTCTTCTTCCTCTTCACAATCTATGTAAAATAATTTCTTCTCAACACACTTATGACCTTTACTATATTTACTATCACAACTGTAGCAAAGCCCTTTTGCTCTTTTTTCTTCCAATTGTTGTGGTGTCAACCTTGTAGGTTGTGGAAATCTAGGAGTAGCAACACTTCCCTCTTTATAGAAGTCACTGGTAGGCTTCCTTGTCGCCATAATTTTACATTAAATTTTTCTTGCCAACCTAAATGCCTTCTCCAATGAATCAGGTTCCAAAACACGAACTTCATGTTGGATGCTATCCTTTAAAGTACCTATGAAGAGATCAATCCTGTGTTCCTCTGGAATATCAGTTACCCTTATATTCGATTTTTGGAAGTCCTCAATGTGCTCCCCCAGTGAACACTTTTTTTTGATATTTATCAATTGGCTAAAGAAGGTGTTGCTCTTTGTATCCTCATAATGTTCTATCATTTCCTCCATAAAAATTGACCAAGTGACAATTTTTTTACGGGAGCAAAGCCATTGATACTATACAAGTGTATTTTGTTCTAAATGTAAAGTTGCAATGCGTACCTTTTATGTGTTTTGCACATTATTGAGATCACAATATTGCTCCATCTATGGTATCCATGTTACAGGATCCTTTCCATCAAACTTCCTCATATCCATTTTTCGAATATGGTGGTTCTTCCTTCCAACATTCGAGTTTATGAAATCACGATTAACATTTATTTTGTTCTCATCATGATTTTCCTCTACCATCTTTTCACCATTATGAAACATTTCTTGTATCAACTTTGTCAAACCTTCCATGTCCGCTTTTAGATAATTCTTCATGTTTTCCATTTTTTCATCGATCTTAGCTTCCATGTCATCCATCTTAGATTCCATGCCAGCTTCCATGTCATTCTTCAAACCATCCATCTTAGATTCCACGCCTTTCTTCAAACCATCCATCTTAGTTTCCACGCCTTTCTTTAAAACTTCCATGTCATTTTTTGTTGCTCTTTGTGAGAGCGAAATTTGTTGCACTTGCTCTTGTAATTTTGATATGTCATGTTGCCATTCTTCGTCTTCATGAGTCATAGTAGAGGCTTCTAAAGGCTTAATGGGTGTTGAATTCTTTTTAGGGGCCATTTTAGAATCCAATACTGATATCTATTCTACAATATGCCCTTGGAATCAATTCAACTTGATTCTTCAAATAAGACTTATACAATTCGGAAAAAAAAAAAAAAAAAACACACACCTTTTACTTGATTTTGAGGAGCTCGATATTGAAATTGAATTATCTTTATAATAAAAAATCTTCAATATCTGAAATTCAGCCCTATAGTATCCCTCTGAAGCTTCTTCCAAATTCCACAGTCTGATTTGATTTGGATTCTTTAAGGAAAAATTATGTCCAATCTCCCACAATGACCCAATTATGGACTGGTTCAGTAGAGAAAACTTGTATGACTTGCCACGTGTCATTGTTTCCTCCTTTGGCTCTGAAATTGATAGAAAGAAAACTAAATTCTGTGTATTTGCGGCCACTTTTTACATCATTCCAATCCAATGCTCAGAGAGAGAGCTATGAATATTTTCCCATGATCACCTCTTTGAGATGAAATTCAGAAGCCTGAAACAGCCCTAACTTCCACAGATCATATATCCGTAAATATTGTGAACCAAGATATAAAATTTTGTGACGTTGTTCCTTAGGATTTCAGCTTCGCACTATACAAATTTCAGCTTCTGAACATTCGTAGAACAAAAAAAGCTATAGTGAAAATGCCACGATGACCTATTTAGGTTAAATTTAGGAGCCTGCAAAATTACCTAACTTCCACAGATCATGTCTCTAAAAATATTGTGAACTAAGCTCTGAAATTTCGCGACGATGTTCCTCAAGATTTTTTCTTCACACTCTAAAAATTTTAGCTTCTGAACCTTCGTAAAAAAAAATTTATAGCGAAAATTCCACGATGACTTGTTTGGAGCAGTGAAACCCTAGAATCCAAAGGCTCTGATACCAAATGTTGTGAAACTAGCTCCAAAAATAGAAGAAAAGAGATATCAATGCCTTAGAAATAAGCCACTTTGAGGGGGCAACCTCCAATACATTACATGAATGAACAATTCTTGGATGATACAAATGACAAAACCTCCTTTCTATATATAGGAGTCCATGGGGCCACAATGTAATCCTAGTGGGGCCATAATGTAATCTTAGCCGACCTAACAATAATAATGTAAAGGCACAATAATAACAATATGGGGGTTACAGGGGTACAACAATAACAATTAGGGGGTCTACACTAACATAATAAGGGACTACACTAGTAATATAGGGACCTAACATAGACATAAACTCCTAATAAGGGACTACACCAGTAATATAGAGACCTAACATAAACATAAAGTCCTTTACCCCTTTGGCTTCTTCTAGATCGACCTTCAGAGGAATAATGGAGTTTGTTTCTCATTATTTGTCTTGAAGTTGTTGTTCTAGTTGATCCACCATATTTATAAGACTTTTTGTTTCCTTCAATGAATTATAATTTCTCCTTCATAAACTATTTTTTCTTCAGTGAAGAAAAAATTATCACCTCTTTCATCATTAATCACACTTTCACTATTTTCGTAATCACTTTATTATTTTCAGAAGAAGTTTTTATTTTTTTCATATCATCTTTTCTTTTAATTCTTAGACTTAAACTTCACTTCATCGTCACTATTATAATTTAATTCAACATTCAAATAATTTAAAAGGAAGCTTACAATAAAACTTTCAGGATCCCTTATTTAGGTTTCTAACAAACTTGGTTTCTTCTTCATCAGATTCATGAATATATTCTTATTTATTCTTGTGCTTTCTTCCTTCTTTCGCTTCTTTGATTGCTATTTATTTGATTAATGACTTTTCCTTCTCTATCCTTAGTTCATATGTTGAGAGTGTTCCATGAAGCATATCCATGTCTAAAACCTCTTTAAGGGATGATACATTGGGATTGAATATTGAAGGAAGAGATCTCAATATTTTTCGAACAATAACATCATCCTTGATTTCTTCACTAAGGCTTTTGATAGAGTTGACAACCTTTTCTACTTAAAGAAAATATGAAGCAATATCTTCATCCTCTTCCATTTTTAAACTTTTGATTTGAGCCCTATAATATTGTAGCTTGGATTCCTTCACCTTCTTGTCCCTTTCATAACTATTTTTGAGCTTGTTCCATAGATAATAGGCTGACTTGCAATGAATTAATTTGACATGTTGTCGCTCCTAGAGACAGCCTAGAGTTGTGATAGACCAGTGCCTAGGAAATCTTAGCATAGCAAGGAGCGTATAATATAATGTGTGAAGTTGTCAACTTCAACTCACATGCTATCTCCTGTAAACAAGGAAAATTAATCTGAATGGGACCAGGACCTTCAGAAACTGACACAGAGGAAGGACTACTACAGAGGCAATATGCAAAAATCCAATATAAAAGCAACAGACAATTCAGAGACAGCTTACTGCAAAGCGGGCTGATTCAGAAATACTTCACAGACATAGTTTATCAGAAGGTGCATGTAGTGAAAGAAATATCGAGAAGATATTAGTTAACATTGAACTGATACCCAGATATACAATACCACCATGCATGGGCTTACCAATATAAGAATCCATACATGATAATAGCATTTTAAAAGCACCCTCCCATAGAAACTAATATAGCAGAAGTATGGTTAGCTGAATAATGGAACAAAATATCATGCATGAGCCATATTTAAAGCTCTTGACTAATCTGAGCATGGGCATCAACTAGGATGAATCCATACCTAAAATCAGTGAGCCACTCGCATTCCAAAACATGATACAAGAAAGATGGATGAAATGAAATGTTCTATTAATATAACACATAAGAGAAAAGGTTACACACTATGAAATACCAAAGACCAGAATCCTCTTTAACAGATAGAACTCCTCCTCACTGAGACCCTATAGGCTTTGAGCCTTCATACAAAATGTTTACAGAAAAGCCTCTCACTGCATAATTTTCTGATAAAATCTGGAACCCTAAACAATTCGTTCTCCTAGAGTTTTATAGGAGAAACCAAAAACCTAAAAAAGAGGTAGGTGATAGGTATTTAATTGCCTCATTAAAACAAAAATGGCGGAGATGTGCACGCTCATACTGCTTGATGAATTTGTGGTGATGCACGTACTCTATAGCCTGTCTTCTGAAATAAATGCTCTGGGTGAAAATCTCTTCAGGAACACGATATAGGAACAACCATATTAACATTCTATCATTTTCTGAAGGTAAATTCTGCTGAAATGAAACCTGGAGGGTGTTATTTCTTGTGCATTGTACTCTCTACCTTCAAATCCCTGAATGGAAATTTAAAATCCTGAATGTTGAATGTTGAAATCTTAGATCCTCCACTGATAATTTTTGCCACAACATTAATATCTCCATCTGCCAAAATATCTGTGCTTTGAAGGGCTCTGGTGGGTTTTTTGGCTTCTTTTAATGGTGGTCATGTCGCAGCAACTACCCAAGACTTTCCTCATGAATTTCGTATCTGGAAACTGGTCCTTTCTTGCACCCTCGGCTTCTGTAATGGAGGCTGTGAATAATGACAATTTTCCATCATTGTGAACCTGCAAAACCCGAAAAATCGTCAAGGAACAAATGCATGGGGACGACGATGCAATGGAGATGACTGTGTAATAGAGCGACATGATGAAGTGGCGGAAATATGCAGGGTGGAAATGAAAACGAAGTGGAACTATGGCGGGTGGACTAGGCAAGTGTTTTCAACGTAAACAAATGAAGATTTGGTTTAAGACAGGAATATATATGAGAGGAGGGAACATGTGACACACACGCGGAACGGGTGACGGGTGTACGTACGAAATATTATGTGGAAAGGATGACGTGGAGCGCTGAAAATGAGACCGGTCAACGGCGGGAATAATGGAATCTTGACCATTCGATCTCGGGAGGAGATCGACGGTTGAAAGAGCGACGGAGGCGATAGACAGTGGGCCAGGGGTGTGATTTGCTTATGGTTAAATCCCATGCTGCTTCAGAGCATGATGGCCATTGGATGAAGACCTCCAAATCGGACGGTTGACGGTGATATCGCTGGGCGTCCTATTCCGAACAATAACGCGTGATGAACGGCGGTTTTGGAACTGTACGCTGGGACGCATGGTAGACAGTGTATGGAATCGCAAGCCCAACGAGAATTACTGCCCTCTGCCGAAAGGCGGTGCGATGAATACCGGGCAGTTTTGAACAGTGCTTTTGGGCGCGGGGACCACCACGGCGGGAGAAATGCGGTACGTTGATCTATGGTTTGATCGGAAGGCTCAGAATGCACCCAATATAATTTGATAAGAGCCTAGTTCTTTTTCCCTTGGTTCCAGCACTGAATTACATGGAGAAAAAGGGTGTGGGGGTCTGGACGAAAAGTGCTAAGCTTTACAGATTTTCAAATAAGGGTTTTGCAACCTTTTAAATGTAATTTGGGGGCGGGAAAGGTAACGGTAGGCCGAAAACAGATTCCTTAGGCCACGAGAGGGCATTTGCACGATTTAAACATGGCTGCTTGCGAAAATTTAATAGGGAGCTGATTATGATCAAAATGACAGATTATGTATCTGATAAACCATTCAAAATGGCATGTTTAGCTATTACATTGGATGTATAGAGGCCCTTACCAACTTTATCAATATGTGGATAATCTGTAACTTTATAATTATTCTCTATGTTTCACAAGCATCATCTCCCAACGACATGAGGTAGGTTTCCATTCTTATTTTCCATAAAGCATAGTTGGATCCATCAAATTGAGGAGGCTTTCCTGATGATATGGTAGAGGTCATCTTCCCTAAGATAAACCTTCCGGTGATTAATTGTACTTGAAGGAATCCTCTCCGATTTCAATTGTTACAACAAAGAGTACACTAAGAGGGACAGTGAATCAATTAATTGTAAAATTTAACCTTTCAAAACTATCTAATTAACAACTGAATATATAGAAATGCATCAGTAAATAACATGCATCATAACAATGAATAAAACTAAACATTATGTAAAAATCATAATATCAACACATGAAAACACCATATTTTATGTGGAAACCCTTATGAGACAAAACCACAAATATTATTCTCTTCAATATTAAATCTTAAATCTTCAACTTACAATGTTTATTGAATCAACTAGAAGGAGACACCCATCGTCTAAAAAATGGAAGCACTGACTTACTTTAATATACAACTTGATTGAGGCATCGGCCTCAAAATGATGCAAGCATTGATTTGATATATGCAACAACCTAATTGAGGAAACAACCTTTGATTATCTAGGTGTTGGGAGATTCAAAAAATTAAGAGGGGGTGAATCAATATTATGCTATGTGGATCATCAATTAATATTTTTTCCATTTTATCTCACAATTAGTTGGATCATTAATTAGTAGCACCAAATATTATCAACAACAATTAAACCATGAGAAACATATAAAAAACAACACACATAAATAAGAAAGATGCAACACATTAACATGGGATATAAGTTGGAAACCCTTCCAGGAAAAAACAAAACATCGACTTTGTCTACTTTGTCTTATTCTTGTTATAAAATATCTTTTTACATCATATCACGAGCCACCACCAATGTGCAAGCCTCGTCTTGTGATGCATGTGAGAAACCACTTGCTCTAGGCCACTACATGATGGAAGACACCACTTCCTAAACTTTATAGGGCACAAACTATTGGAAGTCACCACTTCCTCAACTTTAAATGGAACCACCTACTGGAAGCCACCGCTCCCTCAATTATGTAGGTCACTACCTGCTAGATGCCCCAACACCCAATGGTTTCTCTGGCCACCACCAGAGGAAGCCACCACTCCAAAAAAATTCAAGCCACAACCCAAAGGAAGCCACCAATCCCTGAATCAGCAAGCCACTACTTTCCAACAAGCCATCATTTTCTGAATAAATACCCCAATCTTCAAGCTCTTGTGGACCAATTTTCATCCATTTTCAAATTTTGGCTGATCCAGGAGGATCTTCTTCAGTGCAGATCGGCAGAGAGGTCCATTCAGCTCCAGAAGTCTAATGTCTGATTCAGTCTTCATACCGTCAGTTTCATCAGTGAAGAACTCTTCAAGTTGATCATGGTTCAGTTTGGGTTCATGATGTTGTAATTATCATGTGATGTCATGAAGTGTGTGGTATTTGTAAAGGTGGAAAAAATTGTAATGGTTAAACTAACGTGGTCAAGACATAAGTTTTAAATTCAAAGCCTAGCACTAAGTCCTAAGCCAAAGTAAAAACCTAGTGCTAAGACCTAATCCTAAAAACTATGGTCTAATCCTAGCACTATGTCAAAACCTAAATGCTAAATTTAAATTCTATTCCTAAATTCCTAAACACCTAAGCTAAAGTTGAAGATAGAATAATTTAATGGTGCTAAGACCTAAACCCTAGCACTAATCCTAAGATTTTAAATCCTAAGGTCTAAAGAAAACCTAAGTGCTAAACTTTGATATAAGACCTTTCGGTCTATGTAAAACACTTTATATTAAAGTTTAAAAACCCACACTAGCAAACCGTATAGTTAAACCGCATCGGAACAGTCATAAATATGCATTGACATGTGAACGCGTCGGATGACCACAATTTTTAACTGCGCAGGTTATCAACTGCGACTGCCACCGTCAAATTTGTTATCCATGTGAATGTGGTTGCGGATAAGGGTTAAGTCGGAACCGTCGGACCTAACCATAACCACCGAAACCGACTGCCCAAAAAAAATTGCCTGTTCACATTCTTGACGTGCCATTAGCCTAACTGTCGAGGCTAAGTTTTATCCTATGGTCCCTTTTTGGTTTTTTAAATTTATTAATGTGCTAAGGTTGTTTTAAAACCTTATCAATTATCTTATAGGTGTCAGAGGGGTTCAAATTAAAGGCAAATCTGAGTCAAGGGATACCACATATTACACCTTTCACCCTACTCCTGAAGTCGAAGAGGTCAAAGAAGTCACCGAAGTGTATGCTATTAACAGCCCGTTGTTCCCGTCAACACCTCAAGCTATTGTCCAATACATTCCTATTGTCATTCATAATTCACTTCCACCTCCTCCTCCTCCTTTTACACACCAAACCCTTGCACTACTTCCACCTCCCCCAATGGCCAATGTTCCTAGCTTCTTGTTGAATAAATATGCCCCCCTGGAATTACCTCAAGTGTTGAATGATATGCCACAGGACTATCTGAATATCTTACCCCGATTCAATGGGGAAAATGATATTGAAGCTCAAAAACATCTTGAGATATTCTGTTCTTTTGCAAAGAAATTTAATGTGGAGCATCTAGATGTAGTCTTAAGACTGTTTGTTCAATCTCTTGATGGTGAAGCCAGAAAATGGTTTAAGACATTAGGAGACCGTTCCATCACCACTTGGGAAGGAATGGAAGATATTTTTCTCAAAAATGGGGGGGCAGAAATATCATGGACATTGTCTTACTGAGTTTAACACACTCAAGAAAGGACATAATGAAGGGGTGTTAGAGTTCATCAAGAGATTTAAAAAATTGTATTTGAGCCTTCCTGCTGATATGAAACCTCATCAAACCACTGCTAAAGTTGTTTTAGTAGTATCTTTTGACTCAGAATTCAGTTTCTCTCTGAGAGAAAGAAAACCTGCCACCCTGGATGATGCTCAAACAGATGCACTAGAGTTGGAGGCGAATTTTGCTTCCACTGGTAAATCAAAGGGAAAATTTGAACAAGATACTAGAAAAAAGCGCAAAGAGGAGGTATCTACCTCTAGCCAAGATAGAGACTCAGCTAATGACAGAATTAAGGAAATGAACAAAATGATTAAGAATCTTTCCAGTAAGCTGGTCAAACTTGAACTAGAGGCCAAGAATTCATCCTCCAAGAATTTCCAGAATGCCCCAAATAGGGGTTACAACCCTCAGTACAGAAAACCACCCTTGCAGATACTGCATAGGGAACAGAAAGAGCGGCAAGATCAAGTACCACACCCGCTGTATTTGGAAGGTCAGGTAGATGGTCCCACTGAAAACACTGCCTATGAACAAGAAGATGCATATCTTACTTTTTCGAATAGTGATGAAGTAGAATGTCCCTTGCAAGGAAGTGATGGAATGGAGATTCCATTACAAGAAGAAGAGAAGGCTAAAGGTGAAGAGAACTCAGAGATCAATGACTATTGTAAGTAGTTTGTTGATTTCATGCAAGCACAGTTCAATAGAAGATATGACCTCAGATCTTCTAGGAAAAGGACTCGTACTCAAGATCAGGAAGAAGAGCCACCACAGAAGGAAGCACATGCTCAGAAGGAGTCAACAGTGCAAAAGGTCATAGACAAAGGTAAGAGGCTTCTAAACAAACCTTTGCAGTCTAATGATCAAATTCCTTCCTCTTCAAAAGTATTCATTCCCCCTAATACCAAGTTTGTGTCAAAAGAAGCCAAACCCTTGGCTGAAAATAAAGAGTCAAAAGAGGTCGCAACATAAAAGTCTCCTCCTGCCTTTAGTCTACAAAAGGAGCTTGAGAAGGTAAAAATCCCAGTTCCCTTGACTAAATTGTTGAAGCAGCCTGCATATTAGTCCCATGTCACCTCTTTCATGCTCCCTCCAGGAGTAACACATATCCCAGATAGTCTCAACCTGCAAGAAGAAAGACCCATGGTTGTCTTTGGCCCCCACATTGGGGAATTAGATGCTTCTACTCCTCCTTTCTATGTGTCTCTAGTGATTCATGACCTACTATTACATAACTGTATGTTAGATTCGGGAGCTTCCCATAATCTATTGCCTCTATCAGTCATGGAAAAACTAGGATTACAAATCACCCATCCATACAAAGATCTTTATTCATTTGATTCCAAAAGAGTTAAATGCCTAGGTATGATCAAGGATTTGGTGGTCAATCTAGCCCAGAACCCAGCCAAAAGTGTGGTGATGGACATTGTGGTGGTTGACATCCCAGCTCGCTTCGGCATGTTGCTGTCAAGGTCCTGGGGGTCAAAAATCGATAGGTCAATCAAGTTGGACTTAACATATGCTACTATCCCAGTTTTTGGTGGTCAGGAGAGGAGATTGTATAGGGAAACTAGATTTGTCCAGAAAGTTACCAAAGTTGACAACTCAGTCAATTCTCCAATCTATAGTAAAGAGGGAGATTTCTCATGCTTGATGCTGGAAGAAGATCAAGATTATGCTCATGAACCATCATTCTTCTAGATCAAGACCGAGCAGTCCTTAGAGAGCCTTGAAGCAGGAATCTGGACACTTCATTTTGACGGAGCAAATTCAAGAGAAGGTAATGGGGCCGGAGTATTATTGATTTCTCCTACACGTAAATGGGTCTCATTGTATTTCAAGCTAGAATATGAAGCCACTAATGATGTGGCTGAATATGAAGAACTTCTGTTAGGATTACAAACAGCCAGAAGCATGAACATACAGATTTTAAAGGTTCTAGGAGATTCCGAACTGGTAGTTGGACAAGTGAAGAACCAGTGTCAGAACAAACATCCTAGGCTGAGGGCTTATAGGAACGAAGTATGGGACCTGGTAGAAAAAATTTTCTTGGCATTTAACATTCAATTTATGCCTAGAGAGCAGAACAGGATGGATGGTTCCCTTGCAGTGGCTACTAGTACATTTCGTCCACCTTAGAACCCTCTCTTAAGATATGAAATTGAGGTGCGTTATCGGCCATCAATCCCAGATAACATCAAGCACTGGCAAGTGTTTGAGGATGAAGAGCAAGTGAAAAGATTTATGGAAACAATCGGAGAATTCTCAAACATGGAGATAGATTTTTGTGAAGAAGAACTATCTGAAGACCTTTCATGAAAGAAAATGGGAGGAAAAGGTGGCAGGTCATAAATTGTTTCAATTGAAGGGAAACGTTATACCTAGAGGGATGGTGCCTCTATAAAGATTTTTTGACAAGAATAACGTCCCACTACAGCCAAACAAAGTGGTAGAAGAAAATCAGGTAGAAGACCTAAATCTTGGTACTGATGTTGCCCCAAAATTGTAAAGCTGTCCAAAAAAGTCCCAGAGGAGTATAAAGACCTCTACCAAAAATTATTCCAGTCATAAAAATATGTGTTTGCATGGTCTTATCGGGACCTAAAAACTTTGACATCAGCATCATGCAGCATAAAATTCCACTAAAGGGAGATGCGAAACCACATAAATAGAAGCTTAGATAGATAAATCCCCTGCTGCTCCCTTCTATAGAGAAAGAAATTAAGAAGTTATTGAAGGCCAAAATAATTGTGCCATTGAGGTACTCTGAGTGGGTGGAAAATTTAGTCCCTGTCCAGAAAAAGAATGGAGAAATAATACTGTGTGTTGATTTCATGAATCTGAATCGAGCATCCTTGAAGGATAATTACCCACTGCCCAAAATCGATCATATCCTGCAGAAAGTGGTGGGAGCTTCTCGGATGTCGATGATGGATGGTTTCTCTGGTTACAATCAAGTGGCTATACTTCCAGAAGATCAAAAAAATACTGCTTTCACCACGCCATGGGGTACATTTATGTATGCCACGATGCCTTTCGGGTTGATTAATGCAGGGGCCACTTTCTAAAGGGCCATGGACATTGCCTTTTTTGGGGAGCAAGATAAGTTTGTGGTGGTCTATCTTGATGATATAACTATGTTTTCAAAGGATGATACAGAGCACATTGAAAATTTGCGTAGAACTTTTGAGAAATGCAGAAAGTATGGTCTCTCTCTCAATCCACAAAAATCATTATTTGCATTGGAAGAGGGTAATATTTTGGGACACATTGTAACCAAATATGGGGTAAAAATTGATCCTAAGAGATTTGAAGTCATAAATGGCATTCCTCTTCCCATAAATAAAAAGGAGGTGCAAGTGTTCCTTGGGCGCATTAATTTTCTAAGAAGGTTTATCCCTAACTATGCAGAGATAGTTAGACATATAACAGACATGCTTAAGAAGAATAATGAGGTGAAATGGTCCCAGGAATCACGAGAGGCCTTTTCCAGAATCAAAAATGCCTTTGCAGAAGCCCCTGTGCTAGCAGGACCAGACTATGCCAAACCTTTCATGATATTTTCATTTGCATCCCCTCATACAGTGGTAGGAGTTTTATTACAGAAAAATGAAGAAGGGTATGAGTATCCCATCACTTTCTTCAGTCAGGTGCTCTGTGATGCTGAGCTGAAATATAACATATTAGAAAAGTAGGCGTATGTCCTGGTGAAGTCTCTTAAAGCATTTTGCATGTATGTATTGCAGTCCCATATCACCACTTTTATGCCTACAACAGCTATAAAAGATATTCTTATCCAAGGAGATAGCGAAGGGAAAAGAGGGAAATGGATTTCCAAAATACAAGAGTATGAGCTAGACATCCGTCCTACCAAAATGATCAAGGGACAAGGGTTAGCCAAAGTCTTGTTTGAATCAAACTGTCAAGCTCTGGGTATAAATCTGTCCATAATAGAAAATGAGGAGTCTGAAAAGAAAGAAGAGAAATAGGGAGTAGAGATTGCTACTTAGAAGACACATATGAAGTACCTCATCAGCCCGTGGTACAAAGAGATAGTGGAATATCTTATAACACTCAGCTGCCCTCCTAGCTGTGATAAAGCTAAATACATAACACTAAGGTTGAGATCACATAAGTACATAGTTACCAATGGCCGGCTGTACTGGCGAGATCCCTCAGGCATCTTGCTCTTGTGTCTCACAGAAGACGAGGTTGAGAGTATAATGGCCGAATTTCATGAAGGAATCTGTGGGGGTCATTATAGTTAGAGAGCCACTGCTCACAAAATCCTAAAGGTTGGTTTCTTCTGGCCCAAACTCTTTGGAGATGTGTTTTACCGGGTCAGAACTTGTGAGAAATGCCAAAGATTTGCTGAAAGATAGAAGTTGGCACCTCTGCCCATGATCCCTGTTCACGTGGATGAACCATTCCAACAATGGGGAATTGACTTTATCGGTGAAATACATCCTCCATCAAGTGGTTAGCATAAGTGGATATTAACTACCATATATTATTTCACGAAGTGGGTGGAAGCTATACCTGCAAGGAATGCAACAGATGTTGTGGTAATGAAATTTATGGAAGAAAATATCATATCCAAATTTTGCTGCCCTGCCAAGATAGTAACTGACAATGCTCAGGCTTTCAAGTCTGCAAAGTTTGTCAGCTTCTACCAGTAGTACAAAATTTCGTTGGGTAACTCTATGGCCTATTACCCATAAGGAAATGGCCTGGCAGACTCTTCAAATAAAACCCTGGTGAGGGCACTGAAGAAGGCCATCAATGAAAATCAGAAAAATTGGGATTCCCAGTTGAAATTCGCTCTGTGGGCCAACAGGATTACCAACAAGAGAGCAACCGAGAAGTCCCCATATGAATTTGTATATGGGAGGGTAGTAATATTCCCTGTACAGTTAGCCTTACCAGTAGCCCGATTCATGCAAGAAAGTCAAGAAGAACCCGATGATGTGACTAGGAGAATCAATCAGCTGGTGGAGTTGGAAGAAACACGGAACCAGGTAAGTCAGAGGCTAACTGAATATCAAGAGAAGATGAAGGACCTTTTTGATAAGCATGCCAAGGATAGGAATTTTCAGGTTGGGGATTTAGTGCTTAGATGGGATATTCGAAGAGCTGAAAAGTGGAAACATGGTAAATTCGACCCACTCTGGTTCAGCCCTTTTAAAATTGTGGAACAAGGGGGCAATAACACTTTCAGGTTAGAAAATTTACAGTGAGACTTGCTCGATGCCCCTGTAAACGGTCAATTCCTCAAACCTTACTTCCAGTTCTGATTCAGGCTGAGAGAGCTTGATGTATTATACTGTACATTAGTTTTATGTTTTCATCTTTGTTTGAATGATGTGTGTGTCGTGATGAATCATGAAGAGAAAAAAAAAAAGTGCTGAAGAGTGGTGTCCACACAGAAGATTAACAGGTGGTCTGCGAAGTTCTCGACACACCCAAGGATGAACGTGTCATCCCCAGGTGGAGCCAATGTTGACCATATGGTTAACATTAGTCATTTTTAAACATAACCTTGAGTAGCCAAGTATCGAATGTCATGACTCATGGTGAAAAGTTTAAATAATGGCTGGAGAGAAACGATGCTAAGCTAAGTCATGTGGCTGAATAACTAAGCACATGTCCAAACAGGGGGCTAAATTGTTTTTGAGCCTTCAAGGAATGCATTTCCTCTGAACACACATCATCCTTGAAGCCTTCTTGTGCCTTTCCCTTTGATAAATCCTTACTACTGTTCCCAATTTTAAAGCCTCTCTGTTTGTGAAGAAAATGCCCAAAAGGCCTCCTTTTCCCTCTTATTTCATTCCCTCTAAGCCTTTGTTGTCATAATTCTTCCTCCCCTTCTAAATTCCCCACTTACCCTTTAAATCATGCCAAACCCCATTTTAAACCTTTCAAATACCTTTGTTTTGGCTAAAAAATCCACTTTCTTACATACACAGGCTAAGCCCCTTTTAGGCTAGCCCCCTTAACCACTTCCCCATATACCCTGCACCCGAGACCAAGTGCTAAAGGACTGGATGCTAATCGCAAACGGAAGGTTTCACAAAGCACATTTTATTTGTTACGCCTGTTTTCCCCGATGCGATTGTTTGTTGTCCTATCGGCCCCGCAGCGATCTGAGTCGTTAATCTGTATAGATCCGACGGTCCAGCGCTAATTGCATCACGCCCTTTGTTCCTCTCCTTTCACCCCTCCGATTGAATGTGGTCCGTAGATCTGGCTTTAGATCAGACGGCTGGTGCATAATCGCATCTCGTAGACCCATGCGTCCCCTCCTCCTGTCTTCTCTGATCTGATCGCAGTTGTTGACCTCTCAAAGATCCAACGGTCCAGATCTCATCGCTCCCGCTCATCGCATCAACCTCCCTCCCCGTTGATTCAATCTCCATCGTTGATCTTGTTCCAGATCAGACAGCTGGCACTCAATCGCACTTCATCAATCGCAAGTTCTTAAAGGTTTCCCCTCCGTTCCCCCCCCCCGATTGCGATCCGTCGATCCAGTCGCAACCGTTCATTTCTTTTGATCTAACGATATGTATCTCATCTCGCCTTCCACCCATATTTATTGATCATGTGACTGTATAATTTCATTGCGTCTTCTCAACCTTCGATCTCCTTCTGAGATCTGACGGCTCATATCAAATCACCCTCCGCCTTAGCCGGGTCTCACTAGTCCCTCAGCCATTTCATATGTTTTCGTGCATCCCCCTTTGTATCACAATTCAAAGGCCCAAAACCTTAATTTTCTCATTAAAAGGTCATATCTCCACCTCTTTCTATTGCATCCACCATTTCTATCGCTCATCCACAGGCCTCCGCAGCCTTTCTCCACCACCGCCCGGGTTTTACAACAGGTTTATGTTATTGTGCAGAGATCATAGAGAGGCCATTACAGCCACGGCTAGTGTAACAGTAGTAGAGATTTAAAGGTTGATTAAAGCCAAAAATTAAAGATTAAACGATTTAATCCTTATTCAAAAGGAAAGGATGCAGTTGGAAGACTAAAGAGCACATGAAACAACCATATCTGTGTTTAATATCAGTGGGACATTTTTCCCCAGACAGTACACCTTCCCGCTAAAGTCTCCATGCCTCCTCGAGCCCAAAACCAGTTAATTACACTGACATAAGCTTCTTAAAAGACTGTCAGAACCAACAGTTATGGAGTATGGAGACCCGCAAACCTTATATCCATGCCATTAATTCCAGAAGGCTGAACAGAGAGCTTTACAGCCATAAAGGACTCCAAAGAAACATCAGAGGTCAAATATCGACCTGACAAAGACCCCTCAGCCATACTATAAAGAAAATACAGCAATGCAGTGCCATTAAGCAGTATGGGCGTGGACGCTTCCTCCATGCTGTCTTAATGAATCAATTTAATGTACATCATCCACTCCTGTTACTCGTTTTTCTCCTATAAGAATCCCCATGAATAGATTGTAAAAGGTTCCAGATTTTCAGAAAAATGTGATGTGAGAGAATTTTGCATGCATTTTGTTGAAATTTTATATGAATGCAAAGAGCCTGTCGAGTTTCAGTGATGAGGAGTTCCATATTTAACGAGGATTCTGGTCTTTGTGCTTCACAGTCTATAACTTTCCCCTATATGTGATAGTTTAATTGTTCATCTCGTTTTCATCCATTTCGCTTATATCATGTTCTGGAATGCGAGTGGCTCACTGGTTTTGGTATGAATTTATCCTAATTGATACTCATGCTAGAACCTGTCAAGCGCTTTAAATATGGCTCAGGCATGAAATACTATTTCATTTTCCACTTCAACCATACTTCTGCTATATTAGCTTCTATGGTATGCTATTTTTAAAATGCTATTGTCATGTATGGATTCTTAATTTTGTAAGCCCATTACATGTTGATATTTGTTTCTGGATATCATCCCAATGATAGTTAGTATTATCTCAATCTTTCATATGCAGTAAACACCTTCTGATTATTCATCTCTGTGAGGTATTTTAGAACCCATCCCTCTTTACAAGTAATCTTCCTTTGAATTTTCTGATACATTTGTATTAGAGTTTCACACCTTTCCTCTACAGTATTGCTTTCCCTGTGTCAAGTTTTTGAAAGTTTTGGTCCCATTCAAATTAACCTTCCTGTTTACAAGAGATAGCATGAGAGCCTTTTTCTGATAACTTCCCATATTATATCATATGCTCCTTGTTATATAAGATGTCCTAGGCACTGGTCTTTCACAACTCAAGGCTGTCTCTAGTGTTGACAACAACTGCCACCATTGGATTTTTTATCCATGTGAACGCGGCTGCGGATAAGGGTTACGCCGGAACTGTCGGACCTAACCGTAACCACCGAAACCGACCGCCCAAAAAAAACTACCCTGTTCACATGCCCGACGTGCCGTTAGCATAACCATCGGGGCTAAGTTTTATCCTATGGCCCCTCTTTTGGTTTTTAAATTTATTAATGCGCTAAGTTTTTTTTTAAAACCTTATCAATTATCTTCTAGGTATCAAATTGAGATAGGACTAAGACCCCAAGTCACAGATTTTTCTCCACAACCATGCTACGTTTGGCTTCAAGGAATTTGAGGCCTAAACCTATTTAAATCAACCATTTTCATCCATAAAGGAGACATTGAGTGTATTTGAGTTCAGCTTCAAAGGGATATAGGCAGTTTTGTTTTCAGCATAGCTCGACCATCCAGAAGAGGAATTGAGCGCAGAGACAGGTGTTGGAAAGATGAGAGAGAGAGATTCTTGTACAGAAGTGCCTATGATCATGATCATTATAGTGTTTTTTCTGTGTAAAAACGTCCTCAGATCAATCCTAATAAATTGGACGCCCACTTGAAAGCGGACCCGGAGACGTAGTCCACCAAGGACGAACTCCATAATCAATGTTTTATGATTCTTCTCTCTGTTATTTGCTGTGTTTTCATTCTTAATTTTCTGTTGGTTTAATTCGTGAATGATTTCCTTCAGTCTTCCATATATAAGCATTCATCAGTTAACGATCAATTCACTTAATGGAAAACTATTCAAACTATCTTAGCACATAATCGATCACATTCAGATCAGTGGCCCACCTAGAACAAACTCAAACAATTGTAGGCCACATTTCATCCTATTTTCGGACAGGACCCACTAATATTCTTAAATCAATAAACTGAATCTAAAACAGAATCTATCTCTACAATACAAACAATATTTTCTCTCATAACACACACTATGCTCGTCACACATCAGCTCAGTAACATAGTCTCAAGGTACCTCTCACTCAGCAACATACATACATAAATATACGATAATACATGACTCTTTGATGCATATAAACATCTCTCATTGCTCATTAAGCTCAAGCTCAAACAAATACACCATACATAGCAACAATGTCAAACTCTGACTTAACAATAACATAAATAAGACCCAAAGACCCGAGCAGCTAGAAGCCACAATATAAACCAAATCCTCCATGACAATACAAAAACAACAATATATGTAGCATATAACTACTACAACGATACATAACATGCTCGACTATGCACTCTTGCAACACGTTGTTAACTATGATTAGACATTATGAACTTTCTCTCTGAGAAATAATTATGTCCATGTGCACTCTACAGGTGTAGACAATCCATTATGACATTGATATGTCTCTATCACACCATGTGCACACACTAAACATCGACTACTAATCAATCCATGCATAAGTACCTCTAATCTGTGTCCATTGATTCTGCCACACTAATCACTTTCCATCACACTAACTAATGTATAAATCTCACATACATAAGCACTCAATTGCATTCTACAAAAAAGTATTCTCTTTGTCTATGTGCACTATTGTGGCACTATCCAAATAACTCTCTAACCAAGTGCACTATCTAACATTTGAACTGACAATCAAACCACACTTTAAACAATTTCTTCCATGTTAAATAAGACCAAATCAGGGTGATGAAATAAGTTTGTTCCACTACATTTGATGACCAAGTTGATCCACTAACACCATAACCAACTAATCAATGTGTTTAGATGCATGGAGACCAAATCAAATGATTGCTAAATCAAACCATACATTATTTTCCACTACATCACTCTAAATTTAATCACTTGAAGAAACCATGAGAAAATTTTTTGGATTAGCCCAAGGTATTTAATTTCGTACCCTAAAAGCAGTGTCACAAGCATAGAAGAGGAAGCCTGGGGCGATTACTACTAGAAAAAAATGGCAAGATCATGACACTACAGCTGTACCACTTGGTGACAACGTCGAGACCACAACAATCTTTGTACACATGGAAACTTAAAATTTCTCTACCCAAATCTGCTACTGACACTTCCATCCACTTCCTCATACACCTCAAAAACCTCTGCAACACTAGGAACACAACCATGCAAAGGGTCATCTAGATAATGACATCAATTCCTAACTCAATTGGATGACTCCCTATGGTTGACATTAATTCCAACACCATGCTGCCAACAATCTCCCCCTTTGGCATTGATGGCAACCTTCAACCACACTACCAAACTTATCATTTTTCCAATGTTGACTCGTTAGTATCATTCTTACTCTATTGGTTGGCTCATCCTACACCTTTGACATCAATAGAAAATGGCAACCAAACATTGTTGAATACACCATGATGGCACTGACTGAACTCTGCTGATACCAATTTTTTTCTGGTGAAATCTGATCAGCTAAATACTTGCAAGACAATAATTAAGAACTAAGAAATTTTTTGATTACTCTACAACAAATAGACAAAAATGACTATGCCAACTCTCTTATGACTTGATGGAAACTGCTAGCTTATTATCTAAATCTTCCAAGTCTCTTCACTCCAAAACTGCAATGGGGGAATGTATAGTCTTATCTATCCTAGAGATTTTGAAAATCCTCTTCAAGTAGATGGAAGTGGTCAGTCAATTGTCACATTTGGATATTAGAGCAGTCAAAAGAAGTACGACCTAGCTTCCAAAATTTATTTTCAATCCTTTATGTGAATGGAAAAGAAAAAAAAAAAAAAAAAACTATTTGCACAGAATTTGAGATTAATTAATTCTTTCACTTTCCAATTTGAGTTTAGCCACCATCATAGAACCTATTTTAATGGCCAAAAACCCAAGAATATCCTTATGATACATATGATTATTCATGTATTGTAAAATTCCTCCTATTGTCATCCATGGATGTTAGAATCACAAGTGGGAACAAACAAATTCTCTTTTATGATAGTGAATATGTGGCTACTATTCACTTTTCTACCTCATTTGAATTAAACAAATTCATTTGACAATATGTATTCATTTTATTGGAATAATAATTGTTTTCAAAGAATTTAAAATAAACAAATGTAATGAGAATGTGAAGTCCTATAAGTTATGCTACATTAATGCTAGCATATGCTCCTAAGCCTGATATTAATTATGTCATGGCCTATTTTTATAATTATTTTGAGATCTACAATGAAGAGTTCCAATAACATTTCAAACATGCTAAACACTTGTATGATGGTTTCTATTTTGTCTCAATATTTATAATTTTTTATGTGATTTTGTCCTCTTGTTTATCTTTATATCAATGGATGGACTAGTAGGATCTTATAAACAATGTGAGTGAGAAACATAACAAATGGATGGGATATAATCTAGGATGAATTAATGTTACCCCAATCATGAAGCCAACAAATATGATAAAAACAAAATTTACTTGGTCAAATAATAGTGATGTAAAATAAATACATTACTATTTATCGAGTACAATGAAATTTTTATTAATTGCTATAAATTTAATGAAGGTGTTATAAATTCATCATCCAATACTGCATATGCACTATTCTACGAACTCTCCTACACTAGATATCTAATAGCATTCCATAACTATTTGATGATAGAGCCGTGAAGAGACATAGCATATAGATTCACTTGAACTTCACTCTCAAAATAAGAAAAAATAATCACACGCTATAGAGAGGGGTAGCTAGAGAGGTTAGACCATTTTATTGTTATTTTATTATAATTGTCTTTGAAATCAAGGAAATGGGTGGTTTTGTAGGCTTCTTAGGAGAGGCCACGTGGCATGTTAAGAGCATGCATATTTAACCTTTCTTTTTTGGTTTTTTAGGGGTGGATTCATTCATGCATTTCTTCATTATGAGAGTTTTTTCTTCTTTGGGAGAAGAGCTTTATGGAAAAGAGCCATCGTTAGTGGTTGTGTTAAGGAGCTGTCTAACCATTAGATGTTTTTGCCTTTTTCATTGTAGTACAACGATAGATTTTTTTGTTTGATTTTGAATATTAGTTTAAAACACTTTTTAAAATGTATATATGGATTCAACACCCTAAAAAATCCCCAGGGCGCTCGATTTATGCAAATTATACAACTCAAAAGTAAGATTCCAAGAAATCCTTATTGGATTTGGGTTTGAATAGAAAAAATGCTTGGAAAAAGGAAAAAAAATCTAAGAACAAGAATACTTTTGTTGTGTTAATATTTTTTATTACTCTTCCCCGTCGAGGGTGACAAAGCTTGGTACAAATGATGGGATGAGGGTTGGGGATTGGTCCCCAACCTTAAATGTGGAGTGTTCTCAATGAGCACGGATGCCATTTTTTGTTGGCCTATGAGCATCTCTGAAAACTTCAGATAGAAAGGAATTTAGGTTTTTGCTGAGGTGCAAGTGGTGTTGGTTGCTTCAATCAGTTAATGGGAGGTGCTTGCAAGCTACAATGGGCTAGTCTCCAGGATGCTCTAGAGCAGAAGCAGTATTTTTTTGAACTTGATTTTTTTTTGTGCAAACGTGTCTCTGGGCTCCTTAGGTACTCTCTGAAAGTGTCTATCTGGGACCTGTTAGCCCCCTATGAATTTTTTGACCGGCAAAGTAGGGGGCTAAATTGTTTTTAAGCCTTCATGGAATGCATCTCCCCTGAAGACACATCATCCTTGAAGTCTCCTGTGCCTCTTCCCTTGACAAAATCCCCTCTATTGATCCCCATTATAAAGCCTCTCTTATTGTGACAAATTGGGTTTTCAAATGCCTTCATTAACCCCTTGTACCCCTGTAGAGATTTTTCATTTTGTCCCTTTTTCCCTTTGTTGAAGTCCCCTTTTTCTTACCCCCAAATTCCCCCCCTAAACCTTCTAAATCATCCCCATTCCCCTCTAAACCATACATAATACTCCTGGTTTGCATATTTTCCCCCTCTTTCCCCTACCGTTACCTTTCCCTAGCCTTAAAATGCATTAAAAATGGCCCAAAAAGCCATATTCTCCATAATACGGGTCATAGCCCCTTTTAGGCTAGCCCCCTCGACCTTTCTCCACGTGACCCGGGTGCCAAGACCAGGCGCCAAGACAGAAATCACTTAGCGCGAATATGTGTCGGGCGCGTTTCGAACCGTCGATCTGTATAGATCGGACGGTCGTCGCTTTTCCCCACCACGTTCACCGTTCAACCCATTCACTCCTCCGATCGCGCCATCGCCATTCATTTACCCACAGATCAACGGTCCAAAATGCACCTGTCGCCTGTGGTCCCCACACCCGCTCATTGTATAAAACCATCGGTTTCTATCGCACCGCCTTTCGGAGGTAGGCGGTAATTTCCGATCGGCCATTGACTTCATACATCATCCGACGCGTGGCACCGGTACGGCTAGAAAACCACCTGCTCATCACGCGTTAATGTTCAGCACAGGATACGGAGCGATATTCATTTCAGCCATCCGATTTGGGGCGCCCCATCCAACAGTCGTCGTTCCACGAAGTTGCGCACGGGTTAATCAGATTCATCCATACCCTTGGCCCACTGTCCATCGCCCTCCGACATGTTGTCCACCGTCGATCTCCTCCCGAGATCGGACGGTCTAGATTCATTCGCGACCGCCGTTGACCCCGTACCGCCACATCATCCTTCCACATGTCTCCACCGTACATCTGCCCGCCTCTATTATATATGTTCATTCTACAGTCAAACATTCATTTTTTACGTTTAAACTTCTTTACATTTCACCAACCTCCACCAAAGCATTTCTCCACCATTCCTATGCATTTTTCGCCATTTCTCCGCAGTCCCACTATAATCCTCACAGTTGTCCACATCATCCGACCCCATGCATTGTTTTCTTAATAGTTTTCAAGTTTTTGCAGGGTTTCAAAGAGGCGGAAAACTACCATGGTTCATATGTACTATTTTAATGGCATGTTGCACAGAGAAAGTTGAATTTGGAAGCTGGTACTACAATGGAAATGCCCGGAAAGGTAGCGGCGGTATTAATATTATCCAAGGACAGTTCAATCTCCGCGAAAAACCTATCCGGCGCCATTAAAACCCAAGTTTTGCAGATTGAGACATTTATGAAGTGGCAAAGAAATACCAGCTAATGATCAACGAGTTCAACGTTCAGTATTGAAGACCTTTGAGCCTTAATACATTGGTTTAGAGGCAAAGCGCCAGATTAGCGACGTCATGGATCACACAGAGGGTACAACATGCAGAAAACCATATCATCGGGGTTTTCACATCAGCAGAATTTTTCTTCCTGAGCAAGGACAGGGTACACACAGTGCTTCAATCTATGTTGTGTCCAAGAGGATTTTTCCTCCCTACAGTAGTCCTATGCTATCAGTAGCATTTGTTGCACAGTATGGCAGATCTTAGTGTCATGATGCTACGTTTTTTCTTTAATTCACTAGAAGTACTATAGATTACTACAGCCAAAGTACATCAGAGACATACCGGAGTAAATGGAAGCCTGGAGAAGACCACTCTTTCACCCAAAAGAGTGCTACAGATTAATGCACAGAATTTATATAGAGTGGGCTTCAACCTTCCTCCTCTTCTGATTTTTTAATGCTGCATTTAGTTTTTCACCTACCTTCTCTGCTCCACTGGAGCTATAAATTCATGAAGAAACTCATTGTAAAGGTTTTTGATCAGTTATCAGAGAATTGCAAGTAGTTTCTTTTGAGACACAGTCTCTGTGTAAAGTTGTAAGATAGGCCGAGGAATATGATTTCAGACTGAGTATTCAGCTATTGGCAATGTTATACTTGATTGGTATTACTATTTAATATGACAAGCACATTTCTTTGGATCCTGATCTAAAGCAGTGGTGATGTTTTCCTATCTCTGTGTTTTAATTCATTTCATTTCGTTTCTACTAGCTTGCATCAGAATATTGGCATAGGATTTACCCTTGTTAGGTACCCTATGTTTCTACTCTCCTTGCCATTGATGTTTTTCTTCTGAATGTGTAATCTAAGGATTGATTTCAATTAATTTAACCAGTGTAGTGGATGTTATTGCCTGCTCTCTGATGTATGAGTTAAATGAATCTGTTCTTACATGCTCTTGTTAGGATTTAGCTGGAAGATTTGGGAACACTGGGGATTAGAGTTAGCCCTGTCCACTAGGATGCTTGTGCAACCAGCTGGTTTTTAACTTTTCATTCTAAACCTTTACTGTTCCTCCTCTCCTACCATTCCATACCACACTATCATCTTTAAGATCCAATGGTTTAGATGACTAGCCCAATTGAAAACCTGCCTATTGATTAGCAAGCAAATCCTTTCCTGACTCCATCGCCCAATGGTTTTGAATGCTTCCTGGGATACTTCACCTCTGCCTAAAATCCTCTTTTTTCATCTTGTCTTACATTGAACGCTTCTTTCCTGATAACCAGCAACCAAACAAACAATCAAACAAACAAACCCTGAGCGTTATAACTAGCCTAACATTTTAACACTGAGCTTCAAAGTCATATACCTTTGACATATCATAGAGAGATCCCTCTTTGGACCCAAGAGGGCTAGATCCTGAGGTCTAAAAGTGGTTTGATGTTGTCTCATCTTTTGGTCTTTCCAATCTGGCCAAAACATGGGAATCCCAATAGGACCCTAGACCAACAATAGTGAAATTTTCTGGGAAAATTTTCTCAATTTGGGTAGCTTTTTCATATGTTGTGGGGGTAAGTTCGTTTCCCTCGTCATTATGATGTTGTTCTAGTCTTGGACCTGGTGGGGGAAGCATTGTGGTATTTATTTTTCTATCTCTAGTGCTTTGAAATAGTTGGGTGTATGGTTCTGTGGACATGTGTGGTGTCTCTGTCATGTCGACGATGAGGGAAATTTTTTGTTGTGCCCTTGAGCATCTCCTTCGCCATTCAGTTCTTGTTTGGGCACTAGGATAGGTGAGAGAAGAGCTGGGTTTTTGTTCTTTGGATTGTTCATACATTGTGGTAGTTGGGTGCCTTGTTTTGTGGATGTAAACAGTGCCTTTGTAGCCTTGTGTGTGAAGGTGAACTTTCCCTGTACAGACCTGTCGAGTTGTGTTGGGTGGAAACTTTGGACTTTGCAGGTATATGGGGTTAATAGGTTCAAGATGTTGTCTCGGTGTTGTAAGCCTAAGGTGGGAGATTGGTATTTTCCCCTGTGGCTAGTCTATGGGGGGTCAATTAGCAAACAGACTAAGCAGATGTCAGTCCGATGGGGTGGCAGTCGTTTGGGCGACTTTTTTTCTGTAGTTGGACATGCACCTTAGATGCACAATTGTAGCATGTGTCTATTGTAACCTAGTTGTTCTAGTCTGGTGGCCTCTTAGAGAATTATGCAGCATCGGTGTGTGCAGCGGGTCTAGGCTCTCCATGGAGGTTTGGCAGCATGGGGTGGTCATCCTTGGGGAGTAGTTAAGGAGGAAAACAACGATGCATTCAGGAAGGAGAAATTTCTCAGGAGGTGTCGATAACTCCTTCATATATGGTGGCATCCCCAAGACTAGAATTTATATCTTGTCAGGTCAATTGAATTACAACCATGATAGTGGATATGGGAAGGAAAATGTAGGAACAGCTAGCTGAGTCCTTGAGCCTCATGGAAGACATTCAACAAGAACAATGGGATTAGCTCTATCGTCTTGCCTCCCTTCAATGGAATCAAAAATTTATTCACGCTCAGCTAGATAGGCTTTAGGATAGAATTGAGAACCTTTAGTTCCAAGTGCATGGGAAGCCTCCCCCTCTAGTATTCCTGAAGATGGTCATTTTAGAGTCCCTCTTGACAATTTATAAAGCTTGTCAGTTATGCTCAAATTTTGTATGTCTTTTAGACCCTAAACGGTTGTGTTTTTGTGAAAGTTTATGGTTTTGTAAAATGGTTGTTTGCAATGATATTTCTCTTCCCGATAACAAATATAGTTGGAGTGAGGCCAGAAGATAAATGATCTCTAGCAAATATTTTTGTAAATTTTTTAAAATCTAATGAAAGTTGTTTTGATTGACAAAAAAAAATATATTTTTTATTATTCTAGCCTAATAATACGTTTGAGTGTATATATGCATTAGCATTATTAGTGAAATTTTCCATGGATGAGAGCCTCTAGATAATTTAGCATTGAGATTTTATGAGCACTAACACTGGAGCCCTAGAGGGAAATGTAATAACTGAGGAACTGCATTGCAGAGAAATCAATTCCTCAATTTCATACCAAGCTAGGGGTACATGAAATATTGGTACGAGAGCTAGGGGAAATGTCACAGATTTATCTCAAATTTGTACCAGGCCAGGCTACTCCATTTAGCTAAGGCACCCCCCTAGATTCTAGATTATTAAGGTTCATCACAAATTGATCTCAAATTCATACCAAATTAGGAAACCCACCTAGGGAAATGGAAATTCCTATCATGTGCGTCATAGATTGGCACCAAGGTAGGGGTGCGTCCCAAATTGGTACTAAATTAGGGGTACATCGCGTATTGATCTCATATTTTTTCATCAATTAAGTTAAGTTTTTTTTCAATCCAATCGTTACCTCTAGGATGCATCTCCCTACCTCTTGGCTTAAGTTCTATTCATTTTTTTATAGCACGTCCATAGTTTTGTGCTTTGAGTTCTTCGCACAATCACAAAAAAATATCAAATTCAAATTATATATGTTATTATTCTAGAGCTTGAATGTGAGTCTAGTCGCCTAGCTTCAATTTGATGGGTTATATTATTCATTTCCATAAATCCACTTTGCATGCATCAAATTACAAGCATGCAAACCTTTCTTGAGGAATTATCTATCCCCATACACCCAAGAAAGTTCCAATATCAATAAGGAATTTTTCATCCCAAGATCCAAATCAAGGTGAGGGATACAACCTAGATGAGCATGCATAGGGGGCATCCACTTCTAGGCCAAAATCCAATAATGTATATCCCTCTCAAGGCCATGAAGAAGTGATTAAGGCAAAATATTAAATATTTTTCTTCCTTATGCTCAAATTGAAGGCATAAAATTCCCTTATGAAAAAGTGGATCAAAATCCTTCCATTTATTTATGCTAACCAATTATTAGCTACCCAACACCCCATTGATGTGGACGATGGCCATAGCCCTATAAATTAGTCAACCAAGGAGAATTATTGAAAGGATATTACCTACAAACTGGTCAACTAAGGATCATTTCTACAAGGAGATTATAAATTGGTTAACCAAGAAGCATTCCTACATGGAGATTGCCTATAAATTGGTCATTAACCAAGGAGATTACCTATAAATTAGTTATCCAATAAGCATTATTTGAAGTAGATTAATTTTATTCTTAGTAATGTATGTGTCAATGCTACCATAGAGATTTCATCTAGCTTTTTTAACAAATTTCAATTGTGGAAAATGTTAATTTGCTTATTTTTTCTATTAAAATTCTAAGCACAAGAGAAATATTTAGACATCATTAGAAAAAACTCATGTAAAATATATGATTGTTCCGAGAGGCACTTTACATCCTAGCATGGGGAAGATGTTGAGGTATAATGTAAGTATGTCAACATTCTTAAAAGGTCGACTCTACTACACATTACAAACGATGAAGATACACATAGAAAAAAATATATATAGGAAAACAAATAACTAAACACAATTAAATGTTGGCTTCAACAAATCAAAAGTAAATGTATAAATAAATATATAAAATACAATCAATCAATCCATTGGTTTCTCACTCATTTTGATAACATACAATATATCAATCAATCACTTACTGACTCATCAAGGATCATTCACTCACTGGATTTGTCCCTTGCGTTCCCTGAGTTTGTTGGATTATCGAGTAAGTTTTCGACCACCTAAAAGAGCATAACCCCTATGATGTTGATTTCAACATGGCCCATGATGAGGAGGAGGAAGAGGGGAATTTTTCACTGCATGAGTACTCAAGGGCTAGGGCTAAAGGGCCAAGACATTAGCTGGGTTTGAAATGCAGTGTGGAGGTAGACCAAATTTCATGGTTGAAAAAACCCTAGTCCATTAAATAGAATGAAAAGAAATATATTTCTTCATGAAATCTCTATCTTTGAAAGGAAAGGTATTTTTCTTTTGAAACCATTGTAGTTATTGTAGTAGATCTGAAAAAATATTAAAATTATTGCCAAAGAAATTCCAAAAGCGGTCCAATAATATAAAATAGAAATTTTTCTTTATTAATATCAAAACCTTTGAGGTAGAGAACACCATATAATTTCTCCTTAAGGAAGGAGAATTCTCTATAAGCCATATGCATGTCAATACAACAATACTTTACATCCATAAGTGGAGAGTCTCTAGCCTCTATATAGGCTTTATACATACAATACCATGGGTCTCTTCATACCATACATCTAATACGATGGGCTTATCACATTATTCACTAGCTACTTGTGGTCCCTTGCATAATGTGGGTCAACCACTTTATTTATTAATTATGGCCCATTTATTTATTATCCTTACATTATTACATTACATTATTCCCTTGTGTGCCTCCCTATGTACCCCATATTATCCCCACTAAGTATACTACATTCCACCCCCCTTAAACATGTTTTATACCCAAAATATGAGAAGAACAAAAATAATAATATCTACTCAAAAGAGTCATCCACTGGTACCATGCACATGCATCTAGCCATCCCAGATAAACGTGAACACTCAATCTAGTTGGTGCCTCGCTCGCTTGAGATGGAAGTTTCTTCTAGTGGTTCCTCTATGTTGATGTGTCGTGGGTGGATCGTTGCACCTCTCTGTGTGTCGTCTAGGGGTTGTTTTCCTTGTTGCTAATTATTTTCCACCTTGTTGGTTGTTGTCCTTGTTGTTAATTATTTTCCACCTTGCTATTTGTTGTCTTGTTGGGTGCTGCAAGTGGTGATATGTTGAAGTTTTAACTAATGGTGTATATTTCTTCAATTTGCCACCTGATGGAGCCTGAGTCGTATTGGGTACTTTTTGTGGTGCTTGTGATTGTTTCTTGCCTTCCATTATTACTTCCACGACTGACTTTGCATCTAATGTGTCAGTATCGGTAGCGCTTTCTGCTTGGGCCTCCTTGGGCTCTACTTGTTTACTAATGGAAATATCATGTAATGTAATTTTATTCTTTTTATACCAAAGCTTCATGAATTTCTTTTGTGCAGTATTATTGATAGTACCAATGAATTCCATCCAAGGGTATTGTTAGCACTGCAATTTTTCAAAGTCTGGTCATCATTATAAGTTGTGTCTTTAATCATCTATTGTATCCTAACCTATGGTGGAGAGCCTTGGAGGGTTAAAATGTATTAGTTTTTTATCATTTAATACCAAAATCCAAAATAATTTTGAGTCCAATAGTTTGTTCGTGTCATAGATTTATTAGGGTAAATTTTCTTTAAATAAATTTTTTAACTGCTTTGAGTAGTTAAGGTCATGGGTTTATCTTGAGAATTCTTATTTATTAATAGTGATATTTTCTATTCAAGGTTAAGGATGAAATTTCAGAGTCATCAGTTGTGTTAGGAATTTTCCACAATAGCTACCTTCTTCAGAAAATTTGGTTTTACAAGCAAACCCAATAAGTAGCTATTACCTGTGAAATTTGTATAAGGAGATAAAAGAGGTTTATCGGGTAAAAAGACACTTCTCTTTGAATATTAAAGGTTTTCTAAAACAAGATATGTCATTCATCTAAAAGGTGGCTATTTCTCATTAGCGGATTCATTCAAAAAGGAGGTTGGCTATTCATTTTCTAAGGCTACTCAAATCTATTGCTACTCATTAAAGGGTAAATGTATTAAAGTGAAGTATGAGTAGAAATTATTAAAAAATGTGATGGATTTCAGTGAAATGAGTTGGAAGCATATTTAAATCATTTTTTTTGTGTCATTCCTTCTTGCCAAGTTTTAGGGCATGTAGGGCTCTGTCTCCATTTACTCTTGTGACAACTACAGCAAAATATTTTTATCTTCCAACAAAACAATTTGTTACCAAGTTCCAGCATTTAGGGCTTCATGGAGGGTTTTTATTTATCATTTTACAGTTGTGCATTAGTGGTTCGGTTATCTGTTAACAATATGGGCAAGGGTGGTAAGGTGAACCGTTCAGAACCGGCCAATACCCATTTTGTTGACCATCATGCTAAGCCCCAGTTCATAGCAGTAGGGTCGTACCAGTTCCTAAAGAACTTTTCAGGTGAGAATGCGGCAGTGGCTCGATAATTTTCTAAGACATTCGATGGAGAAAAGGTGAGGATTGGGTCTCAGACCTTCAAGATCACTAAAAACATCATTGCAAGGGCAACTCAAACATTAGCTACAAGTGAGTCCTGGAACAAGAATAAAAAAAATCGATTTAAAGTTGATTCAAATATATATTTAAAATGTTAGCATGAACATATTGGTTGGACCCCTACCATTCATATTTCATGTTTTAGACCTAAGTGGCAACATGTCATTACCACTGTACAATGTTACATAACCTCTGAGGGTAGCTTTTCTACTGTCCATAAATACCAGATAAGGTTTCTGTTAAACACACACATGGTGTATGAGAAGATAAAAAACACAAATATAAAGATAGGCATTCGTTTCATATTATCATTGATATGATGTACATTGATAATACAATGAGGTGACCTTTGGATTCCACATTCCAAGGTCACTTGGACTCCTTTGTGACTGTTCGCCTTTCACACATACCCATAGAGGATTAGGTGTCCAACATTCCCCTCCTTAATCTGAATGGGTATGTGTGAGTCCAATAAGAGATTTGTAACAAAAATCTACAAAGTATGCATGGCAGCACTTAGGCTGAATCAGCTCTCTGAAATATTGGTATAAAGAGGTGGTATAAGGAGGACCACCAACACTGGAACGCAACACTTATTTCAGTTCCCGGAACTCTTCCAAATCTGGAAAGAAGCTGAGGGCTTCTGCGAGAGGTAGTGTCCCTCATATTTGAAGAGGGAGACCTTCAACCTAAAATAAGGGAAGTCTACAACCTGTGATGGTTTAAGGATGACCACCAAAACTGGAATGCTTGATGCATTTCCTGGAACTCTTCCCAAGCTAGCAAGAAGCTGAAGTCTTCTGCTAGAGGAAGTGTTCTAAAAGAGGAAGAATATCAACCTCACATAGATGGTTTAAGGCTGTCCACCAACCAAAGGCATGCTCATGGGCATCCATGTCTCTGGCTACAACTCTGAATCTGGAATAACGAATTGTGGCTCAGGCTCACTTGAACTATTGTGTCTCTGGCTACAACTCTGAATCTGGAATGACAGGTTGTGGCTCATGCTCGCTTGATGTGGCTTAGAATCTTGAAGATAACCACCATTTCCCCCCTGTCAGGTACAAGGTGAGATGATGGCGAAAACTCAACTGCAAGTTTGTTCAATATTCGAGAACAAGTTCTGACATGGAACTTAAACATCTTCTTGGTTGTTTATGCCCATTACCAAGAAGCGATCCATCCAAGATGAATCTTTGTTCTTGCAGGAGGCTTATTTCTAAAGCATCTGTGTGAAGAATGGGTGTGCCAACCACAATGCTTGCATGGGTGAAGATCAAAACAATGATCTTTCATATGGCTAGCTCAATCACAGTGTTGGAATTTTACAATTTGTTGTTTCTTCTTTGGAAGAGGAGCGGGATCTGGAAAAAATGCAGGTGAAATGTCATAAAGAAATCTGGCACTCTGAAATTTTATGGGCTTGGAGTAGTCCAGAATATGAAAGGGCAACTCCTTGTCATATCCAAGACCTGTTTTGTGCTTTTTGTGGACAATCTATTCCCACGGTCTGATGATGGGCTTGGGAGGTGCTGGCTGGATTTTTTCTTCTTTCTGAAAATCTGCGCTTAAAATGGGTACTGCATCCACAATTTTTTGTTGCTGGTGGGAGTCTGTCTCAGTGTTCTGAACAAAAACAAGTTCAGAATGATGACTCTACTGATCTAATTTCTCTTGCTGAAGCTGAGATTCTAGTTGCAGAAAATAAATCTTTTCTTGTGCATGATGCAGGAAAGTCTGAATATCAAAGAGAGTATCTTTACTGATTCGAATTGTGTCATAAACAGTAGATTTTATCAAAGTTTCCAAGGACTATAATATTTCAAAAAATCTAGTCATTTTCCAAACAACTCAAGCTCAAGAAATGAAGGGTGTCGGCTTCAACCGATAATGCACCCATTACAAAGTGATTCAACTTACTTTCAAAAAAATACAAATGAATTCAAAGACCCTTTTCTTTCTTGAAAAATTCCAAGATAAATGATTAGACAGATAACAGTGGTACTGATGTTAGAACAGAACCATAACAATCTTCTTCCATGAATAAAGGTCACAAGTTTTTTTTGCTACCAATTTTTAAGGACATGGGTTATTTAAAAATCATTTTGAAAGGAGATACATGAGATGACAATTCCTTTTTAGCTAATTTAAATTTTGCAAGGATGGGAGGAATGCCATATTTATTATGGGATTCATCTACCAAAGAAGAAAGTACAGGCCTAGTGATTACAACTAATGAACCTGAAATAAACCGTGCACAGAAACTTACAACTGAGATATTCAACCTTTTATTAATGAATGTCGAGAAAGTGGGGTCCATATTGTTTGCAGTCTCATTGATAGAACTTATGGAGCTTGTGCCTCAAATTGGAAGATCTTCTCATGATTCCCCACATAAGAAGAAGCTTTTTTTTTTGTTCAGAACTTCTTCAGATACACTCAAACTGAACGTAGGCGATTCTTTGATGAGTTAGACAGAGATGGTGATGGTTAAGTAACACTTGAGGACCTTCAAGTTTCCATTCAAAAGAGAAGGATTCCACAATGTTATTCTCATGAGTTTTTGCGGCGCACAAGGACCCACATGTTTGCAAAGTCGATTGGCTGGAAACAATTTCTGTCTCTAATGGAACAGAAGGAGAAAAATATGCTCTGAGCTTATAATACTTTATCTTTGAGTAAAGTTGGCACTCTTCAGAAAATCCAAGTATTAGCGTCACTTAAAAAAGCAGGCCTTCTATCCACTAATGAAAATGTTGCAGCGATGATGCGGGTTTGGAGGAGTTTGCAAGGCGAGGCAGGAATCGATGGCGCAACTTCTCAAGGGGTGGATGGACCTTCCCCCTCCTCAGCCATTGATTTTATCACTCTCTACCAACGCCTCAATATTACAAAATAGATATGATGGTGTTAATGGGAAGGCCAAAAGCGAAGTATGGAGGACGCGCAGGATAGGTACTATGAGATCTTGGTCAGCACTCTGGGTCGAGCTGAGTAGAGTGCTCTACATTGTTTGGTGTGAGAAATTGTTTTGGGGAGCCATGATGGGAGGCGGTGTAGTCCGTAACATAATAGAGGACCAAAACCTGTGTTTTTTGCACCGTACTATGTGTAGAAACTACACATTTAGCAATGGCGTAGAGGATCGATATTGTATGGTTGAGGTATGATAGTATGGTTGGTTCAGAAAATAATTTTTACACTAATGTCATAGACACAAGAACCGGTTCGTATCACCATATTACACCATTAAAAGGCTATAAATGATCCCATTCACCATCAATAGCTCAAAAATCATAGAAAATGTTTGAAATCAATCACTTCAACTGATTTGACCCATAAATGTCTTCCAAAAATTGAACAATATTACCTTATTTTGAGTGTTCCTCTGTCATTTAATAGAAACTAGAAACCTTTTACACTCATTCACTGCTCTTTTCGATGCCAGAAATCCTTGCGCTCATTCACTTCTATTTTCTATGTGATTGAGGGCCTTCAGACTGTGTGGAGAGTGCAAGAGCGAGGTGTGTGTGGGACAGTGTGCGAGTGAGGATAGAGCCAAGTTGAGGCAATGTGTACACCAGAGTATTAAAAATCGTAAACAAATTTTTGAATAGGTGGCATGAAGCAGGAAACAATGCACAATGCAAAAATATTCACCAAAACTGTTATAAAATATTACAGGAATGGTAGGAATGGCAAAGCTACAAGAATATTGCAAAAGAGAGTTACATAACCATGGATATAAAGCCTAAAAATGGAGTTGGATGAATCTGAAAATGCCAACGCGTAGCCTTCGCTCTGATACCATGTTAAACACACACATGGTGTATGAGAAGATAAAACACACAAATAGAAAGATAGGAATTTGTTGCATATTATCATTGATATGATGTACATTTATAATAAAATGAGGTGACCTTTGGATTCCACATTCCAAGGTCACTTGGAATCCTTTGTGATTGTTCACCTTCCACACTTACCCATAGAGGATTAGGTGTCCAACAGTTTCTAGCTCACATCTTTGGCTCTAAACCTATGAATCTACCATTTTTCCTTCATAGATATATGTTATCAATGTCTCAAAAAATATAGAAAACCCCAAGCTATTCACTGCATAATCTATATCATAGAGGTTTGATTAAAATACTGGTGGTTTATCGTTTGAGAAATAAAAGAACCACATGGGAAAAAATTTTAGCAGTTGAGGGATTTAGCAGTGTTAACTCAAGGAGAAAGGTAGGAAGGCCTAGAAGGTTAAAAACCCAAGAGCAACATTCAAGCCCTACACCTACACCTACACTTACTCCTTCACAAGCTGGTCCATCTTCAATGTCATCTAGAAGACAGACTAGGAACTCAACTAGGAAAGCTAAAGTTCAAACCACCATTTCTCCACCAATCATCACTCCCATACAACAGTGAAACCAGCCAAGGAGGTCTACACTAATAGTTCATCCAAGGAGCCACATACCTTGAGGTATTTCATGCAATAGTATAGAAACAAACTCAAACAAAAAGTTACCCTACCTAACAAAAACATTATGTCTAAGATCAAGTAAGAGGCAGCTTCCTCTTCAAAGGGTAAACGCAAGAGAAAACTCATTATGACAGAGGGACCTTCATTGGAAATCAGCCTTGAAACCTTGAAATCAAGCCCTGTTCTAGAGGCTAGACAAGAGGATCAAGAAAACAATGTCACTTCGGCACCAGAGGAGCCTACACAATCACAAGTCTTTTTCTCACTCAAAAAGGGAAAAAGCAAAGTTTCAGAGACTATTACAGTAGAAGAACCTACCATAGCTCAACTTTAATCATCCATTAGTTCTTCATAAAAGGTAAGAAGGAAGTTATAATCCATTCATATTCATCTTTTGAGGAGGATGGTAGTGACACAGAGCATAGTGAAATAGAGTTCAATGATTCGTAGTTTGAAGAAGGATAGTCAAGTAGAGTCATACATGGGAGAAAGAGGCCTTTATACATTCGAAACTCATACATTAAAATGCCTCACACCAGACCAAAGAACAAGCTCAGATTAACTAGAAAACTCATAGCCAACCCTTCTCTCAGGGATGAAATAATAAACATTGATGAAATCCCAGAGAATGAACTAAGGAAGAAAAATATTCAGTAGAAGAAGCAAGCACAAAAGAGAATGTCAAATGAAAGGGTAACCAAGGGTGAAGTTATCAGGATTTTTGCTTCTATAGTAGATCTCTGATAAATGAATATACAGAACCTTGAAAATATGAAGAAACATTTTTTTTTTGGCTTATACATAGTATTTTCAGATATAGCTACCCTTTTTCGAAAAAAGTAGCTATTATTTTTAAATTTTGTATAAGGAGGAGAAAAGACTGATTTTTTGTTATGTTCTCAAAAGAATGACACTAAAAGATAATAAAGTGAATGCAACCTCAATGATGATGATCTTTTTCCAAGTTTCATATAATCAAGGTATCTTCCAGTTGGTTACTCCTTTCAGTTAGCTACTCCTGCACTTTTGCAGATAAGGTTCCAAGTGTTCTTATCAGTTGGTAGATTGCACTTTGTGTGGAGGCAATTTTTCCAAGAAACGAGGAGCACTCAGCCACCTCAACTCAGCCACTTCGAGCTCCATGTTGTTATATTTTGTCTTCAATTTTATTTGAGTTTACTTTTTATGTTTAAGATCAGATCTACTATGTGTAGAGGATTGTAATAAAGTCTCAAAAAACAGAATTTCCCTTTTTATGGAGGCTTTCTGTAGAACTCCTTTTTTGTATATATACTATGTAAGGCAAAGAGAAAAGGGGTTCTTTGATTGAACATTTTATGGCATGTCGTGTTCTACCTTCTTGAATATATAATATATCCAAAGGCACTCTTGATGAATCACAATTTTTATGGTGTGTGCATTGTTCATCTTTTCATGTGTTTCCATCATTTACTATTTCATTCCAGATTTTGATTTACACGGTTTTGTCTCATGTTAATATCAGTATTGTGAACCTTCATGAAATATTAATTTGTTTTTGTAAGTCTTGTTATCAAGCATTCCAGGTTTATTATTAACTGAAGATAGTTCATAACCATTCCTTGAGGTTGAATTGAATCATGTTTCATATTCTTATAAGTCTTTTGAACTAGCACACATGATTAATTTGCTTTTTGTCAGTCTTGATTTATCAATCATTCCTGATTTATTATGTCATGTTAGTTGGAAGCATTCTATGTAATGGGGTCCTTTAAATTTAGAGTGAGACTCTTGTAAGTCCTTTTAAAGCTTTCTTTCACTATACATTTTAGGTCTATAATTTGTGTCACCATTTCTTCTTAACATTAGACCTTTGTTTTGCACAGCTACTGTTGTCTTCCATTATCCTCACCATCAAAATAAAAACCTAACCTTGCTACCATATCATATATCAGTGCCCTAATATGTGTGAGATATTCTTATTTGTTCAAAACCTCTTTCAGTGTGTGTAATTCTAACCCACTTTCCAAAAAACTCAATCAAATCATAAGAAAATCCCTGGAGCTTAATATGTGTTTGATCAAGCGCTTGTCACAATCCAAGTGTTGATTCTAGCGCTAACATATTTTGGTGCGTTTTCCGGGAGACGAAGGCCTTGAAATGAATTATTCTCCTGAGTCTTTTTTTTTTATTGCTGATGATCAATTCTTGATGGTGAACAAGAATTGGCAACTTGAAGAAGTTTGTGATCTTTCAACTGGAGAATCCATGACAAAGAATCCAGTGGTGGCTCCATAGTTTCAGAATGTTGAAATCCTTTGTTTTCATCTTAGCTCAAAGGTTTTCTCCTTTAAATTTTTTGGCAATTCATGGTTTTCCTAATCTAGTGCCTTCTACAGATGAATGGCAACATTGCCTTTTAAGATTTCGAGGAGATGAATATGAACATCCCGCTAAGTACCTGATTGAATTTCATGACTTATGTACTTGCTGGATGTGTTTCATGAAGATGTCCTCACGAAAATATTTTTGTTTCCCCTTGATGGAGATGCGCATAAATGGTTCCAGTCCTTACCTGCTGGTACTATTTATTATTTAAGGGAATTTCATGAAATGTTTCATCATTATTGTAAAGGACTATATTCATCTCAGTTGTTGCTTGATAACTGTTGTGAAGAATTTGAGTGTTGTCTTTATAATGATAAAGTAGATTCTTCTATCAGAGTTATGGGAAAAATTTATGAATATTTTGAAAAGGGTATGAATCCAGATCAAATTCATACATATCTAATTCTTCCTAGTACTCAGGATGAAGAATATGATGAGCATGATGCTTTTCCTTTGGAACCTGATATATTGCTGCCATTTAGTTCTGTTGGTTTAAGTGCCTCTAATGAGTTTGTTGTCCAAGAAAGTAATCAACAGCTTAAAGAAATTTTTGTTGCCCTTAAATGTAAAGAAACATATGCAATTAATGAGTTGCTGCAAGGAGGACAAGAGCTGCCCAGTTTTATTGACAACAGATTTTAACCAATAGTAGCTTGCTCTTTTGGATCAGGGAAACATTCCTCGCATGTTTCATGGCCTGGTCGTTGATTGGATGGATTCATTTTCAGCAGGGTCTCCAATATAGCAACATTTGAAATGACACACACAGTTTATAGCAGTAAGTATAGGTTTCTAGTTCATTTCTTGTTGCATATATTATATCCATTATGGGTCTTTATAAACAGTTGCATGCAATAGTTTCTCTTTATTGGTCAAATGATTTCATGGTTGTAGTGGAAATCCATTTATACTTTATAAGGATGAATAAACTCACCACTCAGGCATTTATTTTCAGTTTTAGATTAAAGTTTGATTTCCTCATTTCAGTCATGTTAAAATAAGTTGCAGAAGATTGAAATCTAGCCTATGAATCCATTACCCAATGGCTAGGCATGCTGGTATTTTTGAGTTAATGAGAAAAATGGTTGGAGAAATAAGGGTTGGACAAGACACTGGAACTACGGTCCTTGAAGCCTCACAGGGAGGACTTCATCCCCAATAGGAGCCACTGTTAGCACTGCAATTTTTCAAATTCTGGTCATCATTGTAAGTTATGTCTTTGATCCTCTCCTGTCTCCTAACCTATGGTGGAGAGCCCTGGAGGGTTAAAATGTATTAATTTTTTATAAATTTTAAACCAAAATCCAAAAGAATTTTGAGTCCAATATTTTTTTTGTGTCATAGAGTCATTAGGCTAAATTTTATTTAAATAAGTCTTTTAACTGCTTTGAGTAGTTAAGGTCGTGGGTTTAGCTTTATAAGTCTTATTTATTTACCATGATATTTTCTATCTAAGCCTAAGGACAAAATGTCAGAGTCATCATTTGTGTTTGGAATTTTTTGTAATAGCTACCTTCTTCAGAAAATATGGTTTTATAAGCAAACCCATTAAGTAGCTATTACCCGCAAAATTTGTACAAGGAGATAAAAGAGGCATTTATCAGGTAAAAATACATTGTTCTTTGAATATTAAAGGTCTGATAAAACAAGATATGTCATTCATCTGAAAGGTGGCTATTTCTCATTGGAGGATTCATTAAAAAAGGAGGTTGGCTATTTATTTGTTAAGGCTACTCAAATATATTGCTACTCATTAAAGGGTAAATGTATTAAAGTGAATTATGAGAAGTAATTATTAAAAAATGTGATGGATTTCAATGAAATGAGTTGGCAGCATATTTAAATCATTTTTTTTTCGTGTCATTCCCTCTCACCGATTTTTAGGACATGTAGAGCTTTGTCTCTATTTACTCTTGTGACAGCTACATCAAAACGTTTTTATCTTCCAATAGAACAATTTGTTACCAAGTGCTAGCAGTTAGGGCTTCATGGAGGGTTGTTGTTTCTCATTTTACAGTTGTGCATTAGTGGTTCGGTTAACTATTAACAATATGGGCAAGGGTGGTAAGGTGAACCATTCAGAATCGACCAATACCCATTTTGTTGACCATCGTGCTAAGCCCCAATTCATAGCAGCAGAGTGGTACCAGTTCCTAAAGAATTTTTCAGGTGAGAATGTGGCAGTGGCCCAATCATTTTCTGAGACATTCGATGGAGAAAAGGTTAGGATTGGGTCTCATACCTTCAATATCGTTGAAACCATCATTGCAAGGGAAACTCAAACATCAGCTATAGGTGAGTCCTAGCACAATAATAACAAAACTCTACTTAAATATGATTCGAATATATATTTAAAACCTGAGCATGAACATATTGGTTGGACCCCTACCATTCATATTTCATGTTTTAAACCTACGTGGCATCATGTCATTACCATTGTACATCGTTACATAACCTGTGAGGGTAGGTTTTCTACTATGCATAAATACCAGATGAGGTTTCTAGCTCACATCTCTGGCTCTAAACCTATAAATCTACCATTTTTCCTTCATATATCTTTGTTATTAATGTCTTGAAGAATACAGAAAACCCTAGGCTATTCACTGCATAATATCTATCATAGAGGTTTGATTAAAATATTGGTGGTTTATCATTTGAGAAATAAAAGAACCACATGGGAAAAAATTTAGCAGTTGAGGGTGTTGTGGTGGATTCGAGACACGGGTGTATGAAATTGCACGCGTTTAGAGAATGTGGTCTTTTCTCTAAACCATAAGTAACAGGAAGTATCTGGGGGGAGCTTAGAAGTATTATACTTAAATGAAGTAATACACTAAAGTATGCTCTGTTAAAAAACTAAAACTAAAAACACAAAAAGAAGCTATACAGAGAGTTCCAAACAGTAACAAGGTAAACATCGGCTCGATGGCCTTCTTCTTATTGAATGCTTGGAATGAAAACAAATCTTACCCACTTGCCAAAGGGCCTAGGCAGTGGCTCTAGGACCTGATGCAAGGATGTTTGTCCTTCAAGTTCTGCCTTCTAACATAGTCTAACTCTCTCTCTTTGCTGCAATGGGCTAAGATTGTTGGGTGGCCAAAAATCGAGTCCTCTTCTTCAACTTCTGCTCCTTGGGTCACACAAGACACTGGTTTTGCTTGGGCAACTTTGGCCAGCATAACCTTGTGATCACCCATTGTTCATCTCTCTGTGGGTCTATATATGTGAGCTTTCAAACCTCCTTCCCTCCCTTGGTACATGATGGATGGTGACCCAAGGGATGGGCATTATTCCAATGTGTGCTAAAATATGCCTTTGTGTGCTCACACAATGCCTAAGGGGGCATTGGTGCTGTCCTTAGGCAGCTTTCACATAAGGAGAAAATGTCCTTTGCTTGCTTGTGGTTCTGGAAAGAGACTTTTTTCCACTTCCAAGAATGCACGCTTATTGGGCTCCAGTGCACACAAAGGGTGCTCTTTTCGAAGGAAAAAGTGCGCATTTGAGCATTTATGACTAGTTCAAATTTGATGTTCTCAAAACCTTATAGATTTTAAATACTTTTTGATTCCATAATGTATCCCTATCCTGTAAATCCTTAGGCTCAACATTATGATGTTGTTTTCTGCTGTACGATTTTGCAGTGTTAACAGATGCCCCCTAATGTGTGAGGTCTAGGAAGAACTGTATAGCCGAAATACATTATAGTTTTTTTTCTATATCGTACGCAGAGAGAGAGAGAGAGAGAGAGAGAGAGGCCTATGTGTAGAAGAGACAACACCTTGCATTGGTTCCAAGGTAACCATAGCCTAAGGGACCCCTTGCAAGAAGACAAGATATACAACATATTTGAAAATTTTCAACGAGGCGGGCATGTCCCATGCTCGTGATGTTATGGCTAGTTAGACAAAATTGATAGATACGTGTGTTGTCTGTGTCACTACTGTGGTAGTGATGTTGGTGGTTGTTGACGACGATTGTTGACGCCCTCGGGGGTGTTTTTTCTTTGACGATAGGTGGAATGTGGTACCCATATGCGTAATCTTGGTATGGCATATCACTGCGTAATGTACACATATGTACTGGTTGGGACCTTCCCGTGTAAGAATTGTTGTTAGAGACGCTTATAAAGGCACAGGTCTTCGACGGATCTTGATCAAAGTGCAATGGTTGTAAGGTATGATCCCATCATGACATGAAAGCTTTTGCTGTAGTTGAATTTCAAGAGGATCGGTGACATCAATGGACAATGATGTCTCCCATAGTGCCACCCAAGGATACCCCTTTGCATGGGGAGGGGTCATCCAAGGTACCACTTCCTTTTTGGAAAAGAGGTGTTGATGTCGACAAAAAGGAAGCCTTAATCGAACCATAATGGGTTTAACATAGGCATGTTGGTGAGCGGTAGCTGAAAACAGATGATGGGGATTGTTGAGTCTCAAAAGTGTTCTCCATATTCATACATATTTCCATTATGTCATAACCATTTAGCTCTTATTTCATAACCATTTGACCTAAAACCCTACATCAAGTAACCATTTTCATAAATATATGGGTTAGGATCCTTGTTTTCCAAAGTTATTTATTTTATGTATTTTAAGTGAATTTATGATTAGAAACTAGAAAATTAACATAGTTTCATATATCTATATATGTGTTATGAGTTTTGTGACATGTGTAGGTCAAAAAGAGACTTCTAGAAGATCCTTATGTGGCACTCTAAAGCCAAATTCGAATTTGGTTGGAGAAGATTATGGGATCAAGAGGATATGTGTCTCACTTCCTTATTGTATTGAAACTCTAGGAGGATATGTGTCTCATGCCTCAAGTTGTGTTAAAACTCTAGAAAGACATGTGTCTTATCATTTCCTATTTTGATTGTAACTCTAGAGATGGAGGGAGAGATTCATGGACTCCCATTAATGAGATGACTCCTCATATTTTGTATAAATAGGAGAAGCTTTCTCCTATCATAAGTAATGAGAAAGTAATGAGGAAGTAGATTTGTAACAAAGTTCAAGATGGAATGGAATGTAAATTTGTGAGTTCTTTTTAATAGAGAAATTCAGTTCTTTGATGATGTTTTGATTACAAATTCAAGGAGCTAAGAACTACACCAAATTGGTAGCAGAGGGCCCCTGCTATCCAAGGAGGCTTTTACATGTTTTCTAGATAAGTTGCTTTCAATTCTGTTTTGTCATATTTCCTTACTTAGATTGCTTTCTAAAATCATAGCTTTTAGCATAATTTTTCATGGCAGCCCGGGCATTTGCATATCTTTTGACTAATGACATAGAATCAATATTGTTCTGCTGCTAATTTACTTTTTGTTTATTTCCAAGATCGCTTTGTTTATCTTACCTTGCACATTTACTTCAAAATAGTTAGATTTAGATATATTAAATTGCGCACGTCATTTTCGTCATTCTCCTCCGAAAGCCACAAATGGACCGATGGTGAGGGATTGTATTATGAAATGTGTAGTTTGATATTAGTTTCCTTTCGCAAATTTAGATATATTAAATCGCTCATAACATCCCTTGCCTCTCGAAAGGTAGCCTGACCGATAGTGAGGATTGTATTATGAAATGTGTGTGCCGAGATTAGCTTTCCTTTCCGCAAGTTCGATATATTAAACTGCTCATAACATCTTCAGTTGCCTCCGAAAGCCACAGCTGGACTGATGGTGAGGGATTGTATTATGAAATTTGTAGTTTGGTATTAGTTTCCTTTCTGCAAGTTAGAAATATTAAATTGTGCATGACATCTTCAATTACCTCCGAAAGCCACAGTTGGACTAATGGTGAGGGATTGAATTATGAATGTATGGTTTGATATTAGTTTACTCTCTCCAAGTTAGATATCAGTTACTCAAGTTGTTTATGGTTACTTCCAAAAATCATAGCTGGACTAATGATGAGGGATCAGAAGATAAGTTGATGTAATCTGATTTAGATTTACTTTGTTGCAATTTTGGATTTCTTTAAGCATAGTTTCTTTTGTGTTTAGACAGCAGCAAGAATAGTTTGGTTTTCATGCTCAATTAGTTCACTGTTTTGATTTATTAGATTAGCAACACCTTTTCATTTCAGCAGCACATTTTCATTTCCTTTCAAGTCTTGTCATTGTAAATTTCAAATTTCTTTTTAAAGTTTCAAGTTAGTAAATCATTATAGGGGATATCATTTCCTTGAACAAACATAACCAAACTTGTTTTCATCTTAGAATTTCCATTTCACCTTAGAAAACCAAAAACGACAAAAAGTTAAGAAATAGGTTATCTTGCACATATAGTGTGCCACACTTCATCAGCTTACGATTCCCGGATTGACAAATTAAAGTAGCAATTTAGGACACACTAAATTGACCAAACATTTTGGCGCCGTTGCCGGGGAAGTGTAACTAGGTAGCCTTATTTCTTACATAAAAAAAATTAATAATTCTTGAGTATGCTCTCCTCCTGCACTTTGTGTGATCTGGAGGATCAGAAAAAGGATTGTTATGTAAAAAAAATTTAATAATTCTTGAGTATGCTCTCCTCTTGCACTTTGTGTGATTTGGAAGATCAGAAAAAGAATTGTTATGTGAAAAAAGAAAAAAAAAAAAAAAGAGACAAAATAAAACTTCATCATTTCAATTGATTCAACAATTTAAAAAAAAAAAATTGTTTTCATGAAAAACTTTGATTTCAATAAATTGTTTTTGTTTAATGAATATATATGTGTATTTTTAAAATTTTGAAAATATCACATACATAATTTTATTAAACAAATCAAATGAAAATAAAAAAAAAAATTTAATTGTTTTGTTACTAAGATATATATGTATATTTTTAAAATTTTTGAAAATATATATATAATTTTAATAACAAATCATTTAAAAAAAAAAAAAAATTAATAAATTGTTTTGTTTAGTAAATTACATATGTATATTTTTAAATTTTTCAAAATTTAA
The DNA here is from genome assembly GCA_034641835.2 of Pinus albicaulis. NCBI lineage: Eukaryota > Viridiplantae > Streptophyta > Pinopsida > Pinales > Pinaceae > Pinus > Pinus albicaulis. The sequence goes on from CM076575.1 coordinate 358,640,280, forward strand.
CATATGTAAATTTTATTAACAAACAAATTTAAAAAAAAAAAAATCAATAAACAAAATAAAATGGCCAGGCATTTTGGAAAAAATGAATTACTCTCAACAGAAAGCATAAAAATTCAACCATTTACGATGCTTGCAGTTGTATTATGGCTCGGAAACATCAGATTTTTTTTGCTTCTGATAATGAAAATCACGTAGAAGTTGAAAATGATGGAGTTAGAGATGCTGTAAGGCAGCTAGGTTGCAGTGTTTTAGAGCTTATGACAGCATTATCAACCTGTAGGATTTGAGCTGAAAACATCATCAAAATTCCCCAAATCCCTGAAAGAATTTGTGAGGCCTTTGTGCAAATCTCTCGCCATTCAAACCCCTCGTCAAGTTCCCAAATGCCAATTTTTATTATACCAAGTTCGCCGCCCTTGCTAATGCCGCCGCCATCATCAAACGCTCCTTCGTATTCATAAAATGACATGTTAGAGAACAAGGCAAGGAATTGACAAAATTTTCAAACAAAAACGTGCTTCGACCGAACCGAAGAATGCTCGTGATACAACACTTACATATGGAAATCAAAGAAACCGTAAGTTGTATTTCATTCTCGAAAACGCAATTTTGAACCATGTTCTCAAGAAAACGATTTTTGTTGCCGAGAAGTAACCTTAAAAACGCAAACTCGTTTTTGACACGTCAATTTGAAACGCGTTTTCTGGAACGATTTAGGATGAATTTTGAAAATCCACGACATGGGTTTTTTCGCTAACGTGGTCAATTAGATAACCCGTAAACTGTTTTAAGAAATTGTATGTATGGGAGACTGTTCTTTAAGGCCATTTTTGCCTCGCCGTTAAGAGGAAAAACGGTTTTCCGAAAGAATTTGAAAACGGCACTCGCATTGATAATCTCGCCCCCGATCTCTAGGAAGAAGAATCCAAAATGAAATCAAACTCTTATCATGGCATTCAATCCACATTCCACTCATTTTTGAATTTAATTCAATTTCGTTTTCCGAACGTTGGATTTCATTAATTCTTCTTTCCTTTTGCATTGTCCGAATGGTCGACACTTTTGACTTTAGAAAATCAAGCTCTCAAGAAACGTATCACCGGTCTTATTCAAGAAAAGTTAATAAAAAAATGATGAACATAAACGTCGTATAAGGGATGCACAAAGATTGAAACATTTAACAACAACAAAGAAATGCGTAGCATTCTTCATTACAAACAAGTCATATGCATCACCTCCCAACTTTGGATCTTGATTTGCAGCAACTAAAATTACTAGAGTTCGCTTTCGCGTCAGAGAATGGTATCTCTTGTTTTTATTTTGTCTTCAATTTTTCTTATTTAATAAATTGTTTTGTTTAAATTATATATGTATATATTTTTTTTTAAATGTAACATATATAATATTTAAAAAAAAAAATTTGCATTTCTCTTTTTCAATTTTGTTATTAAAAAAAAAAAAAAAAAAAAATTGCATCTCTCTTTTTCAAATTTGTTTTGATTTAAAAAAAAAAAAAAAAAAAAAAATTGAATCAATGAAATGAATAAGTTATTTGCTCACTTTTTCTGAAGGTATTGATTAATTTTGGATTGATGATGAAGGATGAATGGCTAACTTTTTATTCAAGATTTTAGCTGCAAACCGCTGACATTCCGCAAAATTTTTCTTTAAAGTCCGCGCACTCATAATTGCTCTCCAATTTGCGAACACAAAAACCTAATAAAACTAAATCAAGATAATCTCTTTCTCATACAAAATTGTATTTACGATTTAAGTATCGCTTTTTATGCGTCTCAACAAGATCTATACAATGAGAAATCCATCATTAGAGTTTGAAATGAAAATACTGAAATAAATTGCTGAAAAGTAGCTACATTCAAATTGAGGCACTAATTCCTAAACAGTATATAAATTCTTTTGATTTTTCCTTTGAGAACTTGTTTATTAATACAAATTCTTAGTTTTGTGTGTAAATGTCATAACCGAGAGATTGATCACTCTCCCTTTGATAATCTTACATTCTACTATAAGAAGTATTAGTTTTTTATGCATTCCAAGAGGAAGGACAAATGACTACAAGAGAATGGTGTCTCTCAAGAGACCAATTTGTTTCATAAGAGGATGATCAACAACAAAGAGGAGGAAATATGCTGATGCAAAATAGATCCAAACATTTGAAAACTTTCGCATACTATTGTCTCCATCACATCCATACCTCATAATAAACCATTCACCTCATTTCACTTCATATTTTCCATTTACATTCACATCCACTCTCTTCCATTTCTTTTCATTCATTCATAACCACAAATAAAAGCAAGAGGTCATTCACATGTTTATTGCCCATTGCTACTTTCATTCATGCTTATTGTCCATTTCCATTTTCATCTTCCATTTTCATTTTCCATTTCATGTCATTTCTCATTCCGCAAATAAGCCCCGTCGCAATGCAATCATTGAGTCCATAGCTGTCCTTGAGTCTAAGTTCTTTGTAAAAACACTTTGAGGCTTGCAGCCTTAAATGGCAAGTTCTTTATGCCGACAAAACACTAAATACATTAATGTCTCTCGTTCGTCGATCTTTCAGGTGACTCGACATCATGAAATCATTCGTACCTAGCAAGATGTTTAGGCATCTTCGACTCCTTGCACATTGTCATCAATGGTGAGAGTTCTCGTGTTGATCAGTGCATCCATTAATGGCTACCAATAACAATTTCCTACTATGTTCACACGTAACATCTTTTCACATAGTAGGAATTGCCAATGAGTTTTGAAGACATGAAGACTATTATTTTCAGATTTTAAGAGCATTCAAAGAAGTTTTAGTAGAAGCAATAAAAAGTCATCTCATCTCTTTATCCAGACATTCTCCTTGTTCACCACTTGAAGAATATGATCGTAATTTTGCAGCTACCACATTATGCTACAATCATCCACATTTTAAGGTAAGTGAAGGTATGTTGTTTTCTTTAATTTTTAGTCATGTAATTCATTAGAATGCTAAAATTGTAACTTTGGAAAATTTTTACTCCCTTTTTCTTATACTATTTATCTTTAGTTAAAGAAATGGACATCATTTCATATCTACATGTCATACACTATCACACATTTTCATTTCTATTTCCACCACATATACTCTAACCAACTATTGTTGCAACACATCCAAAAGAGTATATGCCTTGCAAATTATCAATTCATTGATGAAGCTAATTGATTCTAAATGTTTCAAGAATTTTGATGCAACAAAGAAAAATAAAGCATTGTTACACAAGAACCAATGCTAAAAAAAAAAAAAAAAAAGTTGTCACACAAGAACCAACTAATGAAAGAAGAAGAAGAAGAAGAAGTTGCAATCAAATGTATTATACTTTGCCAAAAGGAAAATATCAAAAAGCAAAGTTTGAATAATCTATATGATTAAAATCATATAAAAGAGATCAACTACAATAAATGAATCATTGCAATAGTTGCATGAGGACATGCAACAACTTCAGTTAAAAGGTTGAGTCCTTTCAAAAGTGTTCTCCATATTCATATTTCCATTATGTCATAACCATTTAGGCTCGATTTCATAACCATTTGACCTAAAACTTAAATATTGTATAACCATTTTCATAAATATAAGGTTAGGATCCTTGTCAAAGTTATTTATTTTATGTATTTTAAATGAATTTAATATTGCAAACTAGAAAATTAACATAGTTTCATATATCTATATATGTGTTATGAGTTTTGTGACAGGAATAAAAGAGACTTCAGAAGATCCTTATGTGGCACTCTGGTGCCAAATTCGAATCTCTTGGTTGGAGAAGATTATGGGATCAAAAGGATATGTGTCTCACTTCCTTATTGTATTGAAACTCTAGGGAGGATATGTGTCTCATTCCTCACAAGTTAAAAGAACTGAAAGACATGTCTTATCACTATTTTGATTGTAACTCTAGAGACGGAGGGAGAGATTCATGGACTCCCATTAATGAGATGTCTCCTCATATTTTGTAATAGGAGAAGCTTTCTCCACTATAGAAGTGAGAAAGTAATGAAGGAAGGATTTGTAACTAAGTTCAAGATGGAATGGGATGTAGATTTGTATCTTTTTAATAGAGAAATTAGTTCTTTGATGGTGTTTTGATTACACGAAGGAGCTGAAGGACTTCACCAAATTGGTAGCAAGAGGGCCCTGCCATCCAAGGAGGCCATGTTTTCTAGATAAGGTCAATTCCGTTTATTATATTTCCTTACTCGATTGCTTTTTGAAATCATAACTTTTGGTACAATTTTTCATGGTGAACGCGGTATTTGCATATTCTTGACTAATGACATGGAATCAACATTGTCTGGCCGCTAATTACTTTTTATTTAGACCTCAGCACGTTTTTGTTTATTTCAAATTTCTTGCACATTTGTTTCAAATAGTGATTTAGACATATTAAATCGCTCATGTCATTTTGGCTACTCGGCCAAGTAAAATGGATCACGAGAGATTGAAGTATGAATGGTATGTTTGATACACATTTTCTCGCAAGTTAGAGAGTATTAATTGCCATGTCATCTTCGCTGTTTTCCGAAAGCTGCTGTACTGGATCGATGATGAGGATTGTATTATGAAATGTGTATTGATATTAGTTTTTCCGTGAAGTTAGATATATTAAATGTCACATAATATCTCTACGAGCCCGAAAGCCAAATTTTCTAGACCGATGGTGAGGGATTGAATTATGGATGTAGTTTGATATTAGTTTTCTCTGTATAGTTAGAAATATTAAATTGTGTATTATATCTTCGCTACCTAGCCATAACTCGATCGATATGAGGGATTGAATTATGAATGTGTGGTTTGATATTAGGTTTACTTCGCAAGTTAGATATCAACATTCAAGTTGTTTATGGTTACTTCCTAAAATCATACCGGACTAATGATGAGGGACTTCAAGATGTTGATGTAATTGATTTCTCTAGATTTACTTTATTGCAACTTTTGATTTTCTAAAGATAGTTTCTTTTACAGGCGGACAAAGAAAGAAGAATAGTTTGGTTTCATGCTCACTAGTTCACCTGCTTTGATTTATTAGATTAGTTGTAAAGACCTTTTTCATTTCAAGAGTATTACTCTTCATTTTCCTTTCAAGTTTTGTCATCAGATGTTTCAAATTCCTTTTCGCTTTCAAGTTGGTAAATCATTATAAAGGACATCATTGCCTTTAACATCTGAGGACCATGCTCTCTGTTCTTTAGAATTTCATAAAATCCAAAAACGACAAAAAGTAAGAGATAGGTTATTCGCACATAGTGCGACACACTTCGTCGCCTTACAAATCCCCTCAAGTTGATACTTATGTTAGCAATTTAGGACACACTAAATTGACCAAACAGGGATTCATTGGCCCGAGGTCAAAGTATATTTGAGCAGCTTGGCAGTAGTCATAGGTATTTCTAAAGGGAAAAATACTTGGAGTTGGTAGGACTTCCAGGGGGGGTATGAACCGGCTATGATTGTCGTAATGGTGTGTGCATGGGGGGTATGAAACACTTCAACCAAGGGAGATGGGGGACTACTGCCATGGGAGGAAAAAGTGCAATATGAAGGTGAAGAGCTGAGGGGTGTTGTTTGTGATCTTTGTACACTTACCAAGAGAATAAAATAATGGGGATTGGTTTGTACAAAACACAGAGACGGGTACCCCAAAACATGAAAGAGGGTCACTCACTTGATGGTATGAGGACAAGAGCTAGGGGTAGGGGTCCCATTGGTTAGTCTCATGTGCTAGGGTCGATGAAGCAAGATGCCCCAGATGGGGTTAGCCGATGGAGGTATGGTGGGCTGAATGCGTTGCACGGAGGTGCGCTTTCATTCTGCTTGTACAACCCAATCGTCCGGGAAGGAGGTTGGTTTAATTGGTGAACTTGACCTTATGCATGGTATATGGATTGGCATGAGGTGCTTCCCAGACTAAAAATGGTGTGGACATGGTGTCACTTGTGGGGTGATGTATGGTCTACTTGGGATGATGATCACCATGGAAGGGAGGTTCGACTACCGACCATTGCGGATGTTTATCATATGTAGGGTGAGGTGATGATAAACATGGTCTGGTGTGAGGACCCTATGGCTTATTTCTGATGGAGAAATGATGTTAGGATATGCAAAGTTTTCTGGGACTCTATCATGCTGAGGGTAGAACGATACCTGCTCCAGAACTTTCGATGGTGGGTATTGTGAATGGTTTGCGGGTTCTTCCTGCAAAAACAACTACCTCAAGTGAAAGCATATTCTTTTCATCCAATAGTATTGAAAAACATGAATTTTGAAAAGAAATATGGGAGGGTGCATACCTGCTGGCGCTTGAAAAAATATTTCTTCGAAAAGAGGATGTAGGGCATCGCTTTTGTTCGTCATGGTATACTGATTATGGTGCAAATTATGATTTCCAGAATGGACCTTCTGATCTCCTGTTATGGACCTCCGAAGTTCTGGAAAAGGACGATAAATAAGGGATTATGGCCCTAATCCTATTCATTTGTACTTGATGAATTTTGGGAGATAAGAGGTGATAAAGCAGAAAGCCTTTCTTGCCATTGGTAAGCATTTTGTGATTACGATACTATGTTTCCAGGTAACTCTTTATGACGTCCCGCATTTTAATTTTTTTATTTTAGTGACGTCAGTGTCGTACAAATTAGGTTTGTAATGGCCTGTGCGGGCTTTTCCCTAGATTTTGCAGAGATCCGGAAAATAGTGCCTTCGGCGCCTATTTCTCTCAGTGTACAGCCGTGTGAGGGCACAATTTTCTTACCTTTTTGCACTCAAGGGCACGCTTGTGAATGAAACAGGTGCGCAAGGGCAGTATTATTGAAAAAATTTGGGTTTTTTGCTATCCCTTATGATTTTTCTCCTTTGTAATGATGGGTGTCTTCGTTTATTACAAAGTTATGTGGAGAGAATGAGATTTATTCAGGATCCTGACTCGCTCGGGATGTTGATGTCACACCTGCCGCTGACCGCATGGGGCTCTGAAGTTTGCCGAAAACGAGTTCCTTCCGTCACAGAACACGGTTATGTTATATCATACAACATTGGCGCAGGAGGCGCAACATGTTTGTCTTGAGGGGGAAAACTCCGATTATCCGTCCGGGAGACAGATATTTACTTTGTGACCGACCATCGCCTGGGAGAGGCGCCGAGGTATCCACTTCCGTCGAGCGAGTGAACATGGACATGTTTCGAGGAGGAATTGCGGTGGCACACCCTTCACCGAGGGGTTCACCGCGCTCATCGCCCATATGCATGTGGCCGAGTGGTGTGGTTCAGCCAGCTGTCAGGCATCTGCGGGTCACAGCCATGGGGCATCGGTGCCCATTGTACTGGCGGTTTTACGCCATTTGAGGAACGGGCGTTTCATTTATTTTTCCCATTTCGCTTCGATGGTATGGTGTTAAAATCGGCAACACTCAATTTGCATCCTAATCATTTGCGATTAAATATTTCCTTGTGCGTGCGCATCATGTACGAAAGTGGTCGCGTTACCGAGGCCTCGTGATGGTTGTGTTTATTGGGGGGCCGAGGGAGCCACGCATGCGGGGAGGTGGATCCGGTGATGCCATGCACGGCAGGTGGGTCGTTATCGGAATGACACGACGGAGGCCTCGGTTCTGTGCCACAGTGCGTATGGTCTTTGTTACACTATGCTGGGATGGACATTCTTTTGGTTACTTGTGCAGATTTTTGCGAGGTGGACGCCCATTGGCCCGACTGGTGGGTCACAACCCTCTACCACGAACGCATGGTGGTCAGGGGGGTGGTGTTATAGGTGAACCGGGCGAGGGTGCCAGTAGACCTGGCGGGGATGGTGTTGGTCCTTCCGGTGAGGGTAGCAAAGACAGCAAAACCGAGGTAGCTACCGAGAGAGCTCGCGTATAGTGGATGAGGCGTGCATCGTAGCACTTACAACTCAGGTAGATGCTCTAGAGGACTTTTGGGGTCGAGTGGACCGTTTGACCCACGGGATGCCTACTTGAGGTCGTATGGATGACTTCAAGGAGATATGGCTAGAGACAGTGATGGCCCGTGAGAGGGACTATCGGCCTACTCTACGACGGGTAGCTATCGCAATTGCAACAACAACTCTAGTAGTGGTACTAGGAGCAATAAGGCCCTGTGCCTTCCGAGGGGAACCCCCTCAGGGCAGATTTGTACATAGGGAAAGTACCCATTATGAATGATGCTTCCCTTATTTTTGAAGACCTCTGTATTTTTGGGCTAGCCAATGGGCCAGTGATACTATTTTTGTACTCTGATACACATATTTTATATATATATATATATATATGAGAGATCTTTTTTGGGGCTCTACATGGTGTAATGTCTATTTCGGTTTATGCCTTTATGTTATGCTGATGGATATACATGTTTTTAGTTTTTATGTATGGTGGTTTGCTCACAATGCATTCCAGTTTAGGATATTGTTAGCTATGCGATCAGTTGTTTGGTTTTGATTCCTTGATACATGTGAGAATGTAATATAATAAAATTGTCTCCGTTTAATCTTATGGCAGCATGCAAATAATTTCTAAATAGGTTTGCATCTCTCGGTTCAAATGTTTGGTTTAGCTACGAGACTACTAACCTGGGAATCCAGGTAGACATGCATATGGTGGCGTCTCGGTTGAGGGCCTCGCACATAAGTCCACAATGTGCGCATCATATTTCGCCCGATTGTTGGTTTCTTGAACCGATGGCCACGCCGTTTGAACATAGTGGTGACTGGTCATAGTAGATGACCTGTGGTCGCAACTAAGTTTTGAGACCATCGCGATGCTCCATCAACAAATCCGAAATAAGGTTCAAGTTGGTGATCCATGGTGATATTTTGAGTGTGCTTAGGTTTTTTGGGTCAAAAATATTTTGGTGTTTTGTGTACACTAGCTCTAGGGGATAAGGGCTACAGAGGCCCTTATGGGTAGAACTTCTTGAGGTACAGGCCATTGATGAGGTTAGTAAGGTAGGTCCCCGTCCATTCGTCAAGATGTATGCCTCTACCGCAGGCAATGTTTGACAGCAGGGCCCTTTCCATAGGGTTTCAAACTTTCCCCGGCCCTAAGGCTTCTTTTGTGACATCATAGCGATGACTATACTCTCTTCAAGAAATGAGCAGGGGTGATATGGTAGCTCTAATGATGCTTTTGCCTCTTTTCTTATGGGCCTCATTATGTTGCATGATTGACGCCCGTTTCATCAATCATTTCAGTTGTACTAGGTGTTTTTCTAGAGGGCCGGGTGTCACTAAGGAGTTTGATGGTTGTATGTAGGTTTGGGATCTCGCGGAAATCGACAAGGGCGTAAGGTGCCTTGGTTTTTTGTGACAGGAATAAAGCCGAATTCCTGTTTCGTAGGGGTTGTTTAAATCCTGTTTTGGGCATGCGATGACACAAGTCGTATGTGATGAGTTGTGTCACTGGCATGCAATAGGGGAAAGATCTCCGCGATGGAGTCCTGAGTGAGCCGATAATTGGCCTTCCTGCTAGGATAGGAAATTTCGGGTAAATGGACGGTGATTTTATCACATATATATTTGAACTTTTGTAGTAACGGACATCCCTCTGGTGCGTGATTATGACTAGTGCAAATGGTGCAGTATCAAGCAACAAGGATTAAAAGAGTGGGGATAGTGTGAGAGAATCTACACTACTCGATGTTGCAAATGTGGATGCTTGGAAAAGGTTTGTTGTGGACCAATTTGTCTTCTGTTTCCATTTTTGTGTCGTGGGTTGAAACTTGCCTCCATTATTTGTGGGTGGTCGACTCATCGTTACTCTAGCTTCTCAAACAAGATGCGTGCACTTAAATGTATGATGAAAGTGTGAGAAAATCCGACAATAAGTGTGTGTGATCTTATCTTGATTAGAGAGAGGCTTTTGGGGGAGAGACAAGATTATGTGGAGACTATTTGCAAGGGGTTTGAGTTCTCTACATTGGTTGATTAGGTGATCGTTTAGATCACATACGCCACATGTTATCCTGGGCTTGGCCTAGGGTTTACGTGGTTGGTGTGCGGCCTTATCCAGCTTATAACACCATCGTGGTGGTGGGGACGTTGAGCCGACAACATATCTTTTATGTGCTACACCCTGGGGGTTGCTCATCCTCTTTCCTACGGCATTAATCATGTCGATAGTGGGGCGGCTCCGTGAGACATAAGTAAAATTTCGGTCATAATGATCACCCTGACATATCAAGAAAATTTTTCGCAATATGGGTCTTCCATTGTGCGTGTCCGAGGTCGGGGTACCATCGTCGCATGTCGCTAAGCCGTGCACTAGACTATTATGTCCGTCTTCTTGCACAACGTGCATGCGGGTGGGTTTCGTGAAGTGCCCGCGTAGGCAACTATGGGTTCCCCCCCCCCAGTCGTTCTTCGCTTGTCAAGAGCATGATAGACCCGCTCATCTCCTCTCGCTTGGGCCTGATTTACCGACAGATTCGATCCATATCGTCTTGGGAGACGAACTATGGCTGAGCGGAGTAAGCAGCGTGTCAGGCTCGGCGAGGTGTGTATGTAGTGAAAATCTTCCAATAAAATGATTGCCTGCATAACGGCATGTGAATTGTGTTGCCCGTAGTCCCACGAGACACTTTTCGATTGGATACCATCTCGGGATGAGTTCCAATGTGGCACACTCTTCAAGGTAGTGGCCACGTTCATTTCATAGCGTGGGCAACGTATAATGGGCATTACCTGGGGGTGCTTCTACGTATTCGTGCTCCTTGTAAGTACAAGATGGTGCGTTGTATCGTCATTAATAGATCGGGATGGAGGATCCTTCCGGATAGGATCACTCGATTGCATGTAAGGCATCCCTATACTGTGGTATTTCCACAATGGTGGGCATAATGCCCATAGGTGTCGCAGAGGGCGCATTTACGATTGGCAATGCCAGTTAGTCGGTCTGTACTTTTGGTGGCAAGTTCCTTTTTATGGGTTCTTTTGGAGGTGCTCATTTCTTGCAGCCGAGGAGTGATTTTAACTCGTCCAACTCTGAGCATATGTGAGTAGGGTGTCCTATGACATCACATATAGTGCAAGCTGATGACTCCCTCTGTATGGTGGGGTTCACCACTTTCTTTCCTTTCTGGGCGATTTTCTTTATCATGGTTGTTGGTTTCACAGTGGGGATTGCTCTTGCAGGGGCAGCTTCGAGTACTACTTGGGTAGGTTGGGGCTCCTCGGGACTGGGGGGCTATAACCCAAATGTAGTAACATTGGTAGTTGGTGTTCCTGGAGGGGGAACGAGATACCACACTGGGAATTCCATCGATATGTTGGGTAGTACCAATGTTGCCAAGACCTACTGGGAGGTAAAGCTAGGAGGTGGGTATAGGAAAGGATTTTGGGAGGCGGCATAAAATATGGAGGCTACAGTAGCTGATGCTTCGGTGTCGTTACTGCTCAAGTCCGTGTCCTGACTAACCTGTGCTTCGATGTGGACATCATGCACATCGGGCACCCGTGGAATCGCTATATCTCAAGGATAATAGAGATCTCCTAGGAATGAGCCTGGACTGGGACGATGTTCGAATTGGGTCAGCCATATTCTTGATACCGCATGACCACTGGTTGTGCCTACATAGGGTAGAACCATATCCGTTTTGGTCAAAGGGTTCTTTAAAGGGCAGCCACCGGGTTCATCGTAATGATTCGATCTCGGGGAACATCATGATGCGGAAAAAGCATGCTATGGTAGCCGACAGTATATGTAACCCCCCTGCTGAGCATATTGTAATCCAAGTGAGCGTCCAAGACTTCGATGTCTATGTGGACCTCCCGACTGCTGCACGAAGAGCATTTGGAAGAGACCAACGGGGGTCGAGGGACGACCGGGCCGGCGTTCCGAGAGTGATGATGGAAGGTTTGAGTTCGGGGGCTCCTAACTTCTACCATACACTATTTGACATGATGCACGTGGATGCACCTCATCAATGACACATCACCGAATAGTGCTATCGTACCGATACCGGTATCCGGAAGGTGACCATGGAGGAAGCCTATGGGTGGCTTTCTGTTTAAATCAAAGGCAATCATGCTGCTGTTGTGGTCAACGACGCCGGTGAAATTGTAGCTTCATCGTTTCGGGCACGACCGCAAAGACTTGTGCGTACATAACAACAGGTGATTGGGCTAAGTCGTCTACAATGCTATAATTGTGGGCTACTTTAAGGTAGTTACATGCTCGTCTATTAGGCCTTTGAACCATTTTTGGAAATGGTTCCAAGAGAATCTTTGGAATGGTCAAAAGTGAAGTCATTGCACTCGTACTAGCCCCTAACATACCGGTGTCTGGTGGGGTGTCGTAGCTGCAATACCAGGTTTGGAAAAACATTTCTTTTCCAGCCATGTAAATTTCATGGTCAAGCCGAAATCGTTGGGGTTTTTCCAGAAAGCAATCGTTCTTTGATGGGGGAAGGGTTCTTGCATAACCGTTAGCTTGTATGGGAATATCCTTTGTCCTCGCTACTCTTAAAGCTTTTTGCCGAGGGAGCCAGATAGTGGTGATTACAGGGTGCCCATACTCACCACATATCGAACAAGAATGGTTTTTTCATATAGGTGGCCACTTGCCTTGCTTTTCGGGCATTACTTGGCTCTCGAGTTCCGGTTCCGGTTATGCCATTTCCCAACCGGGCCACTTCGTGGGCGTTTTTTGGTTGTCACCGGTCTGTGGTTCCTTGGAATTTTTTTTTTTTTTTACCTTTCTTTACCCACATTAGAGGGTAATTTCCTCCCGATCATACTTAGAAAATATTCGACCTGGTCAAAAGTTCACACCCGTGCATTGTTTTGCATTGGTGGGTTATGTGCTTGGACCGAGCATACTAATATCCTATGTTTGCACTCGGTCGCCGGGGGGAGTTCTTCATCAATTTTTCTTCCTACGTACCAGGTCCCGCTAGAGGTAAGGTCCTCCTCGGTGATATGTCATGCCCTATTAGTCAAATTTTTGCCGCCGCATATGATGACTTGAAATCCGGCCGAGACATGTTCGGTAGACCCATGTGTGTAACCGGACTCGACCGGCCGTCGCCCAGTACCCTTGGGTCATTGACCAATAAGTCCGTTCAAGTACACACCGACGCGCTCTCGAGCCTCGATACTGGGTGCAGGCGTGAGCAGTGCGTGATATTGTATTATGTATCTCGATTGCGTATAGATCAGCTCGTTGTTGGGCTTTACCACTGTGTCCTCTTTAGATGTGGGGTTACGTTGCACCACATCCTTTGAAACTCGCCACGTAGTTTTCAAGAGTAAATCTAAAAGGACCTCACGTCGAGCCGAGCTTTACATAAGATACGATGTTGTCTCCACTCATGGAGGTGTTCGGTAAATGTGGGCAGAGGGGGATTGTCCGAAATGAGTGATAACCTATTCCCGAATCATGGTGAATGGGTAGTCGAAAGTATGTGAGAACGCAAGAGCGAGGGCACCAAAGGTGCCTCGTGGAAGCAAGGGGTCGTCGAAGTACCATTTCGTGGCCACTCCTGAGAGTATTTGAAATAGCCTCAATCGAATAGCATCGTCAATGATGCTATTCGATGAGCACCACAGGTGAAAGGTCATTACATGATTCTGGGTCTTCCGCTTGCTTGCCTTCAAACCAGTATGTCTAAAGGGAGCTTCGTGGGCATGTGGAGTGTCAATTGGGTCATGTGCCATGGGTTCATTGGCATTGCTAAATTTGGTAGATTTCGACACGCTAAGAAGGGTGATTGAGAGGTTGACGCTGTTGGCAACGTGTGAAGACATGAAGTTCGTTAGAATGAGGTTAGTCCGTGACGTACTCGCCTGTGAATTCAATCGGTTTCCGTATGGAATGCACTCTCTCGCCCCTAGGGAGTAGGGGGAGATGGATGTAGGTCTGTGTTGGGAGACCGATTGTGTTCCCAACTAAGGTTGCTCCAAGAAAGGGAAGAACCAACCACCGTGGCAATGTTCGTCTTTGACGCCTAAACGGCGAGAGACCGAAACCCCTCCCGATACGTGGAGTTCCAAAAGATGCTTCCATCGACGAGGTCGCGAGAACCATTTGAGGGTCGTCCAAGTTAGGTTTTGGAAAAAAAAACTTTTAAGGGGATCGATTCTGTGATCATGACAATTTACAAACATACATAAGACAAAGTGAAAAATGAAATGAATTTTCCTTTAACTTAATCTATGTGAGAAATCAAGAAAAATGGCTTTGTTTTGTTTGCGCGTGACACTAAAAAAATTTGAAGACCTAATAATGTCCTCACACACCTGCAGCAATCAGGCCTTGAGAGATTTTCACGGTGGCCGGCACAATGTCCCGAAAGAACTTGGCGACGCCCCAGCTCAACCAAAAAGGATCAACCAAGGTAAGGGTAGAGGGTCCGGCACTTGCCTCGCACCGTCACATATAGGGTAAAGGATGCCCTAGCCTTGGCCACTAACAACCACCATCCCATGTGAGCGTTTCTCGAGTCTTGGGCTTCTTGGCAGTCGCCCAATAAAGACCGAGTACCAAAGCCGTAGCCCTGAATCGACACGTACGCACCACGCCTAAGCCCAACCTATGAATCGGCTCGTCGCGCTCGGTTTTCTTTTCCAGGTCGACTAGGTGGGATTTTAAAGCTCCTAAAAATTCAACTTATGTTTCAAATGTGAAGCATTATCAAGGCGCTATCGGATGCCTACCCCCTTGATCCTAACTTAAACTATAATTTCTCTTGTGGCTCCTTGGGAATAGTGAGTTGGTTTAAGTTATTTTTAGGTGGCTTTGTTTTCTTAGTGGGTGAATGTGTTTATTGTATGGTGAACAATCTCATAATTTGAACATATGGATATCGGTGATCCTTTACAAATTCCCCCTCGTTAAACTATGTGACGTTGTTCCTTGCTCAAAAAAAGCATTTGTGGATAATGGGCCACTTCCAAAACCTCCTAATTAGCCAATGTGAGTGACTAAAGGGAGATGGTGAATCAAAAATGTAGAGTGTTCATATGCTTGTCTAGGGTCACCCAATGGCTCAAATACAGCAGAGATTACTTGCTCTAACTTTCGATTCAATCCTAGTCCCACAATTTCCTAAATGCAAAAATTGAAATTTAAACTAAACAATTTCTACACTAGCTTATGCATGTGTGGTCATGAGCCACTTACTTGGACTAGTTAAACTAAGTGTGCATACATAAATCTGCAAAAAACATAAATTGTTCGGAAAGCAATGGTTAATTTTCCCCCTACTTAAACTATGTGAACACTTTTTTTCAAAAAACCAACTTAAATGAAAACTAACTAAATGCCTACAAGAAGCGTAAAAATCATTTTCAATGTTGTATCAACACAGTGTCGACAGACACATTAGGCTGCCCCACACACTTAAAAGCAGAAATGCAGAAGAGGGAGAAAAACTCGCAAATTTCACGCAAAACCTATGACAGCAGCTTTCCGTGCGTAGGTCACCTTGAATGTGCGCCCGCGTGTCCGTGAAAAAACAACGCACAAAATTTTCGTGCGAAAACAGGCTGCTCTCTTCGCCTATCACCTCAAAGGAGTCTAAGGACCCAAGATGGGTTAGAGGATCGTCATCTCCGCCACCCAAGATAGATCAAGGTCTTTAAAGATGGCAACCACACAAACTCGAAACATGTCAGCTGGGAGTCGCCAACTTCGTTGTGGTGGATTCAACACACAGTGTACGAAATCGTACACATTTAGAGAATGTGGTCTTTTTCTAAACCATAAGCAATGGGGTGCGTATCCTGGGAGCTCGAAGCATAAGACTTAAATGAAGTAATACACTAAAGTATGCTCTCCGTTAATAAACTAAAATTAAACACAAAAAGAAGCTATATAGAGAGTTCCAAACAAGAATAAGGTAAACAACGTCATGTTCTTCTGCTGAATGCTTGGAATGAAAAAAAATCTTACCCACTTACCAAAGGGCCTAGGCAAGGCTCTGACCCATGCAAATAGATGTTTTGTCCTTCAATTCCCCGCCTTTCCACATAACAACTCTCTCTTCGCTGCAATGGGCCAAGATCACAGTGGCCAAAAATCGAGTCCTCTTCTTCTACCTCCTCGCTCTTCCTTGGGCCACACAAGACACCTATGTGTTGCTTAAAACTTTGGCCAACATAACCTTGTGATCACCCATTGTTCATCTCTTTGTGAGTTTATATATGTGAGCTTTCAAACCTCTTCCCTCCCTGGCATACGATGGACGGTGACCCAAGGGAGGGGCATTATTCCATTGTGATGAAATATGCCTTTGTGTGCCCACACAATGCCTAAGGGGGGTGCTAGCATCTTAGCAAATTTTCACATCAGAGAAATCGTCCTTTGCTTGCTTGTGGTCCCGGAAAGAGACTTTTTTCCACTTCCGTAACGCTATCGTGCCCTGGCATTATTGCATGGGCGCTCAAGGAAAAGCGCACATTTGAGCATTTATGACTAGTTCAAATTTGATGTTTTCAAAACCTTAGATATTTTAAATACTTTTTGATTCCATAATGTATCCCTATCTTGTAAATCCTTAGGCTCGACATTATGATGTCGTTTTCTACTATACGATTTTCCAGTGTTAACAGAGGGATTTAGTAGTATTAACTCAAGGAGAAAGGTAGGAAGGCCTAGAAGGCTAAAAAACCAAGAGAAAAAATCAAGTTTGTCCATCTTCAATGTGATCTAGTAGATAGTCTAGGAACTCAGCTAGGAAAGCTAAAGTTCAAACCACCATTTCTCCACCAATCATCACTCCCATACCAACAGTGCAACTAGCCAAGGATTTCTACACTATCAGTTCATCCAAGGAGCCACAAAGCTTGAGGTATTTCATGGAGGAGTATAGAAACAAGCTCAAACAAAAAACTACCCTACCTGACAAAAAATAATATGTCTAAAAACAAGGAAGAGGCAGCTTCCTCTTCAAAGGGAAAACGCAGGTGAAAACTCATTATGACAAAGGGACCTTTTGTGGAAGTCAACCATGAAACCTTGACATCAAGCCCTATTCTAGAGGCTGTACAAGAGATCAAAAAAACAATTCCACTTCAGCACCAGAGGAGCCTACACTTGCACAAGTCTTTTCCTCACTCAAAAAGGGGAAAAGCAAAGTTTCAAAGACTATTACAGTAGAATAACCTACCATATCTTAGCTTTACTCATCTAATATTTCTTCAGCCAAAGGTAATAAGGAAGTTATAATCCATTCATATTCATCTTTTGAGGAGGAAGGAAATGACACAGAGCAAAGTGAAACAGAGTTCAGTGAGTCAGAGTTTTAAGAAGGACAGTCAAGCATAGTCATACATGGGAGAAAGAGGCCTTTATACATTCCAAACCCATAGATTCAAAGGCCTCACACCAAACCAAAGAAAAAGCTAAAATTAACTAGCAAACTCATAGCCAACCCTGCTCTCAGGGATGAAATAATAGACATTGATGAAAGCCCAGAGAATGAACCAAGGAAGAAAAAGATTCAGTAGAAGAAGCAAACACAGAAGAGAAGGTCAAAAAAAAGGGTAACCAAGGCTGAAGCTATTAGAATTTTTGCTTATATATTAGATCTCTGATGAATGAATATAGATAACCTTGAAAATATGAAGTAACATTTCATTTTTTGGCTTATACAGAGTACTTTCAGATATAGCTACCCTTTTCGGAAAAAGTAGCTATTATTTTTGGATTTTGTATGAGGAGAAAAGGCTGCTTTTTGGTTCTATTCTCAAAATAACGACACTAAAAGATGATAAAGTGAATGCAACCTCAATGATGATTATCTTTTTCCAAGTGTCATCTAATCAAGGTTTCTTCCAGTTGGTTACTCCTTTCAGTTAGCTACTCCTACACTTTTGCAGATAAGGGTCCATTTGTTCTTTTCAGTTGGTAGATTACACTTTTTATGGAGGCGGTTTTTCCAAGAAATGAGGAGCACTCAACCACCTCAACTCAGCCACTTCGAGCTCCATGTTGTTATGTTATGTCTTCATTTTTATTTCAGTTTACTTTTTATGTTTAAGATAAACTCTACTATGTGTAGAGGATTGTAATAAAGTCTCAAAAAATAGAATTTCCCTTTTTATGGAGGCTTTTTGCATAACTCCTTTTTTGTAAATATACTATGTAAGGCAAGGAGAAAATGGGTTCGTTGGTTGTACATTTTATGGCATGTTGTGTTCTACCTTTTTGAATATATAATATATCGAGAGGCACTCTTGAGGACTCACCGTTTGTATGGTGTGAGTATTGCTCATCTTTTCATGTGTTTCCATCATTTACTGTTTCATTCCAGATTTTGATTTACACAGTTATGTCTCATGTTACTATAAATATTGTGAACCTTCATGAAATATTAATTTGTTTTTGTAAGTAATGTTATCGAGCATTCTAGATTTAGTATTAACTAAAGATAGTTCATAACCATTCCTTGAGGTTGAATTGAATCTTGTTTCATATTCTTATAAGTCTTTTGAACTAGTACACAGAATTAATTTGTTTTTGTCAATCTTGATTTATCAAGCATCCCTGACTGATTATGTCATGTTATTTGGAAGCATTCTATGTAATGGGATCCTTTAAATGTATAGTGATACTCTTGTAAGTCTTTTTAAAGCTTTCTTTCACTATACATTTCAGGTCTAGAACTTGTGTCACCATTTCTTCTTAATAGTATACCTTTGTTTTACAAATCTACTTTTGTCTTCCATTATCCTCACCATAAAACTACAAACCTAACCTTGCTACCATATCATATATTAGTGCCCTCATATGTGTGAGATATTCTTATTTGTTCAAAACCTCTTTCAGTGTGTGTAATTTTCAACCACTTTCCAAAAAACTCAATCAAATCATAAGAAAATTCCTTGAGCTTAAGATGTGTCTCATTAGGCGCTTGTCACATTCCAAGTACCTATTCCAGCACTAACAGGTATCCCAAAACAACATCTACATCATCCATATCTGTAACATATAAATTATAATGAAACATATACTTATCCATATCAATCTTAAAATATTTATAAATTTGAACATCCTCATTATCAACCTATGTATTTTAAATATGTTTTGTTGGAACTTGCAATTTTTTAGCCAATTTAAAATTGATAAAATTATGTTGGAAACTAGGATATATACACAATGAACTTCTCTTTCTGAATACTTCCTTGAACCTGTAAAATAGAAATATTTACATTAAATAAGCCTTTATGGCTCTTAGTGTCCTAATTTCCCACTCAGAGACCACTTGTCCAAAAGGATTTTTTCAAGTTCTTCCTTAGGAAATCTCCTCAATGAACTATCAAGTGAGTTCCACCAGTTATATGCCTCATCTTTCATATAACGCCCTAGGATGCATGTCCAAAAATATGGGCATCGAGATTTGCATTCTTGTAAAAAATATTCAATAGTAGGACCATCACAACTTTCTGTAAATTTCATCTTGTTAGAAACTCTAAAATAGAGTGAGGGCTTTGAAGAAAATCATTTACTTTGGTGAAAATTTAAAATGGCCATAACACGATCAATATAACTCATAATCCTTATTTTAACCTATTTTCGGAAATGGAACAATTGTTTTGCATCTTCCCATTTTATTTTGGTCACAATTTGGGCAATATGGAAACTCAAATCTGTTCTGCAACAACTTGAGCGTCAACAACAAATTCTGAAAAAAGAGTTGATGTTAAATCATCAATATTTCCCTCATTCAGACTCTTATTCATCCAATTTTTTTTGAAATGGGGTGATTTTCAAGAGGATCTCATATCTTCCATTAATTTTTGAAATTATGCACAAAAACTACAAAAAGATACTGGAGAGTTTTCATTCATGAATTGTCGTCAGAAAAATTTCTGCAAAACAATTGATTTTAATTCAGCGATATCTCCATCATTCGGACTTAGATTCAACTGATTTTTTTTTTAGGGTATTTTTTTACAAGGAATTCAAATCTGCTATTTTTTTTTTCAAAATTTTCCGATATGATCTGCAAACTTGTTGCCCAAAAAATTCCTACAAAAAATAAAAAAGAAAATTCTCCCCACTCTGCCCAATAAAGTGCTCTAATACCACTTGTAGTAGGTTTGTAAACATGCTAAAATTACTGCCAAAAAATTCCAAGAGCGGTCCAAGAATATAAAATAGAAATGTTTCTTTATTAATATCAAAGCCCTTAAGGTAGGGAAACACCATACAATTTCTCCTTAAGGAAGGAGAATACTCCACAAGCCATATTCTTGTCAATATAACAATACTTGAAATCCCTCAGTGGAGAGGCACCAGCCTCTACATAAGCTTCATACATACAATATCATGGGAAATTACGATGGGTCTCTCACTACCATACATCTAATACAATGGGTTTATCACATTATTCCCTAACTATTTGTGGTCCCTTGCATAATATGGGATAACCACTTTATTTATTAATTATAGCCCATTTATTTATCATCCTTCCATTATTACATTACATTATTCCCTTGGGTACCTCCCTCTATACCCCATATTATCCCCTCTAGGTATACTACAGTTATTTTCACTTTATTGTATGAATGACGAATTTTGTATCATTCTAGCCTTCAAGCTAATGACATCCAAACTAGTTTTTATTCTCATGTAAACTCTCCATGATAATAATATAAGGAGATCATGAGTAATTATTACTACACACTCAAAATTTTAAGCCTTTAATCTTGAATTTTTTTTTTCTTGGGAGTGGAATCGGTGATGTATTCTATGTTTGACCAATTGTGGGTTTAAAATATATATATATATATGATGGTGGTTAACAAAAACTGGGTGGCCACTACATCCACGGGAAAATTCGGGCAGATCAACCCCTAAGGGAATCAAATCCAACAAGAAAAACTAACAGGGCTTAACCCAAAGTGCGTCGAGGAGAATTGACCTTGTGACCTCCTAATCAAAGAGGTACTTAGCAACAGGAACCAACCAATTAAGTAAACCCTTGGGGCTTCGGTTTTAAAATATATATTAAGTTGAAATAAATATTATAGTGAATTATTCACTCTATGTTTCTGAGAAATATCATTTTAGTTTATTTGTTAATATTTATTTACAAAATCATATTCATATCAATTAAAGAAATTTATTTATTTATTTCAATTAGTTTTCAAAGTTCAAAATGTTGATGAAAGGAAAAAAAAAAATTTGTTTACCGTTCATGCATTGAGTGTTAGTTCAGATCCATATAAATTGGAAGAATTTTTGTTGAAGTTAGTGAAACCAGTGTGGTTTTTTTACAATTCTTGTTTCTCAATTCCTCCAACAACAGTTTTAATAAATATATATATATATATATATATATATATATATATATATATATATATATATATATATATATATATATATAAATATATATATATATATATATATATATATATATATATATATATATATATATATATATTAAATAAAAATATGTTTGCATAAATCATGCATAAAGCATATGTGCCAGTATAATCCCCATATTACATATAATTTATAACAATATATAGGGCATGCAACACCCCTAAAGAAACCTTGTAGGGAGCACTAAATACAACACAAAAATGGTCATCCACACATCATTTTATCAACGCCAGAAGATACTCTAACCGACAAGATAACACATCAGAAGTTACTTTGACTAGAAACATAAACAACTTTGGAAGATAATCTGACCAGTAAGACCATAATAATGTCGAAAGATACTCTAACTAACTAGTGTTGGGCGCAAACCAAATTGTTCTAATTTTGTTCAAAAGACTCTGCATTTCGAGGAGTGTAGTGCACAGTACTGCGAAGTTAGATCTACCACGCGGAGTCTAGGGGCTTCAGGGTGGGTCGAAGCCCCTCGTTTTGTAATGGGTTTCAGATTTTTATTCGATTGTTTTTTCGAAACCCATTCTATGTGGACCATGTTTTTGTGTCTATGCAATGTATATAAAGCGATGTAATGATTTATCGCTGAAATCATCATGAAGTAATTCTATTGTGAAGGGTTAATTTTATCTATCTTTATGTTGTTGTGCCTTAAGGAAAGGCTCTACAACTGAGTGTGCAGAGACCTTGGAAGAGTCTGCAACTTAGTGCACATACCACCTGTAGCTGTGTGCGCAGGTCAAGAAGTTGAATGTACTGAACATATCCATATTAATAAAGAAGAAGAATTTTTGGGCATATTTTGTGTTTACATGTGTTATGTTGTTGTTTATCTGCTTATGTGAAGTAGTGATTGCAAGTATATGTGTGATAGCATAGTTTATCTTATTATGTAATCGATTTATGTCTATCTGAATGTGATGAAGTAAGTAAT
Source organism: Pinus albicaulis (assembly GCA_034641835.2). Lineage (NCBI taxonomy): Eukaryota > Viridiplantae > Streptophyta > Pinopsida > Pinales > Pinaceae > Pinus > Pinus albicaulis. The sequence continues at coordinate 358,662,610 of CM076575.1, forward strand.
TAGAATACATAATGTAGTCCTGATATACATGTTATAATATTGGTTAAAAATAGAGAAGCGAAGTAAAAGCCACCTTGCGCAGTCCCTCAAGGCTGCAAAAACCTAGTTCTGCAACCACCCATAGCCACATCGGGTGAGACTACGATCTGCTTGCAGGTCATTGCCAAAAGGGCTAGTGTCTGAGGGTTTTGTTGGTGTGAAGTTCAAGCTGAACCTAGGTCAAGCCCAAACAACCCAAAAAATGTTTCTTTTTCCAAGACCGAGATCTATTTGAGGGACATGTGGATGTGGCATCCATCAAGGAAGGAAATACAAGGTTGGGTGGATCAGAAAGACCGAGAATTCGTAGCTAAGGAAAACAGAAATATACAATTAACAACTGAAGCCTGGTTGCAGAGGTATATTTTCACATAACAGCATGATATTTTCTTCACGTCATTTTCTAATGAACTACATGAGCGGTTGTTAAGGTTGATTGACAAGCCTTTTGCATAGAGCCCTGAATTGATACAGGGAATTAAAGATACCAGCAAAAACATCTCAAGAGATTTTAATTTTTGGATTGAAAGTATTGTGGGAGAATTTATCACTGAATTTTCTATAGACGTGATTGTATCTTACAGTGAAGATTCTTCAAGGGGTCATGAGGTAAGTACCTAAATTCTTTGCAGTTGTGGAATAAAATGCTTTTATGTCAAAACGGTGTACTATGAATGCAATCAAATTAATGTTTGGATGAAGAGGGAATAAGCCTAAACTAGGAATTAGGTCTACGCGAAGTAGAAAGCGATACTGAGTAGATCATGAGAACTTTATTGAGACTGGTTATATTCCTTTGCTAGGAGAATATGAGAGTGAAGAAGAAAGAAGTAACCCCGCAACTCTGTGAGATTCCCAACCCCGACCTGAAGGTGCTGAGAATAATTAGGGCACCTCTATGATTCCCCATCCCTCCACTCCCCTTACCCCACATACCCCTCCCCCTAACCCCCCAAGAAGAAACATGGTCGGTGACATTAAGTCACCTATTTTTAGAGGACCAGGATCAAATGATCATGAGCAGTTATGGTTTGTAGTTGATGCAGTATGGAAATCAAGATAGGTTACTGAAAACGATGTAAATAAGGTGCAACTCATTACGACGTTGTGAGAAACAACGTTGACCTAGTATTTGAAATATTCTATGACTAATCAATTTGATTCATTGGATGATGTTAAGAAAGCGTTGGTATCAGAATTCAAGAAGTCGAAGTCTGAGTCGCAGTGCATTATAGAACTAAAGGAGATCAACCGATGACTAATGAATTTGTATGGGATTTGGATCAAATATTCAAGGTTTTAAATGGGACAAGTGAGCTTTAACATACCCCCAAAGTAGCATAATGAATGGTTTATAGTTGTGTTGCTGCCTCATATCAAGTTTCCCTTAACACAGTAGAAAATAGCAATAGTTGTGTTGCTGCTTCAAAGCGAAGCTATGGAAATTGAAATGAAGTTGGAAGCTTTGTCAATGGGAGATACTCATGCAGAAGTACAAAAAATTCAGAGTCAAATAGTGAATTTTACCTTGGAAATGAAAGATCTCAAGAAAGGTAAAGAAGTTAGACATGAAGTATGGTGTATCAAGTGCATAGCAGAGGGCCATTCTAAGGAACAATGCCCTGTGTTCAGAGATTACTTGGCTAGTGGAGCACCTAATCCATTAAATCTAGGATCAAACATGTGGTGTGAGATATGCAGAACTTCAGGCCAACATATTCCAGAATAGTTTTATTTATTACAAAAGTATGTGTAGACCCCAAGAAAGTTGTTTTGCAACTTTTTTAAATCGGTGGGGCACGAGGAGAAAAATTGTCGAAGTTGTGACTTGATGATGGAACACACTATTGATGCATATATAATGCAAGTTGAAGGATATACACATGAGAATCAAGGACAACATGATGGTCGAGGAGGTTTCCAAGGATGAGGAGGAGGATTTGGTCGAGGATGCGGCCAAACTATCTGTAACAACTATGGACAGACATGACACTATGCAAGAGATTGTCAAAATCCTACTTCCACGTGTAAGTTGTAGTATCCCAAAATAGGGAAATTCTACAACAATAATAATATATTAAAATATTCTAAAGTTGGAGCTACATCAAGCAATCAACTCATAAGAGTGTATGGAACACACATCCATCATATTACAACCACAAAAACAAACTATGCCTTCATACAATATCACCAAGCAGGGAAAAGCAACAATATTGGCCCCAAAAAAGTTTTTTTCTGAAGATTTTGTTATAACAGTGAAAAATAATAGTTGTGTCCCTTAGAATATGTAATAAGGGCCTCACATGCAAAATATTTCAGAAACAAATGTCTTTAGCCTAGTTAAACAGGCCTCCCATGCTCAAACAGCTTAAAGATTGATGAAACCCCAAGACTGCAACACACAGAATTTACTACATAAGAGACTGCACAATTTATTTGAGGTTTATGCTTAGAAAATGGAGAGACAAGTTAGATTTTCTATTAGATTACTCAATGAGGCATAAAAATAGAGATCTAGCCTCTTTTTACATAGATCCAAGATGACCCGGCAAGGGTTTGTTGACAGAAATGATATACAAGAAAGAACTGTTGCAGATCTATGGCTGAAACACGCTGTATAGCTTAAGCTCTACTTAAAAATGGCTGAAAATGCAAATAAATGGTTGTAGACTCTTCCTCTAGCTTTCTGGAGAAAAGGCTAATCCTTCTCTTGGGAAACTAGCTCACAAAGTGGGTTTTGACCCCTCCCACTGCACACCTTAAGAAATAACGCAGTTTTCTGAAGGGATTGCATTTTTGCTGAAGGTAAATGCTTGGCCCAACACTAGGTAGTGGAAAATTTAGCTCAAAAATTTCCTCTTAGATCTCTTAGACAATATCTCCAAGAAAGAGTAGGGAATCCCTGCTCGGGAAAACCCTTGCACTAAGCAGTGTAGCAAACTTAGCTAAATATCCAAAGTATGCAGGAAGTCTAAAAAAAACATATACAATATAATCTCCAATATTCCCATATGGTTTCCATCTCCTCCATTATATACTTGATGAGCTTCCTCACCAAGGGTCCCACCCCACTATGAGGTTGCTTCCATGCAAAGGCTCCTCCACCACAATTACGTTGTCTCTATGTGCCTTGCTCATCCTTTTACAACGTTGTTTGATTTAGTCAACCTTGACTGGATCTTCATGCCCTATCTCTTTTCACACTCATGGTGTCTTCATTTTGTCTAGCTAGATTAATTTCCATTCACATTAGGCTGTCTTCATTTTAGGATCCACTCCTCATATAAAATGTTGTTGACTTAGTCAAACTTGACTTTTTCCACACACTTTAGACCTTGTTCACACATGTGGATGCTTGATCTAGTTATTACATGGTCCCTTTTCACATTATGAGAGATTTTTATTCATACTTAAGAAACTTATGAGCCTCCTTGCCCATTTATTCATCTATCTAGATTTTAAAAGCAAAATTAATATTCCTATTAGCTGCATGTTAATTTAGGAATATTACAGTCTTCCCCTCCAAGATTTTGCTTGTCCTCAAGCAACTACAAGGGTGCTACAAAATCTCCCCTCTCCTCCTTGTGGCCTTCTCAAGATATAAGTGGGCAATCATGGGGAATTTCATCATCAATGAAGGTCTCCCACCTCCATGCTATCATCCAAATGAAATGAATTACCTCCCAGCATGGTAATTCATAGAAAAGCCCCTCTTAAATACTCATGAGAGGTACGTCCCAAGTGCTCCAAACAATCATATGGCCTACCTCATGGAGAAACAAGTGATTTACCATGGTATCCATGTCTTTCCCCATGCTCCCCTTGAAGCATGTAGTGCAAAAGGTGTGAGAAATTTCTTTCCCCAAGGACACATTCAACAAGTATGCCTCTCCTCCAATCATGTCCTCAATAAAGAAAAGAAAATCTTCAGCATATGGAATCATAATTGAAATCATGCTAGCTTCCATATGAAATAAAGGAGAAGGATTATGGTTCCTCATGTGCAACCAACACAATTTTACCCCCAACTTCCATGGAATATAATATGACAAGTGTTCTTCCCAACACTTGTTTGTTGCCCCATCCTTCTTGGACCCATAAGAAAGAGTGCCCCCTCTTAGAGCCAAGTCTTGCACATGAGTGTTAAGAAGATGCAAGTACATAATAAATATATCATGATGTTCAGCAATACAATGTTTATCATATACTTGGTTTAAATCATAAATGTAGCTCATGAATGAGCTCCTTCTCATACTCAATGAATAAGGAGGTAGTAATGATAACTCTTCCCAAGAGCCATGTTCCTCCTTAACCAGAAAATGATCCATGCACTTACTCATATGAGAGTGCATATCCTCTTTGAAATTTTCCCACATGAATCCATCTAAGATAGTATGATATGCTCTAATGAAACCAATGGGTTTTGAAAGTAAGACCTCATAGGTTGTGTTAAGTAGTTTATTCTTGAGTTTGGAATCTTTAGTTAAGTAGATCTTATCATGAACATAAATGATTCCATCAACTACCTTATACTTCCCAGCCATTTCTTGCCCATCAAGAACCTTACATGTGAATAGTTCCTTGGAATATTCCATCAAGAGTTGGGACTCCCAATAAGGGTCTAGTCTTCCCAACATTGACAGCGTTGTAGAAGTCTGAAATGAGGCATCTGTCATATGATGGCTCTCCTCCTTGACATGCTTGATGTAAAAGTCACATGTTGGAGTATTTCCAACTTTCTTTTGTTGCCTCTCTTGCAGTTGATCTTGCTCAAGACAAGATTGAAGTTCAGGAGAGTCATCCTCCCTTTGAAAGGTTCTCCTTCTCCAAAACTTCCACAGTTTTTCTCCTGCATACAAAAATGGAAATACTTTCTTGTTATATTCAGAAATTTTCATTATATATTGGAGTATCCTTTTTTTCTCCAAGGCTATGGAGTGGCCTTTGTATACTATGCTCATATCAACATATATTTCTGAATCTATCCTTTCCAATGCAAATAGATGAATGGAAGATAGCAAAATCAATTTCATAAAATTTCTTAGCCTTCCATCAACGGTTCTCAGTGTTGTAGTGGCTCCTTTCAAGGTTCCTTCTCTAGAAAAATATGTTGCTGATGTATATAGTTGAGAGAACACTTTAGATTTCTTCCAATCAGGGGGTCTCCCTGGTGGAATGCCTCCCTGCAAAGAGACATCAAGGCATAAAGCATGATGTCTAGATGTATGGGCTGATTAGTCTTGGCCTTCCTTGCATAGACCCTCCTACCTTCTTTGTGCATCAATATTTGGAGATAAATAGAGGTTTATACTCCTCATCATATGATGCTTTCCCTCCCTCTTATTCTTGGCAATATTCAAATTCTCACCATTTGATAATGATGGCACATGCTGCACATGGGTTGTGCCACAACCTCCATATGTGAGATACTTTGGAACTCCTTGCAAGAGTGCAAGAGTTCCTCTTCTTGGAGCAGTTTCTCCTTCCTCCCCTCCATGAGGTTCTAGATGTGCTCTTTTCATGACTGCGTTTTTATCCCCAGCCTTCTCTTCCTTCTCCTCAACAGTTGAAGATACCTCATCATCAATAAGAGACCTTAGATCTTGGTCCCCTTTTGTAGGAGGAGTATTTATTTCTTATTCTTGAGAAGAAATCTCTTTATTTAATGGAGATCTTGCCCTTGGCAAGGTATCAGACAAGTTTACATCCTCTTCAATAGTTTCCAGAAATGGAGTTGGATTTATAGATCCTCCCAACCCATGCAAAATTTTTGTTTGATATGGTTTGATAGCTTCTATAGAGAGTGTTTTACATGATTCTCCATCAAACCTTTCTACTATTCTTTTAATGAACTGTGAATAAGTATATTTATTTGCATTTCTCAAGGAAAAGGATCCAAACAATCACCAAGCATAAACCTTACCCTCAAAATGAAGCGCTGCTACTTTGATGGCCTCATTTTTTGAAACTTGATGTTGTTGCACATAGGTGTCTAGCTCCTTCACCCAAGCCCTAGATGGACATAGAGGCGATCCATCAAAAGTAGATAGAAAGAATCTACCCTCACCCTAATTCTTGCTCCTTGTGCTCCTTCCCTCCTTAATTTGGCAAAACCCTTGGAAGTTCAAGTGATCTTTGAACTCCTTAGATTGAGCTTCATACTCCTACAAATAATCACCAAGAGTATCTCTCTTTGGCACATCTCCTTTCTTCCTCTTCATGAAGAAGTTGCTGATAGGAAGTGGTAGATCTGATGATATGGCTGAGTGCTCATATCCATAAGATGAGGACTTAGAACCTTCCTCTTGTATAGATCTTGTTGAGGGATCTTCATGTTTTTCCCTCCTCATTTCTTTGATGCCCTTGCTTCTGCCCTACAGATTTGGAAAGAGAAATTTTGAGAACCTTTTTTCTCCAAAGAACAAGGATTTGTTTTGATCTCTCTTGCAGATATTCTCCTCCCCGTGAGAAGACTCCATAATGAAGAACACAAGCTGAGCCAATATTAGAGCTTTGATACCACTATAGTATCCCAATATAGGGAAATTCTACAACAAAAAGAATATTTTAAGATATTCTAAATTTGGAGCCACAAAAATAAATCAACTCATAAGAGTGCATGGAACACACATCCATCATATTACAACCACAAAAACAAAATATGCCTTCATACAATATCACCAAGCGAGGAAAAGCAGCAATATTGGCCCCAAAAACATTATTTTCTGAAGATTGAGTTATAACAGTGAAAAATAACAGTTTTTTCCCTTAAAATATGTAATAAGGGCCTCACATGCAAAATATTTTCAGAAAAAAATGTCTTTAGCCTAGTTAAACAGGCCTCCCATGTTCAAACATCTTAAAGATTGATGAAACCCCAAGACTGCAACACACAGAATTTACTGCATAAGGGACTACACAGTTTCTTTGAGGTTTATGCTCAGAAAATGGAGAGACAAATCAGATCTTATATTAGATTACTCAATGAGGCATAAAAACAGAGATCTAGTCTCTTTTTACATAGATCCAAGATGACCCGGCAAGGGTTTCTTAACAGAAATGATATACAAGAAATAATTGTTGCAGATCTATGGATGAATCACGTTGTATAACTAAAGCTCTACATAAAAATGGCTAAACATGAAAATAAATGGTTGTAGACTCTTCCTCTAGCTTTCTAGAGAAAAGGTTGATCCTTCTCTTGGGAAACTAGCTCACAAAGTGGGGTTTTGACCCCTCCCACTGCACACCTTAAGAAATAACGCAGTTTTCTGAAGGGATTGCATTTTTTTTAAGGTAAATGCTTGGCCCAACACCAGGTAGTGGAAAATGCAGCTCATAAATCTCCTCTTAGATCTCTTACACAAGATCTCCAAGGAAGAGTAGGGAATCCCCGCCCGGGAAAACCCTTGCACTAAGCAGTGTATAAAACTTAGCTAAACAACCAAAGTATGAAGGAAGTCTAAATAGACCATATACAATATAATCTCCAATATTCCCATATGGTTTCCATCTCCTCCATTATATACTTGATGAGCTTCCTCACCAAGGGTCCCACCCCACTATGAGGTTGCTTCCATGCAAAGGCTCCTCCACCACAATTATGTTGTCTCTATGTGCCTTGCTCATCCTTTTATAGTGTTTTTTGATTTATTCAACCTTGACTGGATCTTCATGCCCTGTCTCTTTTCACACTCAATGTGTCTTCATTTTGTCTAGATAGATTGATTTCCATTCACATTAGGCTGTCTTCATTTTAGGATCTACTCCTCATATAAAATGTTGTTGACTTAGTCAAACTTGAAGTTGTCCACACATTTTGGACCTTTTTCACACATGTGGATGCTTGATCTAGTTATTGCATGATCCCTTTTCACATTATGAGGGATTTTTATTCATACTTAAGAAACTTATGAGCCTCCTTGCCCATTTATTCATCTATCTAGATTTTAAAAGAAAAATTAATATTCCTATTAGCTACATGCTAATTTAGGAATATTACATAAGTACTGCAAATATATGGATCATTTGATAGAATAATTCCTGGTCCTTATGGCAAAGATACAGGAGAAAAGGAACCAGCAACCCACACAAAATCTGCAATTGATGACCGCTGAACCAAGGGAGGATGAACCATGCATTAACATCATGAAAAGCAGTGGAGTCACGATTGGAGATGATAAATCAGAAGGTAAGAGGAAAATGGAGGATACATGGGTAAGAAAGACCACAGAAAAATCCCCTAGGTTCATTATTCAAAAGGAAAAAGAAACATTCATGGAGGCAAAGTGAAGCTTCATGGATCGTGGAGCTTCAACATATAATGCACAACCGATATCAAAGTTAATACCAAAGATGGATAGTGCCAAAGTATCTACTCAGACGAAATAATTCGATCCAAGTATCTTAAGGTCATTCCTACAAATTTGCATGAAGTTGTTGAGGAATCAAAAGGTTGTCGAAGGAATTCAGGGGTTGTTAGACTCCTGTGTTGATAAAGAAGTTCCACAAAATGATCAGGGTGCAATAAATAATTTGCATCGACATAAGAAGATAACGTGGAATGAGATGAGACTAACTCCACATATCGGATAATATCATATGGATCAAGTAATCCTAGACCTGGGATATGATGCCAACGTGTTATCTAAGAAAACATGGGAGTTAATGGGAAGATAAAAGTTGCAATGGTTATCAATCCAGTTGAGGATGGCCAACCAATAGAAGATCCTCCCTATGGGAACATTACCTGGCATTGTCGTAGATATTAAAGGAGTGCGTGTTGTTGCAATCTTTGAGGTGATTGAAATTGTAGATGACAGCAACCCCTTTCCAGCACTTCTTGGATTGTATTGGGATTCGGATACTGTGGAGATAATTAATTTGAAGAAGAGACAAATGGTGTTTGAAAAAAACAATATGAGGGTCATTGTTCTGTTAGACCCCTCAGAAGGAGTGTGTTATACAGAACATGTTCACGATGAGTACTGCGACGCAAATGTTGACAACAAATACGAGATGACAGCTAAGGAGGAATATTGGATTAATCCCACTATAGCTGGTAGGTTAAGTTGGGAACGAGATATTTCTTGTACTTTAGACTCAAAGGATGAACTGGAAAATTGGAAAAACATTTTACATGAAGTATCTACCAGACGATGTGCCTGAATCATGAGACCACCTCGATGCATAACTTTATAGGTATATATTATTCCTTACTATGATAGGATAGGAGATGTAAGCCTTTTTCTTGATGAATTTGAAATAAAATTACCAGAATAACAGAGGTTGCAAGCTATGGATGTAGCCCTGAGATCTACACATGCTAGATGGTGCGGTAGGCATAAAAGGAATATAGGAAGTTGGGAAGGGTTTCAAAGGATGATGTGGGTATTATTCGGACAAGTATATATAGAAGTAGAAGTAAAGTATGACGCTAAGGATAACCCCCAGAAGCACATTCATCGTTGCACTTCATCTTGCACTAGAATATTTGGCGGAAATTCCGACGGCCAAATCGTCGCTATTCCGACACATTGTCGTCGCAAGAGCGATAGTTAGAGGCCGGGAAAACCATGGTTTACCATACCGTCGCAGTTCCGACACAACTAAAAAGTGTCGCAGTATCGACACTTTTTCCGTCGCTTCCAAACAAGCGTCACTCTTCCGACGTTTCCCAATCCGTCGCACTTTCGACCGCTATAAACTATCGCACTTCCGACGAAATGTGGTCCGACGTTTAGAACATCGCTCTTCCGACGTCTCTAAACTGTCACAATTACAACGAAATGTGGTCCAACTTTTTGAACGTCGTTCTTCTGACGTCTGTAAATTGTCACAATTACGACGAAATGTGGTCCGACGTTTTGAACGTCGCTCTTCCGACGTCTGTAAATTGTCACAATTACGACGAAATGTGGTCCGACGTTTTGAAGGTCGATCTTCCAACGTTTCTAATATGTCACAATTCCGACGCTTACAAGACGTCGGAATTGCGACGGAAGGTTCAATTTAAAAAAAAAAATGAAACTTTAAAAGAGGAAAAACGTTGTTTTGAATATATTATATGAAGTAAAACAGTACATGAAGTCATTACATTTTCACATCTGAAGATTTGAACCCAAATATCCATCCAGAAAAGTGGAAGTCCCACCCCAGAAAATGATAGAAAAATACCCCATGTCACATACAGGGACTTGATATAAAACCCAGTAACGGTCCACATGGAGATTATCGACAACTGAGAAAGCATCCAAATATGCCCGAGGCATCTATAAGAAAGTGAAATAGCAATATGTAGAATAGTAAAGCAACAGATAGAGTACCAACGTCCATTTTTCCAAATACAAATTAAAGTACCCAAAATCCTTGAACAGAGAAAAACGCTAATCATGTGAGGAGTGTGATATGTCCAAAATATAAAAAGACCATCAGACCATATCAATAAACCAGCAACATAGACCAGCATCGCTAGTTTTGAAGGCAGAGTGATAAACATTAATAATTTTTTTTTTCACAAGAGAAAAAATGTTGTTTTGAATATATTATATGAAGTAAAACAGTCCATGAAGTCATTACATTTTCACATCTGAAGATTGGAACCCAAATATCCATCCAGAAAAGTGGAAGTCCCACCCCAGACACTGATAGAAAAATACCCCATGTCACATAAAGGGACATGATATAAAACCCGCATCTGTCCACACATGGAGATTATCATCAACTGGATACTCTTTAACTGCCACTCTTTAATTCCTCTTTAATCAGATACTCTTTAATCGACTTCCGATACTTTAACTTTTCTTTCGTTCATCCTTTTATCCTTTTTATCATGATATACTCGTGGTAAATAGGCAAATTTTATGTAAGGATACCTACAAAATTTCCATAATTTCTTCCCACCATTGGAACTGCACTGTCCTTTGCAACTTTCTTAGTGTAACATCAGCCCTTAAAGATATCCGAAGGAAATCAAAGCTGATTTGGGAACAAATGATTTACTTCATGCTCAAGATAAAATAAATTCTCCAATCTGTCATGAAGGTTTTTCCCTGTAGGCAATGCTGCTATTGATGAACTGGTTGAAGAACTAGCTTGATTATCAGCATATTTGTCCAATTTTTCAACATAACTATCAAGGTCCATTAGCTTATCTTCTAAAACTATAGGACTAGGCAATCCTCTATTTAACAAAATATTCAATCTTTCTCTAAAGGCAATGATTTCTTCTTGCATATCTAAGCACTTTCGTTCTAAATTCTGTACCAGAGTTCTTTTAGTAAAAACTCTCTTTATTTCCAGAATTGTTCCGGTCCTGTCCTGAATACCAATTTCTGCAAGTTGATTCTTAGTCTAAGTATTCAAAAAATGTATAAGTCTATTGGCCTCTTCTGGCATATTTCCCAACACTTGTCTTGATCTCTCAATCTCATCCAGAGCCAATTTAACTAAGTTATTCTATTCATCCATTATCTGAATTGAGGACCAAACATCCTTTATTGATTGAATGATATTATCCCAAATAATTTCATTTATTTCTTTTAAAGGTTTCTCCAATGTGAGATCCTTTTCCAATGCTTTGACTGTGTTTTCTAATTTGTTCACTTCTCTTGTTTTATCAGCAACACTCATTTTTGAAAGATCATATTTATGTTCTAGAGTGGCCAATTGTTCCTTTGTTTTGTGAAGCTCTATGGCCTGACTGTTCATATCTTCCATTGACTTTGTTAATTCATCAGTGTTCAAATTTGCAATGTTGCTATGTGACAATTCTGCTGGCTAACCTGTTGTTGTTGTACCTGTCACTACTCCTGCTGTAGATACTAGAATATTTTCCTGCTTATATTTTAATGCATTCTCAAGCTCTTTTTCAGTTGCAGTAAGTTGCTCATTCAATTTTAAGAGAAAATCCATTAGTTCTTCCTCAGAATTTTGTTTGATGATTTCTACAGTATGTGGATGTCTTGAGGCCGGTAACTTTAATTTTTTTCTCAGAGCTGCAATATCATCATCTTTTCTCTTGATCAAAGCTTCAATACCTTTCACATATTTAGGATTATGACCCAAACCAATGATTATTTCCTCTAAATTTTTTATTCTATTATCCTTAGCCTGGGAGGAGGCTTTTTCAAGCTGCAACTGTGTATTAGTATTATCCAAAGAATCCTGCAACTTATGGGTCATCATTGATTTATCCGTCAGAGTAGAATAAATCATCTCACATGTTTGCTTGTGTAGCTAAATTTGATCTAAAGGATGGATATCCTTTGCTAAAACTTCAAAATTAGTCCTAACGTAATCTGCAGTTGTCTGAGGCTGCTGCACCTTGGGCTTCAAATGGCTCATTAACATCTTACCCTGTTGAATGTCATAAGCTGACATCAATCTTTCTTGATTTTTCGGAGCCATCTTCAAATATTGGTTGTACACTTTAAGTCTAAGTGGATCGTTCCTGGCCTTTATATTGGTCAATGTTCTTTTGATGTTCTAGGCAGTTTTTACTGGAGGTTTGAAAGAAGATATTTATGCACTGTGTTGCCCCTGTATTCCCTGTTTTTGAAAATTAGTGGATGTCCCACTACCTGTATCTGTTTGCTGACTGTCTTCTCTTCCCTGGCTGTCAGGGATTTCCTGAAATGATTCATCTTCTGGAAGGGGAGTTAATTTCTGCCTTTTAACATCTTGCTGTTCAGAAGAGCCACCAATAGGAGTAGTTTTTTCATCCTCTCTCTTTTTTCCCTTTTCTATATTCAGAGGAGTTTGTAAAATAGAAATTTTTGGCTCACTGATTTGAGTAGGAGGAATTTGTCCTTGACCTTGTTCTTTAGAAGTCTCTGGTTGCGTTGTCATTGTGAATTTTTCAATTATTTGTATATCAGGCTCCTTTTCTTTTCCTTTAGATTCTACTGCTACTGTACTAATCTCCTGCAAATGTTTTTGTAAAGTCCTGGCTGAAGAAGATCCCTGCACCTGTCCAAAAGATTCTAGGTCAAGTATCTTTTCAAGATCTTTCATTACATTTTCAACATTGAACTGCTCACTATCATTTTCAACCAATGTCCCTTCTGTCCATTCATCCATATTAGCATATTGTTCTATTTCTGGGATTCTTTGATGGATGTATGGTGACTTTTTATTTTTCATTCTTCTATCACAGATAAAGTTGTTTGGATCATAAGGCACCCAGTAGAAACTCTTTTGTAGTCTAAGATAGTCTTCTAAAATCCTTTCGGCTTCCTTTCCAGCTTCCCTAGAGTTACAAATGAAGGGACCTAATTGGCTCTTGATCCCGAGTTGAGCCTTTTTCTTTGCATTGCAAAAATGAATTATATCTGAATTATTCATCTGCCTGAAATATTCTAATGCAAAGAGTCTCATTGGGACATACTTGGGCAGTTTGAATGGGCATAATTCACATCCATATCTCCTGATCTCTGTGTAGTTTTGATATAGGTACCAGTCACCTATCTTGTAATGCTTTGAGAGCTGAAGGATTTTCTTGATTTCATTGTTAATTCTAGGAGGAGAGACTCCTGTCAACAAGGTAGTTGCAGGATGAAAAAAAAGGTCGACAAACTCATTATAGGAATAAGGAGAATCAGAGAAATTGTGAGTAATAGCAGACCAAAAGATGACTGACCTAGGATTCCCTTTGGCATCAAGTTTCTTAACATAAAAAGGGAAATTTTCTGACTGAAAGTAAATCATGAGATGATATATGACAGAAGAATACTTAAATACTCTCTCATTCTCAAATCTCATGAACTGATCATGGATTTTGTCAGCAATATAAGATGTAAAATCGTACTTGACAGCAGGAGGCTGTCCAGGGGTAAAAATGGATAACAATACTAGGGTTAAGTGATCAACATACTCACTAGTATTGAAGCCCATTATGGAAGATATCATGTTTAAAATAACTCTACCCTCATCAGTAAAGAAAGCATAACCATAAGGGGGAGGGTTTTTAGGTTGATGCTCTGGTAACATGAAGGTTTGGCATAGGCGGTTTAAATCTTCATGGGATAACTTAGTAGATTTCTCAAGTAATTCAACCATGGACAGGGGAGTGAGAGCTTTACCAGGTTGGAATTGTAGCATTTCATTTATGGACTGAGCAGTTATTGGGAAAAGGACATTTTGACTTGGGGATAAAACTGCTCGTTGGTTAGGATCATAATTTGCGTAGCAATAATGGATTAACTCAGGAAAAATATGGACTGAGGGGAGAAGGTACATAGGGAGATTTGATTCCCAAAGTCCAAAGATGCTCTTAACCATTCAAATAATTTACCTCACAGTCATAAAATATTCGAAGAGGATTCTCACTGAGACGCAAGTCCTTAATTTGAAAATCCATATCGGCTAAAGGCAAATAATCCAAGTCCTTGTGAGGGGCATTGATGGGCAAGACATTCAGAGCTACAGGAACTTCCATTTCTGGTTCTTGTGGATTCAGAAATGGAATTTCGAGGTTTTTGTGGAAAAGGGGCACAATTACCAGTTTTGGGAATATAATTGTAGTTCTGGGAACGAAAAATACCAAACTAAACTTCTTTTCAGACCTTAGTGCAGAATTAAAACTAAAACCAGGATTTTTTACAGAGTTTAGCGGGGAATTGGAATAAATAACTGTTTACGGGAAATGAAACATGTTTAAATAGGCACTGGTTATGACAGAAGAACCCTGAAATACTCAGCTTCAATTCTCTTCAGCAAGGTAACGGTCTGCAAGCGTTAACAGTTGGTTTTTGAATTTTGTTGCATGGAATACTGGCTAGCGCACAGAACAATGAAAATGACGCAGACGCAATTTGTTTTATTTACAAAGTCAAAAGGGTGGCGGGTTTTGACTGATGACGTCAGCATGTACGATGGTTTCGTCACAGAGGGATAGGATCGGATATTTGTTTGGGCCGCTCGCGCAGTGGAAATCCGGACCCGAAAAAGATTAGGGCGAATTTGATAAGAAATTCGCGTCACAACTCTCCCTCCGTACGCCAGCCAAATTCGGACCCAAAAAAGATTAGGGCGGAATTCATTTGGTTTTCGCGTCACAAAATTGGCCGACGTCAGCAGGCTATTTTGGAACGCGAATTTGGTTTGAATTATGGTTTATTGCCATTTGAAGTCCGATGGGTTCGACTTAAGAACAATTTTGTTTGATCCCATCTGATAAAATTTGTGTTGGTTTTCTTTGATAATACACATATTTATAATAAATCATGGGAATACCACACTAGTAAACATGTGGAAAAGTTATATAAATTATTGAGAACAATCATTTTTATGTGAAAATATCCAAATGTGCTTTTGGGAAATAAGAATTCGAGTATTTGGTTCATATTGTTTTAAAGGAAGGAGTGAAGTTGGAGCCTCAAAATATGCAAGCTATTACAAAATGACCTATTCCTAAGAAAATCAAGGTTCTTTGAAGATTTTTTAGACTTACATGATATTATTGATCATTTGTTAAGAATTATACATGCATTTCAAGTCCACTCACAATCTCTTGAAGAAAATATCATTTATATGGAATGATGAGGCTACTTTGGCATTCTCTCTTTTAATGGATGCCATGTCTTCTATACCAACATCGGTTGCACCTAATTTTGGTAAAACATTCATAGTAGAGTGTGAGGCACTAGGACAAGGAATTTACGTAACATTAACACAATAAGGGATATCATTGGCTTTTAAAAGCAAGGAATTCAAAGAAAATATTTGGTGAAATCTACATATGAAAAATAAATGGAAGAAATATTACATGCAATAAAAAATGGGGATAATATATCATTGGGAGGTACTTTAAAGTCAAGATATACCATGATAGCATAAAGTATTTTTTGAAGCTATGGATTTCATTGGAAGATTAACAAAAATGAGGAGAAAAATGAAAAGTTTTAATTTTGAGATAATCTGCAAAAAGGGTAAGGAAAATTTAGTACATGATGCTCTTTCTAAAATAGAAGAGGCCTCAAATTTATATCCAATTACATTTTCTATTCCTAGGTGGCTAGAAGAAGCTTGCCATAATGGAAAAATGACAATAGTACTAAACAAAAACTAAAATTTATAAAGGATGGGATGAACTCTATGGAGCATTTGGAGTGAAAGAGAGATATACTTTGGTGCAAATGTAGAATATTTTTATGCACGCAAGAATATTTGAATAAACAAATATTAAGGGAGTCCCATGTCTCTCTGATGGTAGGACGCATGGTTCCTTAAAACATCTCAAAGGATCAAAAAATATATTTTTGGAAGGAATGAAGAAAGATATTCAAAATTTTGTAAGAGAAGGTCAGGTTTGTATAATAAATAAAAGAGAGATAGTAAAATCTCTAGGGTTACTTCAACCATTCCACATACATATTCAAAGACTAGAAGATATATCAATAGACTTTATTATAGGTTTACTGAAATATAAAGGTAAGTATTACATTTTTGTGGTCATTTATATAGACAAATTTTGTAGATTTTTTTTGTAGAGCTCAAAGTACATAAACAACAAGCCAAGTGGCAGAAGTGTCCGTGAAAGAAATTCATAGTCTTCATGGTTTTCCTAAAGTAATAGTAACAAGAAACTTTTGAAAATAATTATTTAATATGAGTGGAGAAACACTAGCCGCCATGAGTTCTACATATCAAACACAATCAAATGGTCAAACAAAAATAGTTAACAAATGTTTTTAAGGTTATCTACAATGTTACTCTTTAGAAAAGCAATCTTAATGGATGAAGTTGGTTCCTCAAGGAAGAATGGTAATATGATACTATCATACTACCTATCACACATCTACTAAAATACCATGATGATGTAAGTTTGGAATTTAACATTTTTACATGTTAAAGACAAATAGTCAAAATCATTGACAACTTAGTATGCCATAATTAATAATCATTCCCCGTTCACTTTTGTTAATAGGTTTATGTCACACGATGATGCAGGGGCATTAGGCACTAGCCAGCAATGTAGGAGGTTTTGTCCACATGTTGTGGCTAGGAGGGTTCGAAAACATTTGAGTTGTAACAACTAGGTGTCAATACCTCAGCTGACTGTATTACTTAGAATAGTTAGAGTTGTAGGAGTCGAACAGTTTCAGTTAGTTGAATTATTATAATTAGACCTTTTGATTTCTAGAACGGTCCTCTCAGAGGAACCCAAGAGCCATATGTTATGTATATAAATTGTAATTCCTCGGATGAATAAAAGTAGAGAGGGAAGAGGAGAGTAGAGAGGGGATTTCTGCAATAAACCTCTGTGTGTGAACAATTATTTCCAGTTAAATGATTTCCAAGCTTAGTTGCCATTGAATTATCTCGAATTGCTAATTGTGAAGAATTGTTTAACTGTGAGGTGATTGGGTACTGATAATTCCATTCTTTTGTCTTTGAATTCCCGTAAATTGTTGGATAACCCTGTGAACTCACCCCACCCGAAGGCGAGGTCTGTGTAGAGAACCGGGGTCGTGAACACTGTTCAAATATAAAAATCCCGCTTAATAAAGAGACAAGATTGTTGTGCTTTCAGAACCTGACCCGAGGATTGGACATGAGTTAACAAACAAAAGGATAGCGGAACCAGACTTGCACCCACGGTCAAGCTCTGTACCAAAACCACGAGCGGAATCACAAAAGCGGGTTGCCCATATCACACCGCTTTTGCGGAGTAGGCGGTATTTCCTATTCGCGAGTGATTCCATAGGGAAAGTGACATGTGGCGAAGTGACCCCCGAAAAACCACCGTTTAACCCGCGCCATCGCACGTTAAAGCCCGACATTGGAAGCCGAGCGAAATTGCCAAGAGTCGTTGATTTGGAGAAGGGCCATCGGATGGTGGTCGCACGTTGAACTTGCCCGGAGGTTAACTAAGGTGTGGGGAGGATAGCCAGGTACGATACGAGTGTTTGATTGGTTATTGATATATATAGGTGGGGCCGAAGTATAATGAAATTGTTTAATTAAACGATTGGCGGATAATTAGCATAATTCTGGAGTGTGATTGTTGTAAGGCTGGGTGGTGAAATATAGAGCCGAAAGTTCATTACAAGTTATTTATTTAAAAAGAAACGTGGAGTATAAATACAAAGTGTTGAAAGTTAAACATTGGTTATAAGGCTTGGAGATAATAAATTCAGGAATATAAATTAAATTCCAACCATTGTGGATGGTATTTATTTATCAAATTCTACGAATTTGATAAATAAACCCTAAGAAAGAAGAAGTCAATGAAGACCCAGGCTGGAGGAAAATGTTGAGATTTTCTGTTTTAAATAAAATAGGAAAAATCTCATTAGGTGACAAAAATTACGAATTAGTTCCTAGATTAGCTCCAGTTTTTTGGGAGGGAGTTAATGCATCCTAAATTTGAGTTGAGAGGATTTATGAGGCTGTTAGATTCTCCTTGCTATAAAACAGGTATCCATACGTTTGTTTTGGAGAGGGTGTGAGAGTCTGTAATCTCCTGTTTGATTAATAAAGAATTGCCGATGCCTTTGTTGTGTGGACGTAGCCCAGAATGGTTGGGTGAACCACGGTAAACTTCTATGTTTCCTGTGCATGATTTATTTGCTGTGTGTTTTGTCTGTTGTGCAATCTTGGCTCCAACAAATGGTATCAGAGCTCATTGGAGGCTTGGCGCAGCGGAGGATTCTGCATGTAATATGTGTAGCTGACCGAGTGCTGCGTATTGCTACCTGAAGCCGTGGCCAGCTGAAGGGCCGTGAGCCCAGTTTTATGAGCGCAAAGGCTTGGATATTGCTGGTCCATTCGTTGCTGGCGTATTGGAGCTACGTGCGTGTTGTTCAACCTGCGCATGGAGATTGCTGGTGAGTGGATTGCTTTTCCGCGTGAAGTTGTGGTAAAGTGAAGGTGAATTGACTGGTGCATGCTGCTGGTGGTATTCACTTGTGCACTGTTGGATCGACTGCCGTGGACTGGTGTGCGGTGGCATTGTTGTAAGTATTACAGCGTGGATTGAAGCTGTATACCTGCGTGCAGTTTTTTGTGTATGCGTGGAGCTGGACAGCGTTGAATTGCCGGATGCGTGGTAAATATTATGTGTTGTACCCATTGGAATATGCGTACAGGTTTATTCAAAAGCCATTTCAAAGTTTTTTTTAAAATCGATTTGAAGTTTTCGATGATGTGACAAAAGGTCGATTTGCACTTGCAATTTAAATGCCGATTGCTGTGAGGTGGTTGTCCAGCACCGTGTTGAAAAGTGACACTGCGTTAATGGTGAATTGAATTATGAACTCGATTGAAAGTTTGGTCAACTGCAAAGGCCGTGACAGAATGCCCGCACGGAGAGAACAAAACGCTGTAGGTGGAGTATCAATGGTATACAAATGCCATTGAAAATCGATTCTACTGGAGTGCTGCGTGGAGCGCTGGTGAATTGCAAGCGCCAATTTGTTTTTTAATTGAAATCTGAGATTTAGACAGCAAAGGAGCGTTGAAAGACAGCGTTCAAAACAGCAAAGGAGTTAGCGGTAAAAGCGCGCTAAGGGTGTATCCGTCTATTTCCTAGAGAATGTCGTACCTGGAAAGTACTTGTGTAGATGCGTTTACCGTGAAGGAAATTCCGTCCACCATTGGGTAATAAGGAAACTGGAAATTGCGTACGGTGCATGCCCTGACGCAGCACTACGAAATCTTTATGATATTGGTACTTTCTGTAATTTATCTCCAGTCAGTAGAAAATATTTGTTATACAACGGAAGTGCAAATGCATAAATTAATTAATAAATACATAGGCTAGGCAAGCAAGGAAAAGATGAGGCATACTCATTAATTATGTATTTAGGGCACTTGGTTCATTGAATTTTTTTTTTTAGCCCTTAGAGTAATAAGTATTCTTAGCATTCTTATGTGAGCACTGAAGGAATGCCATAGCAGGAAAATTATATTGTTTTTTGGAGATTATTGTGTTTTTTTTTGCTAAGATGAAATGGCGAAAACTCAAAGTGCCCGTTTTGAGATCGAGTTTGACGATGTGGTTGGAGCCTTGTTGTCTGAGGAGACGAGGAAGAGGTCGAATGCAGACACCTCTAAATCAGAGGTAATGATGGCCAGAGGTCGCTCGAGAGAGAGACACTCCGGGGGTAAGCATAGCAACTCTCGTTCAAAGTTGAAAGGGAAGAAGAGCAAAGTAAAGTGCTGGTTTTGTGGCAAATCAGGGCATTTGAAGAAAGATTGCTGGAAGAGACAGCAAACAGAGAAGAAAGCAGATTCTTCGATAGAGAAGAAGGAGGCAAATGCGACAGATACAGGTTCGGCATCTGGTTCAGGTATGAGTGATGAAGTGTTGTCTGTTAATATGTTAAATCATGGTCAACATTGGTTGTTAGATTCCGGTGCATCAAACCACATGTGTATTCATAGAGAATGGTTTAAGACGTATAGATCAGTTAATGATGGCGTCGTGTACATGGGTAATGATGTAACATGTAATATTGTGGGGATTGGGAGCATACAACTACAAATGTTTGATGGGACAACTAGAATATTAACAGATGTGAGACATGTTCCAGACTTAAGGAAAAATATAATTTCTTTAGGAGCATTGGATACGAATGCATATAAAACTGTAATTCAAGGTGGAGTTATGAAAATCTATAAAGGTATCTTACTAGTAATGAAAGCTAAGAAAGTAGGAAATCTGTTTCAGTTAGAAGGAAGAACAAGGTCAGTTCATGTGTCTACGGTGTCTGAACATGACAGTAGTTCCATTCGCCTATGGCATCAAAGGTTGGGCCATATGAGCGAAAGAGGGTTAAAGATTTTGGCTGATCGCAAGTTACTTCCAAATCTAAAGTCTGGAAAGTTAGATTTCTGTAAGCATTGCTTGTTTGGAAAACAAAGTAAACAAAAATTTAAAACAGGCAAACATACTAGTAAAGGGATACTTGATTATATTCATTCATATGTTTGGGGTCCAGCCCCTACAGCGTCATATGGTGGCTCGTCATATTTTGTGTCGTTCATTGATGATTTTTCTAGGAAGGTGTGGGTCTACATGATGAAAAAGAAGTCTGATGTTTTTACAATTTTCAAACAGTTTAGAGCATTGGTTGAAAACATCACTGGTAGAACTATAAAATGTTTAAGAACTGACAATGGTGGTGAGTTTACTTCCAAGGAGTTTGACAGCTATTGCAAGGATGCAGGGATCGAGAGACATAAGACCACGGTTTATACTCCTCAGCAAAATGGAGTTGCTGAACGCATGAACAAGACTCTTCTAGAGAGAGCAAGGAGTATGCTGAGTAACGCTGGTTTGCAGAAGGAATTGTGGACGGAAGCGGTGGCAACATCTTGTTATGTGATAAACCGATCTCCATCAACGGCCATAGACTGCAAGATTCCGCAAGAGGTATGGAAAGGACACCCTTGTGACTATTCTAAACTCAGAGTGTTTGGTTGTGATGCATATGCTCTAGTGCCTAAACATCAGCGAACTAAATTAGATCCAAAGTCTAAAAGGTATATATTTGTTGGGTATGGTGTTGGAACAAAGGGATATAGATTGTGGGATCCTACTACCCGCAAAATCATCATCAACAGAGATGTAAAGTTTAATGAATCCTCTCTTGTACAGTTAGATGTAGATAGTAGATTGAAACAAGATGATGTATCTGATTTACAACACATTCAGTTTGAAAGCTCTTCTAATGATAGTCATGATGACCATGGTTCAGATTCTAGTCATGAACAGGTTTCAGAATCAGATTATGAACAGAGTTCAGATGTAGGTCATGAACAGGTTTCAAATGGTGGTCATGAAGAAGTTCCTACAGGTGGTAGTCAGCCAATTGTGGAAGCACCAGAAACATCCTTAAGGAGGTCGACAAGAATCAAACGGCCACCGAGAAGGTATGATGATTATGTTACTACAGTTGCTTTGACCGCTAACGATGATGAACCTCTGTGCTATCAGGAAGCTGTAGAAGGTTCAAAAAGTGATAAGTGGAAAGCAGCTATGAAGGAAGAAATGATGGCCTTAGGTAAGAATGGCACATGGGATCTGGTTGAACTTCCAAAAGACAGGAAAACTGTGGGGTGTAAATGGGTTTTCAAGCTGAAACGGGGTGTGAATGATACGGAGGACAGGTACAAAGCGCGGCTGGTTGCAAAAGGATTTTCTCAGAAAGCCGGTATTGACTTTCATGAGATTTTTTCACCAGTGGTTAAAATTGTTTCAATTAGAATTGTGTTAGCATTAGTGGCTTTGTTTGATTTAGAATTACAGCAACTAGATGTTAAGACTATTTTTCTACATGGAGATCTAGATGAGGAAATTTATATGGAACAACCGGAGGGGTTTGTTCAGCATCGCAATAAGAAATTTGTCTGCAGGCTCA
Source organism: Pinus albicaulis (assembly GCA_034641835.2). NCBI lineage: Eukaryota > Viridiplantae > Streptophyta > Pinopsida > Pinales > Pinaceae > Pinus > Pinus albicaulis. The sequence goes on from CM076575.1 coordinate 358,685,016, forward strand.
AGAAGTCATTATATGGCCTGAAGCAGTCACCTCGGCAGTGGTATAAGAAGTTTGATTCTTTCATGTTGAGTCAGAAATATGTTAGAAGTGAATATGATCATTGTGTGTATTTCAAGCAATTGAAAAATGGCATGTTCATTATCTTAGTGTTGTATGTTGACGATATGCTTTTAGCAAGAAAAATAATTGAAGAAATCAACAGGTTGAAGACTCAGATGGCAAGAACATTCGATATGAAAGATCTAGGAGCAGCAAGACAGATTTTGGGCATGGAGATTTTCAGAGACAGGAGCAATGGTAAGCTATGGCTATCACAACAAAAGTATATTGAGAAAATACTTTTGAGGTTTGGTATGAATAATGTGAAGCCTGTGTCAGTCCCTTTCGCTTCCCATTTCAAGCTTTCTTCGGGTTTATGTCCTAATACATATGAAGAAAAGGATTATATGTCTCGAATTCCATATGCCAATGTAGTAGGATGTTTGATGTATGCGATGGTTTGTACTCGACCAGATATTTCACATGCAGTTGGGGTTGTCAGCAGGTACATGGCAAATCCGGGTAAAGAACACTGGTCAACAGTGAAATGGGTGCTTCGGTACTTGAGAGGCACAAGTAGTTATTGTATCACTTACAATAAGAGCAGTGAATATGTTTGTGGATATGTTGATTCCGATTTTGCAGGTGATTTGGATAAGAGAAGGTCAACTTCAGGGTACGTCTTTACTCTTGCAGGTGGAGCTATCAGCTGGATGTCAAAGCTACAGAACATTGTTGCTTTATCCACTACTGAAGCAGAATACATTGCTGCTTCTCATGCTTGCAAAGAAGCAATTTGGTTGAAAGGTTTGCTTGGTGAGTTTGGTAGGTTACAGGACAACATCAAGTTACTTTGTGATAGTCAAAGTGCAATACATTTGGCTAAGAATCCGGCCTATCATAGTAAATCAAAGCATATTCCAATAAAGTATCATTTTGTAAGACAGGTTATTACTGAAAGGGGAGTCTCTCTTGAAAATGTGCATACAAAGGAAAACTGTGCAGACATGTTCACGAAACCAGTTTTGTTGGAGAAGCTGCGTTGGTGTTTGGCTTCTCTTGGCTTGCAGAAAAGATAAAATAATAAAGAACAGGGCATCAGGCTAATTTTTGTCAAGGTGGAGATTGTTGAGATTTTCTGTTTTGGATAAAATAGGAAAAATCTCAGTAGGTGACAAAAATTAGGAATTAGTTCCTAGATTAGCTCCAGTTTGTTGGGAGGGAGTTAATGCATCCTAAATTTGAGTTGAGAGGATTTATGAGGCAGTTAGATTCTCCTTGCTATAAAACAGGTATCCATACGGATTGTTTGGTGTGAGGGTGTGAGAGTTTGTAATCTCCTGTTTGATTAATAAAGAATTTCCGATGCCTATGTTGTGTGGACGTAGCCCAGAATGGTTGGGTGAACCACGGTAAACTTCTGTGTTTCCTGTGCATGATTTATTTGCTGTGTGTTTTGTCTGCTGTGCAATCTTGGCTCCAACAGAAAAGAACGGGGTAAACCAGGGGAAAATGCTGACAGAGCGATTGTAGACACACCAGCTCTCCTTAGGTGTCCAATTTCAGTTTTGTTGCGTCACACGATGATCTCTCTTCTCTGGCATTTACTTGTATTGAAGATCACTATTCTAAGAATAAGGAGTTATTTTCTCCAAAAATAACCCTAGCCAAACATTGAAAATGCATCAAGGACATCTTTCTATGCTTCATAAGTACATATGTTCTACTTCTAAATCATGTCTTGGAAGTGGTTGTTTTGCTGGAAATTATTCACCAGTTGGTTTCATACCAAAGTCTTTTTCACATTTTCAACATCCAATACATGAAAAAGATAATGGTTTAAAACAACATAAATATTTGAAATTTTGCAAGAATTGTCTGGCACACTTTGAATATGAATTTTGAAGTCAAGTGCATGATGTCGTATAGGATCAAGTGTCATTTTGAATACCAAATGTTTCACAAGAAACTTCTCAACATGCTACCCTGCAGTAAGGATTAAATGACAATATTGCATCAACTATTTTCATAATAAAAGTGCACCTCGGCCATAATACTAAACAACTACAAATGTTGTAGATATAACAAGACCACACAATCAAATGTATTCCACAAGGCCAATACTATATGAAAAATGAAAAGGAGTTTGCAAACAAAAATACCTTAGGCAACTAATTCAATTAGATACACCAAACCATCAGCAAAAAGGAAAACCAGCCTACTTGGCCCCAATATTTTCAACTGGGTCCTCTAATTCAACCAATAAAAAGGCCAAAACCATAGCATTGAGATAAATTTCATTACACTGTCAATAACAATAAAATTTGACTCAGCCATAACCCTTTCCTTTTAGACCATTGGGTAACAAATATGTTTCCTTTCACCTTTGAGTTTTTAAATTATGCCTACCAAATCTAAGACATTTAAGAGGGGGAACTAATACAACGTTAAAAAGAAAACCAGAGCACACATCTAAAATAACAACCCTCCATGAAAAATTAAAATAACACATTAAAATCGAATATAAGTGGACTAGAAAAGATCCACCGCAGTGAAGTTTCACGTGCAGGGGACCTTCCTTTAAACATAATTTTTTCTCTGACCTGCAATTTTTTTGTCACTGAGCCATCCTTGTTGAATTAAAACTCCTTTTCCATAGCTCTTGTATTAACTACCTTCTCTCTGTCACGTAATCTTAGAGTCCCTCTTCTGCTTGAGCGATTAAAGGAAATGGGTGAAAAAACTGAAAGAGAAGACAATTGTCTGCCATAATTATCAAACATTGCACCCAACTTCTTCCCTTTTCCATTGTTACCCAATGAGGTAGATGTGGCAATTTTTGTCATACCGCCCAAAGCAGAGGCCATCTTCTCTTATGCTGAATATAGAATTACAAGATCTTCATATTAGTATGAACCTTAAAAAACATGACTCCCATTGCTAAAAACCACTTTTAAGTTGTAACAGGCAAACTAAACAACTATCGCAACTTTTGGCAACTTCCGGAGCATTAAGAGAGAAACAACCAAAGAGAAATACAACCACAATCCTCATTTTAATGAGACCGGACTATATATTTGCATTAAGATAATAGAAAGAAATCACGACTATATTAAGGCCACCACAAAACAATCTTTAACCAATGTCTCTCGCAGCCTTCAGGTTGCCATGCTAGAGGTTGCATATTTTTAATTTAAATTCTTGACCTCTCGTGCCCATCTATGAATGCATCCAATGGGATATCTGCATCAAATGCTCCTTTATATCCCCAAAAACAAATTCCCTACTACAAGAGCACCAGTATTGATGGATCACCCCACACCATCCCACCCACTAGAAACGGTGAAAAAGGAAACCCGAGAAACCTTCTTAAATATCTCAAGATGACTATATGGGTGGTTCTTATGAATCAACCAACCATTCAGAACATGCTCATCAATCCAAACCATGAGTATTATGTGACAATATTCAAGCAGGCACTGAATCGGATTTCTGAAGCTATGTTAGAGAAATCCTAAACTCTCACTGAAAATAGGTGAAATGTGGCACCACTCAGAGATTGACATGTGCCAATTGGTACAAGTGGTAGACAATTGGCATGCTCAAACAACGAGGTGATGCAGGAATGACATGAGGGAGAAAATATCAGAAAAGCCCCAAATCTGGAGAACTAAAGCTCATCACCAACCCGAGATTGACAACTTTACATGATGTAACCTATGAAATCGTAAATGGAGAAATCATAGTAACAATAAAGTAACCTATGTAACAATAAAGTCGGATTCATCCCGGGAGTGGTAATGGGAGAAATCATAGTGAACAACAGGAAACATGCAGAGTTGCTTACAATCAAATAGATGAAAAAACACATACAAAAAACCTAGATAATAATCATGAATAAGCTTAATATTGAATTGTGAACTGTAAAGGAACTTACAAAATGTGACATTACTAACCTGGTCAAGCGCACAAGCAAAAATATCCTGGAAATGACCCTGGTTGACAAGTTGTATTGCTCATGATGCAAGAGGATTTGTACCTGCACTGCCAAGTCAATCAAAATCCATCATTATCTATACAATAAATACAAGTAATTGATGTAGTATTTTTACTCTAAGATGCATTCTTATGATAATGTTAGAACATATGTTGAAAATGTCAAAACATACCTGAATAAGCTCCTCTTCGTTTCAAGAACAATTTATTGGAGTCGCATGAACTTGGAACAAGCCTCCCACGATCTGAAAGAGTAGCAACTAAGTCAACAGTGACTTTTTTGTTACTACGCTGGATCAAGGGAGGTTTGCTCCAAGATTAAATCGCTCCAATAAATTATTCTCTACTAAACAGGGCCAACCACGTGAAGGTGGAAGCTCTTATGGCCCCTCCTCCCCCCCCCCTCACATCACTCTCAATTCCCCAATACCCAATCTATATTTCATTTTTTACTTTCATGAGCATAAAAAAAAATATTCAATAACTAATGAAAAAACAATTCAACAAAAAGTACGCAAGGAAACATTGCAATTAATGCTTGACATAAAAATAGTATGATAAATGAGTTTTTTATATAACGCAAAAAACGTTCCAAGTATGGTAACGTTTGTCTTATAATAATACAATATTTTACATTATCAAGTTTTCTTTTTCTTCTTCCTATTTCTAAAGCTCCTAATTACATCATCAATATCATCATGCTCTGCTCCTGTTTCGTGCCTTTCGACCCGCACTGCTGACCTAGTTGCATAGTCATGATGTCTGGTCTCATCCAGTGACGGGGCATCGCCTACAAAAACAGATAATATTAAATTTTAATTGTCAGTTTTTAAATATCATTGAACTAGTTCGGTAATATTAATAAAAAATTGCAATGAGATTATTTACCTGGTGCACCAGTTGTCGGCGCTGACCTAGTTGCGTAGTCACAATGTCTGGTCTCATCCAGTGACGGGGCATCGCCTACAAAAAAAGATAATATTAAATTTTAATTGTCATTTTTTAAATATCATTGAACTAGTTCGGTAATATTAATAAAAAAAATTGCAATGAGATTATTTACCTGGTGCACCAGTTGTCGCCGCTGACCTAGTTGCGTAGTCATGATGTCTAGTCTCATCCAGTGACGGGGCATCGCCTACAAAAACAGATAATATTAAATTTTAATTGTCAGTTTTTAAATATCATTGAACTAGTTCGGTAATATTAATAAAAAAAATTGCAATGAGATTATTTACCTGGTGCACCAGTTGTCGCCATTGGGACTGTTGCCCTGTCTTCCTCTCTGGTGGTAAGATCCTCAAGGGAAACATTCTCTGTCATTTAAACAAAAAACGTTATAAGGACAACCATCAAGGTATAATTATAAGTGGAAATTAATTACCGTCACGACCCTCACTGATAGTAGCATTGTCGGTCTAGTCCCCACTACAATGATCAGGTTGCACGTGAGGATCATCTACATTTGGCTCTAAAATTGCTGACCTAGTTGCGTAGTCACGATGTCTGGTCTCATCCAGTGATGGGGCATCGCCTACAAAAAGAGATAATATTAAATTTTAATTGTCAGTTTTTAAATATCATTGAACTAGTTCGGTAATATTAATAAAAAAAATTGCAATGAGATTATTTACCTGGTGCACCAGTTGTCGCCGTTGGGATTGTTGCCCTCTCTTCCTCTCTGGTGGTAAGATCCTCAAGGGAAACATTCTTTGTCATTTAAACAAAAAACGTTATAAGGACAACCATCAAGGTATAATTAGAAAAAATTATAAGTGGAAATTAATTACCGTCACGGCCCTCACTGATAGTAGCATTGTCGGCCTAGTCCCTACTACAATGATCAGGTTGCACGTGAGGATCATCTACATTTGGCTCTAAAATTGGGTTATTTGCGTCATCGGTAGTGTTGCTCCCCTGATTTAAAAAAAGTTGTTAGAAATTAAATTTATGGATGAAAACAAACATATTGAAAGGTTAATGTTTTACCTTATCAGGCATTCTGGATCTTGGGACCTGCCCCAAGCTTATGCGATGTTCAACTACGGTTTGATAGGCGAAATGGAAAGCGATATTTTTATCTTCCTCTGTTGTTTCTGTTCCGAAGTCATCACCCTACATTACATATGTCTGTGTATTTTTAATCATATTTGATAGGATTACAAAAACGTTGGAAGGCGATACAATTAATTATAAGATGTTTAGCTACTTAATTACAATTCTTGGGGCCAATTTCAAGTAGCCACCCTGGCCTAGCTTGTGATGGCCCTTTTTTTCAATCCTAGCTTTGGTTGCCTTTGAGGTGTCAGGCAACCTAGCATCAAAATATTAAAGTCAGATATGACGTAGCACACTTTTATTTTAGACATAGAGAAAACTAAAGCTATTGAATTAAAGTTGTAATTTACCTTGCGGGTCCAGTTGGCATTTTTCCTTCTTTCTTTGTCCTTTTCTCTTTTCCGTCATGGATGAGTGCTCTCCACTCACTCTCTGGAACTGTGAGAGGACGCTCATATCTAGGGTTAAATTGCAATTGCGTCCTATAGGTGTTTCTGGTATATTTCAAATATTTGCCGGCTACCCGAGCCACCGCTGTTCTGTCAAATATGCCGACCCCAAAAAGGGTTTCTAGATAATCTAGAAGTTCTTTTTTCAAGTTGGAAATCTGGGAATTCCACCCTGTGCATATGGTTGGGCCAAAAATTACCAACGCATGGCTCTCCAGATACCTGTAGAACTCATTGTTTCCTACACAGAAAAAAAATAAGATATTATCATTAATTTAAAAATAAAAATCGTGATAAATATGTTTTAGATAAAGTACATGAAATAGTTAAAATGTTAAAATTTACCTGGGAGTTGTACATGCTTTATAGGGACACCTTCATCGTTCACCAACAACGTGCCATTAATGGTCCCTGTGGAGCTGACACGTGTAGTTCCAGGGAACACAATAATGTAGTTGGCCATATCAGCCTCATCATTGCCAACACGTTCAGCGGTTGGCTAGGTGTATGCTTGGGCAGGGTGTGTTTCTTGCCTAGCACCTAAAGGAGTAGAAGGTGTACAAAAGGGTTGTTGGGCAATCTCTTGCCCTTGTGTCCCACTACCACCAACACCGGACTCAACAAGTGCCAGGAAATGCTACATACAAAAGAACTTTTTGTTAGTTTACTCAATGTAAAAATTAAAAATCAAACTATCACAATTCATCTCATGCAGAACAAAAAAAATATCCTTTTGAATTTTTATTATTACCTGATATCTTTCTAGCTGACTCATAATTTGTTTTATCTTCTCTTCTATTTCAGGTTTTTGAGGCGCGTCTATCAAAGTATTAAATTCCGACCTTGCATTTCGTGCCTTTTTTTGCAACAAGAACACTGGAGATAGGGATGAAGAAAGCTCTTCCTCAAAGAGGGAATCATCAAGCGTACCATGGCTAGGTGTCTGCATATTTGAACAAAATTAATATTATTTCAATTATGTAAATAACTAAAATACCTGAAGATAGAGCAATGTTGGCACTTTACATGTTCTTCCGCTGGCCTCTTTCCGCGATCATCTCGTCTCTGGGTTGTTCCTGCACTGCTCTCATCAGTCTGCCACATTGCAATAAAAATATAAATGTAAAAACTTGAAAACAATATCTAACTTAAAAACACAAAATGAAAACTGAAATAATTTCTAATAAGACACCGGATGACAAAGTTAGAGTTTCAAATATGCCTTGCATTGAATTCAGTCCTGGAAACATGTCATTGCACATTAAGGCACCCAAACAAGAGACGAGTTGACAATGAAGACCTTATTGAATATATTGTTGGAGCAGCTTCTAGTAAACTTGTTGTGAAGACCTTGAGGACATTTTTGGAGCAACATTGTTGAAGCTGATGGTATAGCATTGTTGGAGACGATCTTGAAGGGCCTTGAAGTGAAGCTTTTTGAGCAACTATTGAAAAATCCTTAGAGCATTTAAGTAAGGCACTTTCTATCTTCCATCACCTTTTTCCTTTCAATATCCTTTAAAAGATTTTGTTGATATTTAATGTTTGAAATCACGTTATAATTCCATGATTATATATGTTTTGGGACTAGAATAATTTCACACTAAACCATGCAAACTTAAAAGTAACTTAACAGATCCATAAAGTAATAATAATCATAATTCCTAATTTCCTATTGTACGATATGATGCAAATTATTCAAACATGAAGCAATGAAGACATGCAATGTATGAATTTCAAGATTGATGAACCAATACAAGAAGTTAGAAACTACAACTTTGATTCAATACTCTGTGTCCTAACTCCAGGAAGGAATCTAGTTTTTAGTATAGAACATGCATCGTGTATTATCAATTCTTAATTGACAACAACTAAAGGTCATCTACATCATCAATTCCTTCCCATTTTGTGTTTTTATGTTATATTCCTTATAAAAGTGTCAAATTTCTCTCAAAGTAAGCAACCACTGAATAAAATAAAAAATAGTTGAGATATGATTAAGAAATGGTCATTTATTTCTTAAAGGATCTTCACGATTTCTTTGGTTGTTTTTTATCTCAAGAAACAAGAAATGACCTAAGAAACTATCGTGTTGTAATATAAGAAACAACACGGTGCAATGGCCATTTTCAAAGCCAAATGATGTCCATTGAGGACATGGCCTTTATTTGGTTCCTGTTTCATAGGAGTTTCGGGTAGAAATGGAACTTTTTGTACCATTTCCAGTAGTAAAAAGGGAAAACCTTCTTTTTCCATGGGAAATAATTTACCTTTCCTTTTTCAAGATAATCTAAATCACAAAAAATATGAACTATACTGCACACATTCTTGGATAATGTGAAAATGGAAAAGGAATACCCTACACAAGTGATGCACACATGTACATTTGAACACTAATATATTTTTGTAGTTGAAATGCAATGCTTGTTTTCATTTAAATGTAGGGTTTTTAAAGCAGGGAGATATAATGGCTGCCAATTTAATAAGCGTTTATTTGGGAAAAATTTAAATCTTGTATTGGGTGATGAAGATAATAGAGGGTATTGAATCTTGATTCTTGACATTGTGTTTAACTTGAATAACTCAAATGATTATAAATATCAGTGGATGAGTTCTTTTTTTCAAGTATGTCACTCAAAACTCTTATGTCAAAGCATTGTATGATGGCTAGCATTTGCTTGTTTCCCTTTCTTCAGTTCAATGTAAAAAGTATATTAATATATTGGAGAACGAATGATAACTACAATTGTTTGCTCTGCAGTATATCCAGCCCCAAGATTATGAAAAATTTTCTCAAGTGGAGCTATTTGGTTAGGCTGTAGGGTCAACCCTCTATAGGAGGAAGGGCCTGCAGTAAGAACTTACCATTTTGCAAGAGCTGAGGGCCAATGTTGTTCTGCAAGAGTTGAGGGCGAATTTTGTTCTGCAAGAGCTGAGGGCGAATGTTGTTCTGCAAGAGCTCAGGGCGAATGCTGTTCTGGAAGAGCTGAGGGCGAATGCTGAGGGCGAATGTTGTTCTGCAAGAGCGGAGGGCGAATGCGCGCGTGATATTAGACGTTAATGTAGCACACATGTACATTTGAACACTAATAGATTTTTGTAGTTGAAATACAATGCTTGTTTTCATTTAAATGTAGGGTTTTTAAAGCAGGGAGAAATAATGGCTGCCAAATTAATAAGCGTTTCTTTGGGAAAAATTTAACTCTTGTATTGGGTGATGAAGATAATAGAGGGTATTGAATCTTGATTCTTGACATCTAGAGAGAACCCTACAGCCTAACACAATCCAATGGAATTGACCAAAAAAACCCAAATAGAGTCAACCCTACTATAGGAGGAAGGGCCTGCAGTAAGAACTTACCATTTTGCAAGAGGTGAGGGTGAATTTTCGTTGGAGAGGGGGGGGGGCGGGCGCTGGCCCGAGAAGCGAATGCGAGAAGGTGTGTTCTCCACGAGCGAGGGCGGTGTTGTTATATGACGCGCGGAGGGGCGGATGCGCGCGCTGATATCGAACGTTAATATAGCTGTGGGCGGATACGAAACAATAAAATGTTTTGTGTGGCGTTGCGCATAAGTTTCGTGTTTGTGTTGTACACATATAATTATTCGTTGTAAAGACGGAAAGGCATCGCTATTACAACGAAAAGCCTCCAAACGTCGCAATTCGACACTTGAACGTGTGCTTGCTTGCCGTTCGTACGCAAACCAGCGACCGCCTGAGCATAGTGTAGGGTCACGACGTCTTCCTCAAATACTTTCGTGGATACACTTTCTGATGGTGTTGAACGCATCTCTGAACGTGTCGGTGTCAGCGACGGTTTAGTGAAGGATGGAGAAAAAAAATTGAGGAGGCCTGAGCAGTGGGTCAAAAGCGTCGGAACCAAGTGTCGGAATTTCCGCCAAATGTAGTAGTGTTGGAAATAAGTTCTATAACAAGAGTGGGTACATGGGTTTATCCACACACTAGAAACGATTCCTATGAATTGGTATCTTGAGACAGAACTGTGACATGGAACTGCAAATTGGACATATTTGGTTGAAGGGTTCATACTAATATCTATTTTTGAATATCACTGTCCGAACATAGATTCAACCTGTTATTATCAATAACATTCAGTTTGGTTAGGAAAGTCATTTTGTATAGGTTTTAGTGTGTTGATGAATTAATTCATGAAAATTGATGAAATTTCATGATTTGGTTATGGTCCTAAGTCCTTAGAGCCCCCACATGTCATCTCATTAAGGTCATGTCAATTAAAATATACTGAAAATCCACATGCATTGGTTCAAATTAAGGTTTAAGCCACTTGTACATTTTTTCCTGAGTTCGCAACGAATTCTATGGAAAACAGGTTGTTTACGCCACGGACTCACCTGAAAAGTCCATAGCGAATCTGTCAAAATCATAATAAAAAACACTACGTACTCGTGTTTTTCTGTACCCGTAAGATAATGGATGAGGCATTAATTTTAAAATGGATAGAGGTTGTAGAAATTATACAAACAGTATGTATATCATGAATTCAATGCGATCATGCAATGTTCTAAAGCAAGATACTGAACCCTTCTAACAATTCATTTGCCGAAATTAAACATGATCGCATAATCATGCCAAGTAAAATAAAGAAGCAAATCAATACACAACACAGATAATTTTTCAGAGGAAATATTGATGCTCAAAACCCCTCTATCTTTCTATTGTATATTCATTAAGGAATCATAAAACAATTACAATGCACTCTTCTCACAAGAGTCTCCTGCACTCTCACAATTGTCTCACACCGATCTAGGAATAATTGGATCAAAACTTAGCCAATTCTCAGCCTGTCTTCAGCCTACCTTGCTCACAAAATTCATGAGGAATGAAATCCCTATTCTCAAGGAATTTCAGCCTTCCTCAACTACGTTGAGTATCATGGGCATCCTATGGTGATTTAACTGCATCTGGGCAGTTTGCTAAAAATAAAACTGATAGTTAACTTTCCTTTAACCTCTGTCTCAACTGGGTCTTCATCAGAATTGACATGCATGCAACTATTAATAGTAAATCATCAGTCACTTGAAAAATCACTGCATGTGAATCAAATTTGATTTGATTCACTTGACCTCTCACTAGTGTTACAACTAGTTAGACTGACTTTAACTCACCTAGATTGAGTTAACTGATTTCTCATGCATTAAACTAATGCACTAATGGAAACTTGAACTCTAAAATATGTAAAATCACTCTGCATGCCTCACCAACTGCCCTCAACTCGAATTCCATGAGCTAACTGAGTCTATCACACTTAGTTAACTATTACATGTGACTATGAGATAAGATTGCAATTTATTGTCCAATTTAATTAAGGGAAAATTAAATTAGACACACTAATGTATCGCTAGTACCCATCACTGTGTGACTATCGCTAGGGCCCATCACTGTGTGAATATCACTTGGACACATCACTTTGTGACCTGTGATCCCACACTTAGTGTGTGTGTGTCTTCATGTTGTTTCTGGATGCCAATTCATTTTTTATGTATGCCAATTTCATTGTTTCTTGTTGCAAACTTCAACAGAGGCCTCCTTCCTCCTTCCTTTCATGTTTCATGTGTAATCATCATTATCATCCCATAATTTTGTTTTTATTTCCTTATTTGGCATCCTTCCTCTTTCATTCAAACTTACGATTTCAAATCATCCTTGGGAGTTGCTTGATACCACCTTTTCCCTCTCTTGTCTGAGTATAGTTGTTGTTTTTGTCTTAAGGAAGGTCCACCCTCTATCTGCAAGTTTTTTTTGTGCGTAATTTTCTTTTGCATGTGTCATATTGCCAAGGAGGCCAATGTTTTTTTGAAAGGAATGGCCATGCATAAAAGGACCAAGAAAGGGGGCTTAGTGGTAAGGTATGATCCAATAGATATAAAATTGGTCAATGAAGATCCAATTTTTGTAGCAGCCTTCACCAGTGCTAGCTGCATGAGGTTTTGTCATAAGTTACAGGGGTATCATGCCCAAGTTTCTAAGGATTTTGCAGTTAATTTTTTTGGCACTGCATCAAAGGTGTGTCTTCTACATTTCATGGCTTCCCCTGAAACTATTTTCCAAGCTAAAGAAATTCTAAGGATAGGGGAAGAGTGGTTTAAAGCCACCAAATTCAAATTTCAGAATTGTGATGAGTTCCTGAAGCCTGAGCACATAGGAGTGGACATGACCTCAAGGATACCAAGAAGCTTTCTTAAATAAAATCACTCCAAAATCTTGCTAGTGATTCAAAATTATTTCACATGTGAAGGGGGGTTTCACATGATATATCAGTATCACCTCAAGACCTTTCTCCATTTCACTGGTAAGAAGCTTTTGGACCTTCCATTTTTCCTATTCAGAAGCATAGGAAAAATGTCAGATAAAGTAAAAGCTAGGCATGAGAGTAGTGAAACCTCTATCTTCCATCATGGATTAATTAAGTTGTTGGTTTTGGAAGAGTTGAAAAAATTAAAGAGGGACCGAGCCACTTTTTTATTTTTTAAGTGGTTATAAAGTGGATGTGTTGACTCCTAAGAAAACACCTAAATCAAAGACCATCCCTTCAATTAAGAATAATGAGCCTATAACTAAAGCAGAAGGTGGACAGGAAGGACAAATGCAAGCAATTACAGAGCCCATGGAGGTTGAAATGGAACACTTGCAGAAGACAGAGATACCTCAGCCCACACCTTCAAGCAGCAAACCTAAACCTAGAAAAAAGAGTCATGGAAGAATCACTAGGAGCCAGACAGTGGGAAAATGTAATATTCATGATATTTTACAAGCCATAGATATAGAAGAAACCCCTGTGGTTAAATTTGTGGAGTTCAAATGAGGTAAGAAGAAGAAGAAAAGCCTCACTACCAAGAAACTTGACTTTTCTAGTGAAGATGCAGGTTTTGTTTTTAAACCAAGAAATCCTCTCACTAGATTGCAACTTTCCAAAGGTATCAAGGCTGATAAGAAGCCTGAAGAGATAGAAAAGGGAAAATGACCTATAGTAGAAGAAATCATTGATCTATCCCCAACAAAAGAAGAAATTATTAAGCAAAGGAAAGGCAAGGAGAAAGTCACTAAAAAATTTGAAGTGGAGCTTCTAAGGGAGCAGTTGAGGGAAGCTAGGGAAGAGGTCATTGAAACAAAGTTGGAGTTGGAAGAGGCTAAGCAAGAAAGGAAGATGGTTGAAGAATTCAAGGAGAAAGTGAATGAGAAGATTACCTATTATGATGAAGCCCTAAAAAATGCTAAGAAACTACTAAAGAGAACCCTCCCTTTACGCAGAGTGATGAAGCACACGAGGAAAAGGAACATTTGGATGTAGGCAGAGAGAAAGAATCACAAAGGTCAAGTGAAGGAGCTAGAGGTGCAGATGGAAATGGTACAAACAAAACTCAAGAAAAAGGGCTTAAAGATGATAGTGATAAATGCACCTGTCGAAGTTGAAACTACTACTGCCAACGGCGAAGCTACTGCTCTTTGAAGGGGGGTAAAATACATTTTAAAATATTTTTTGCCTCATTATAGCTCATCATTTACATAGCCGTGAGAAATTTTGAAGAATAAATCGAAGAATTTTCAAGCCTGTTGTCTATTATGCAATTTTGTAGCGTGTTTTAGTATTAAAGCCAAGAAAATGCGCTGAAGATGTTTTTTAGGAATATTTGATAGATTTTGTCAAAAAGAAGAAAGGTGAAGGCATGAATTTAGGTGTTTAGACCCTCCAGACATCCTCCAATTAGAAAAGAGGGCAAACAATTTGCAGATATGGCCAAAGTAAAAAGCGTTATCAACTCTCGCTATGGACTTGCCTATAATTCCTATGTTTTTGTAGAGAAGAGGAATTTTGAGGTTTTTCAAGTCTTAATTTTCTTTTTGGAATAGGTCAGCCACTTAGAAATGTCAGAAATCATTAGTTGAAATTTTGGATGAAGACATACTCCTTGAAAAAGTTGTTCAAGCTGCCAGCTCATCATGGAAACCACATCAATAAATATGACATCACCTCCTCAAAGATGGGAAGACAAACCTCCTATCTTGGTGGGGGTATTTATTGTTTAGTCATGGTCATTGCCACCTCAGGCACATGATATTTTCGATGTATATCAGCAAGCATGGGGCTTTTAAATTCTGTTAAATGTAATAAAGTGTATTAGAGTCCTATTAGGTTTCAAATTCCTAAAAATAGAAGATATGTACTTTTTCTCCTTGTAATAATATTTTTGGTTAGTCAGGGTGTGATCTAGGTGGCTTCAGAGACACACACAGGACAAAGAGGGCTTATGAAAGCTTAAAAATCAAAGTGGTAGAAACGTTGCAAACTCAGTTTCAAGTTGAATATCTCGTCGACCTGATCGCAGCGATGCAAATAGTTCATCAAACCGAGCTTGTATGCGAAAGTTAGAGGCAATAAAAGTTTTGGGGTTGTCTAGGTGACATGCTAGGTTAAAGAAGGCGCAATTTTACAGATTCTGATGGTCGGATTCTGGCCAGCTGGGGCTAGAATCTGGAAAAATTTGTAGGACAGATAAAACGTCCTCTAACGCCTAAAATCGAATAATTTAAAATTGTGTGGTATTTTTATATTAAATAAAAAAAATATTAAAATGGGGTGGCAGGCCCCCGAACGACCATATCAAATTCAAATTCCAAGTTAGGGTGGCGGGCCATGACCCCTGCCACCCCCTTCGCCCACGAGATGGCAAAATATATATATATATATATATATATATTTCAAACAGTTCAATGGGCCATGACCCTTGGAACCCCACGGCAGTAACCCACCACACCAACCAAATGCTATGTAATTGCATATATATATGTATATGTATACCGTGGCACAATTCAAAATGGGTCGGTGGGAATCGAACCTGCCCGGCCACAAAGTTTGGCTCGCTCAACAGGCGGCCCAACCCAAAACACAACGGAACCACCACAATACAAAAAACGATGCCCATTCCAAATGCATTTTAAACAAATACACCATATTTAATATTTCAAACCGTGCCATTATGGAGGGGTCAGGATTTGACCTCCCGACCTCCCTCCAATAAACCTCCAAATTTAACCACTACGCCAACTGACTCCCTTGGGTAACTCCGCCCAACCTTTATTATTTAAACCCAGTTATTTAGTGTGCCCAGTGAGAGATAGTAGGTAGAGGAGTGAGTGTGAAGTTCGAGGCAGACAGGTGGAACCCTAAGCCACTCAACCAGATGCAATGGAACCATGATTTGAGCTCAACCTTTAGATGGGCCAAATTTTCCCAGTGTCCAAATTGGACAAATTTTATATGGATTTTATACTTCTCGTCGACACGAACATGATGGCGGTGTCAGTTTCTGCAACAGAGGCCTCGATGTTTCAACCATTTTCCATAATGGAATGGGGGTGTCAGATTTCAGAGTGTGGACAGTTGCTTTCATGCCATTTGACACCACGGCTTTAATGGTGCATTCAGATCTAGCGACTAAGCAACCTATTCTTTAGCCAACATCAAAGTTAAAGTATATGAAGTATTGTTTCCATGTACTTCATTGAGTATTTCTGTGGGATGTTTTATGTCGTGTCGATTCCTTCTTGATGTATGATGCTGAATATTTATGTTTATTTGTTTTTCTTGATTCCTGCTTGATGTATGACGCGAAATATTTATGTTTATTTAAGGTGGTATGTATTTATCATGGATGTTGATTTATGTTGTGAGATCCCTTTTTTGCGTTGATGGCGGGATATTCTTTGTCACCATGTGTGAAGTTATCATGTTGATAGGAGGTCTATCTGAGTGAGAGTTTCCTACAGCGGAACCTCTCTTGGAGAGACTTTTCCACTCATGTTGAGAGCCCATTTCCTTGTATGACAAGTCAACAACATCCATGTAAACAATAACTATTTACAGCACCAAATGAAGCAGCTAACACCATCGAGACATTGAGGTCTGGAGACTTAGTCCACACTAGACAAGCTCTGTTATTAAATGTTTGCATTTTGTTTTGTGATTGTTGACATGTGTTCCTCTTGATTATATATGCATGAATTCATTAATTCCTTTGATAAATTGTAATTCTAGCACATCAACCGAAGCAAAAGTTCTTGGTTAAAACGATATCAAAAAAAAATCTGGATCAAGTGGTATCAGAGCAATCTTCTTGTTGATGTGAACCACAAGTGTGAACCATTGAACATGCAGCAATGGAGGATGTCAAAGACATGTACGAGGCCATGTTAAGGATGTCCGAAAGGGTGGACATGTTGTATGAAGCGTTTGAAAAACAAGCAGCAAATAACTTTGAGTTGAAAACACTTCTACAAGAGGAGAAGGAGGACAAGTAACGATTGCAACTTGAATTGCAAGCCACGATAGAGGCATTAGAATAATTGAAGCGCAAAAAAGAAATTCTTCAAGAATATCATGATGCGTTGAAAAAACTCCTACAGGGAGAGGAGGAGAAGCAGCGATTGCAGCTTTAGTTGCAAACCACGACAGAGGAATTAGAAGAATTGAAGTGCAACGATGAAAGTCTTCAAGTAGATCATGATGTGTTGAAAACAATCCTACAGGAACAGAAGGAGGAGAAGCAATGATTGTAGCTTCAATTGCAAGCCACAAAAGAGGCACCGGAGGAAGTGAAGTGCAGCGAAGGCTTAAATAATCCCTCTTCACATGTTTCCAAATCGACATATGAGGTAAACAATGATGATTTCTCTTCAGTCTCATCTTCACATGATATCATCTATGTTGGAAGTTTGGAGATAGCCATTACAGGAACCAGCATGAGACTCCTTACCAATATGGGGTACAAAAGAGGAGGACTTGGCATTCATGACCAAGGCATAACTCATCCATTGGAGTTTGTGCAAAGATCTCACTATGCAGGTTTGGGATACACTCAAGGAGAATTCTCAAAGGTTTCAGAAGCTCCCGTGACATTCATGAAACTATCGAGGAAAAATAATGATGGGAACACTTCCCCATCATATTATGACAACACATATTGCAGAGAGAGGGTTGAGGAAAGATTTCATCGCCATAATGACATCAAAGGAAAACATACGTTTTTGAATACTTCAAGGGAAAAGAATGATGGGAACACTTCCCCATCATCCCATGGAAGTGCATGTCGCAATAGAAGAGCTGAGACAAACTCTCATCACCATGATTGCACCAGAGATCACCAGGAAAGGTATAATAAGTCTCGATATTTTCTAGTTCATTTTTATTATAATCATGTTGCTAACCATGAACGTAAATCACGGCATAGGAAAACTTTTCTTTTTTGTGGTTTACATAACCATGTCATTGTTGAGTGTTGGAAAATAATGGCAACACAAAGGAGGATGAGGCGTGAAAATCCTTCCCCATAGCAGGGAAAGAAACTGGTTAAGAAGGTCTGGAGGAAGAAAACCTTTTGCAGCCATTGCAACCAAAGTGGTCATAAAAAATCCACAAGTTCTAGGCTCCATCCAGAGCAACGCCTTAAGGACGAAGCGTCAGTGCATGAACCAGTTAGAACAGTTGGTCGACAAATGAATCCACCACATTCATGGTGGTCCTCTTTATTAGGAAAAATATGGTTTTCCTAGATGTGTTAGTGTGTCATGGTTGTGTTTTGTAAATCATGTGTTGCATTTTTAATTGTAAAAGTGATGATGTGTTTTTCCATCACTTGCAAGGTGACAATGATTTTTTTTGCCTTATATTAATTGTTGGGGCATTATTGATTCCATTTTAATGTAAACTTGACCACCGAGTATGTGTTATAAACTCATGGCAAGTGTATGGGATTCTTGGGTCATATATTGGTCACTTAGTTAAGCATGTAATTTTCAAAATATTGTACTACAGGTTTGCAGAGGATGCAGGTGTCAGTTCATCGCTTATGGCTTCGAAGGACAAAGGTGAAGGAGAAGGAAGGGTGACCTTTTTCACGACACGTGTGGTGTAGACATTGTACACAGCAGTTGCATATTATTATTGATGCTTTTGGAGAACCAAAATCTCCTTAGTAGGGAGGAATGATCCAGGTGGCTCCAGATACACACACATGACAAAGAGGGCTTATGAAAGCTCAAAAATAAAAGTGGTTGAAATGTGGAAAGCTTAGTTTCAAGTTGAATATCTCATCGACTTGATCATAGCGGTGTGAATGGTCCATCAAACTGAGATCGTATGTGAAAGTTAGAGGCAATCAATGTTTTGAGGTTGACTAGGTGACATGGCAGGTTAAAGAAGGCGCAATTTTGCAGATTCTGGTGGTCGTATTCTAGCGAGAATCTAGGAAAATTTGTAGGACGGATAAAACGTCCTCTAACGCCTAAAATCGAATAATTTAAAAATGTGTGGTAGTTTTATATTAAATAAAAAAATGATTAAAATGGGGTGGCGGGCCACCAACCCCACCACCCCCCAAACGACCATATCATATTCAAATTCCAAGTTAGGGTGGCAAGCCATGAACCGTGCCACCCCCTCACGCCCACGGGATGGAAAACAAATATATATATATATATGAAACAATTCAACATTCCATGACCCCCAAAACCCCATCGCGGTAACCCACTGCACCAACCAAATGCTATGCAACCGTATATATATAGATACAGTGGCACCATTTAAAATGGGCTGGCAGGAATCGAACCCGCCTAGCCATAAAGGTCGGCCCGCTCCACAGGCGGCGCAACCCAAAACACAACGGAACCACCATAATACAACAAACGATGCCCATTCCAAATGCATTTAAAACAAATACACCTTATTTAATATTTCAAACCGCGCCATTATGGAGGGGTCGAGATTTGACCCCTCGACCTCCCTCCAACGAACCTCCAAATTTTACCACTGCCCCAACTGACTCCCTTGGGTAACTCCGCCCAAACTTTATTATTTAAACCCATTTATTCAATGCACCTAGGGGGAGAGAGAAGGTATAGGATCAAGTGTGCAGTTTGAGGCAGACAGGTGGAACCCTGAGCCAGTCAACCAGATGTAGTGGAACCATGATTTGAGCTCAATCTTTAGAGGGGAAAAATTTTCCCAATGTCAAAATTGGACAAATTTTATATGGATTTTATACTTCTCGGCAACACGACCCTGATGGAGGTGTCAATTTCTGCAATAAAGGCCTCGATTTTTGGGCCATTTTCACGAACGGAATGACAGTGTCAGAATTAAGAGTGTGGATAGTTGATTTCATACTATTCGACAACATGACTTTGATGGTGCATTCAAATCTAGTGACTGGGCAGCCTATTATTCAGCCAACATCAAATTTGAGGTGTATGAAGTGTTTTTTCCATCTACTTCATTGAGTATTGTTGTGGGATGTTTTATGTCGTGTCGATTCCTGCTTGATGTGTGATGCAAAATATTTATGTTTATTTGTTTTTCTTGATTCCTTCTTGATGTATGACATAGAATCTTTATGTTTATTTGAGATGGTATGTATTTATCATGGATGGTGATTTATTTTGTGAGATCCCTTTGTTGCCTTGATGGTGGGATATTCTTTGTCACCATGTGTGAAGTTGTCATGATGATAGGAGGTCTGTATGAGTGAGAGTTTCCTGCATTGGAACGTCTCGTGGAGAGACTTTTCCACTCATGTTGAGGGCCCATTTCCTTGTATCACAATTCAATAGCGTCCATGTAAAACATAACCATTTACAACACCAAATGAAGTGGCCAAAACCATCGAGACACTGAGGCCGGGACACGTAGCCCACACTAGACGAACTCCGTTATTAAACATCTTGTGTTTTGTTGTGTGATTCTTTACATGTGTTCCTCTTGATTATATCTACATGTGTTCATTAATTCTTTTGATAAATTGTAATTCTAACACATCAGCCAAAGCAAAAGGTCTTGGTTAAAAGGGTATCAAAAAATTTCCTAGAACAAGGTGTTATTATAGCTATTCGAAGGTCTGACCTTGCTGACAGACTCATTGTAAAGGTACCTAAAGTTATAAATAGGCAGAATATAGATGGAGAGAGGGTTGATGGATGTTATATTGTAGACTACTATTGTAAAGCTTTTTATCAGTAATATACAGTGGTAGAAGACTTCTTTTTACCTGAGATTCATTGGTATTCTTTGAGTGTTTGTATTTTATGTTTTTCTATTCTATCTAGTTGTTTGATTACTTGGAATTCATGGTCAACATGCTCTAACTTCCTTCAAGCATCTATTCTGATGTAAATGTTATGTTTCATCAGAATTCACATGCCTCATCTTCCATGAGAGAAGTTTCATATGTCACTAATTTTTCATATTGACTCCATATGCCCAAACGGTAGTTATTTCTTTACATCTTTCACTTGCACAAAAATACATTTAAAACCAATTTTAGAGTTAGCCATATGTTGATCTTTATTTACCTAATATCATATTTATCCTTGAGAGAGCTCTCTCAGGCTGGAAAGGCTAAGTTCCAGCTAAAAGTAGGTTTGAAATAATTACTCTGAGCTGACTGTTGAAGCAACCCATCAGTATCAATTTAGTGATAACATTTTGGTGCATCTATTGGGAGTTTGAAGACTTGTTTTCCCAAAATTGTGTGCTTAAATAGAAATACTGAACTCTTGAGGGTAGTAGAATCTCAGAAGCATTCGAGGTTTCATTCTACCTTAGTAACTCCACTAAAATCTTCATGCTTAAAGGTGGCCTCGAAAAATATACATACAAGGAGCAATACAGATCCTAACCCACCTGCGATTGTAGATAATCTCGAAAGAATTCTCTGAGGTATTGGAATCTCACCAAAATCAGGTATTCCATCTCATTCAAGGGTTTTATCTTTATCATTTGAGGTTGTTCGAAGTCCTGAAGATAAACAGTTTTTTGAAAAGATAGAAGAAGTACTTTCTAGGTCTAAAACTGAGAATGAATTAACTGATATAATATTAGACCTACAAAGACTAGGAATTGATACATCTTCCCTAGGGTCAAAAGAAGAAAAAGAATATTTTTGGAAGACTGTCACATCAGAGTTATTACTGGAAAAAGAGTATTTTGAAAAGTTAAAAGAGTTAGACCCTTTTGATTTTTTGTTAAAGTGAAATTCTGGTGTTCCCTTGCCTGAATGGAGTTCCTTTGTCTCTAGGCTCCAAATTCCCATTACAGCATCTACTAACATTTCATCCACATTCACTGTTTTTTCCCAAAATCAGAATTTGATTTCATCCACTGCTTTTCAAAGTAGCATAGTC
Organism: Pinus albicaulis; assembly: GCA_034641835.2. Classification (NCBI taxonomy): domain Eukaryota; kingdom Viridiplantae; phylum Streptophyta; class Pinopsida; order Pinales; family Pinaceae; genus Pinus; species Pinus albicaulis. The sequence continues at coordinate 358,706,772 of CM076575.1, forward strand.
CCTGTCATTATGGTTGGAGTTCCTCCTCCTACAGGGCCTGCAAGATATTATCCTCTTATCCTTCCTGCTATACTTCATGACCTTCCTGATGGATATTCTACTAGGGTTAAAACCTTTGGGAGTGAAGAAGAAATAACAGTTGAACAACATGTTGACCAATTTAATGATTTTATTGACCAAGAGGAGGTAGATGATAAAGATGTGAAAATGAGGCTATTTTCCAAAAGTTTCGTAGGTGAGGTAAGAAAATGGTTTAAAGATTTGGCCCCAACTAGTTTAAAAAATTGGGATCAATTGGAAGATAGTTTTTTGACAAAATGGGGGAGTAAAGTGAATCATGTTCAAGCCTTAACTGAGTATAACAATTTGAAAATATCCATAGATGAATCAGTTCAAGATTTCTCTAAGAGGTTTAACAAGGTTTGCAATTCCATACCTCCTCATATCAAACCACCCCCAGGAGCTGCTCAATTACACTACGTTGAAGCTTTTGACTATGAATTTTCCATCTTATTAAGAGAAAGAGAATCTGCTTCTTTGGCTGACATGAAAAATGATGTTGTAAAAGTTGAGGTGAATATGGTTGCAGCCAAGAGGAATAGGATGGGAAAAACTAAATTAAAATAAGAATAAAAGCCTTCTTCATATTCAGATGTGAAGTTTGATACCATGATGAAGACCATGGAGAAGCTTATGGATAGGCTTTCTCTTGGTGCAAATCCTTTACCTCTTACACAACAAGAAACTCATATCATAAATCCTCAATTTAGGAGGCCTAAAAATCAACAAAGACCAAGAGACAATAGAAATCAGCCTGATCCACAGGTTAGACCTCCTTTTCAGCCAAATTTATTAGATGAAGAGGAAACACAACCTGAATTCCAAGAATATATTATTCATTTTTTAGATGAAGATGTGTAAGTAATGTTTCTAACTAAAGAATGACATGATGAATCTAGTCATGATATGGGAGGAAATGAGGGACAATCTGATTACTTGAAATTTTATCATCATGCTATCTTTGAAATGAAAAAAATATATAATTTAAGGAATATAAATGTTCCCATTACATCCAATAAAGCTCAGCCAAAGAAAGTTGTTCCTAAGCCAGCTGAACCAAAGGAAGACATGCCACCACCTCATGGCAAAGAAATTGAAAACACTTCATCTAATTTCAATTTAGGAAATGATATTTCCAAAATAAAAATTCCAATTACCTTTGGTGAGATCATTAATTTCATTGAGTATAGGAGCCAAATTTTCAAGATGCTTAACACTCAGCTTGGACCTTCAGACATCTTAACTCTGCAAGAGGACCATCCTACCATTTTCCTGGGACCAAGGGTAGAATATGAAAAGAATCAATTTATGCCTTTTTATATGAGTCTGAAAATTCATGACATGAATTTTCATAATGCCATGTTAGACTCAGGTGCTTCCCACAATTTAATTCCTAAGGTGATCATGGAAAGAATGGGTTTAGACATTACTAGACCTTATAAAGATTTGTTTTATTTTGATTCCAAAAGAGTTTAGTTCATTAGTATCATTAAATCTGTGGTTATTTACCTAACTCAAGTGCCTACTAAGACAGTGGTAATGGATATAGTCGTAGCTAACATTCCTCCAAAATTTGGTATGCCTTTATCTAGAACTTGGGAAACCAAAATTAAAGGAACTATGCAGATGGATATGACTTATGCCACCATTCCAGTCTTTGGTGAGAATAGGAGGTTGTACGGAGAAAGTAGGATGGATTACATGGTAAGTAGTAAGGAAAAACCACATAATTTTCCTATTTATGCACTAGATACTGAACGGGGATCTTCATTTTTTTCAATGAGAAAAAAAAAAACAGAAAATCAGCAAGCAGAAAATCAGATAAGTATGGAGGAAAATAAAGAAGGTTGGTGGCATGTAAATTTTGATGGCGCTACTGGAAGAGAAGGATCTGGTGCAGGAATATGGATTACCACTCCTAATGATGAAGGTAAGTTTTTCTCTTACAAATTTAACTTTGATTGTACAAACAATATGGTCGAATATGAGTCATTGTTTTTGGGTCTAGAAACTTTGAAGAGTTTAGGTACCAAGAAAATATAAGTATGTTGTGATTCTGAACTAGTAATCAAGAAAGTAGAATGATCTTATCAGACCAAAGATGTCAGGAGGGCTTATAGTAATTTAATCCTTGAAATGCTTGAGAATTTCAAAGAATATAGTTTCACTGCCAAAACTAGAGACCAGAATTCGGTGGCTGATTATTTGGTTGTCTTTGCTAGGTTGTTTTTCATTCCTACTCATTTTAGAAAGAGCTATGAGGTTGAGGTAAAGCATATACTAGCTATCCCTGATAATATTATCCATTGGAAAGTGTTTGATAGTGATCAGTAGGTCCGAAATTTCCTTGAGCTAAAAGAATAATTTGGAAACATTCAAGTATATTAGCAGAATATGTTTGCTGAAACTAAAGTCAATTCAGAGGTCCTTCAATTGAAAAATAATTGCATTCCCAAAGGCTTAATACCCCTTGAGAAGTTGTTTGATCAGAATGATGTTTTCAAGTCCCCAAAGATGAAGGCTACTGATGAAGAGGTGGAAATTTGCAACCTTGGTACTGCAGAAGTTCCCAAGATGGTCAAGTTGTCTAGATTCCTTTCTTCAGAGATGAGACAAAGGTATGTGGATATGATGAAAAATTGTATTGATGCTTTTGCATGGAGCTATGCAGACTTGAAAAGGTATGATCCCAGTGTTATTCAACATATGGTCCCCATTAAAGAGAATGAAAATCCTTTTAAACAGAAATTGGGAAAAATTAATCCTTTGCTCATGCCACTGATTGAGAAAGAAATTAAGAAGTTGTTTGATGTAAAAATCATTGTCCCTTTGAGGTTTTTGAAATGGCTTGCTAATTTGGTACATGTAAGGAAGAAGGATGGTGAGATTAGAATTTGTATTGATTTCAGAAATTTAAATAAATAATATCTCAAAGACAATTACCCTCTTCCCAAGATGGATAAAATTCTGCAAAATATTGTTGGCTCTCAAAGAATGTCTATGCTTGATGGTTTCTCAGGCTACAATCAAATCTTAATACATCTGGAGGACCAAGAGAAAATTGCTTTAACTACACCATGGGGAACATTTATGTATGCCAAAATTCCTTTTGGTCTCATGGATGCAAGGGCGACTTTCCAAAGGGCGATGGATATTTCATTTTCTAAAGAAAAGGATAAATCAGTGGTGGTTCAATTGGATGAAATCACTATATTTTCAAAGAAGGAGGAAGAACACCTTAAGCACTTGGAGAAAATTCTACAGAAATGTAGAAAATGTGGTATATCTCTCAATCCTACTAAAATTTCCTTTACTTTGACCACTGGGAAATTGTTAGGACACATTATATCAAAGGAAGGAATAATGAATGATCCAATTAGGGTCACTACCATTCAGAAAATAGAGTTGCCAAGGAATAGAAAAGAGATTTTATCATTTCTTGGAAAGGTAAATTTTGTTAAAAGATTCATTCCTAATTTTAGTAAGATTTTAAAATACATTACTAAGATGCTTAGGAAATAATTTGATGTTAAATGAACATTAGAAGCAAAGAAATATTTTGAAGACATAAACAAGGCCCTCACTCAAGCCTCGATGCTCATAAGTCTTGAATTTTCAAGTGATTTTCTGGTTTTCAGCTTCGCCTCTGAACATATAATTGTTGGAGTATTATTACAGAAAAGACTACAAGGTGGTGAACAGCCTATTTCTTTTTTCAGTAAAACTCTTGCAAACTCTGAATTGAAGTATAATATCATGGAGAAATAGGCATATGCTTTAGTAAAGGCGCTTAAAGATTTCATAATTTATATTTTTCATTATCATATTATAGCATTTGTGCCTAATGTTGTGGTAAAAGACATATTCACTCAAGCCTATCTTGATGGAACAAGAGTTAAGTGGATTGCCACTTTGTTGGAATATGATTTAGAAATTAAGCCTACCAAGTTGGTAAAGTGTCAAGGGCTAGAAAAACTAATGGAACAATCAAATTTTGAGTGCCTAGACATGGATTTCATTGCAGAAATCTCAGAGGTGGTTGAAGAAGAAGAATTGGTTCCTATTGATGAAAAATTAACTGTGTATTAATGGTACAAATATGTGATTTTTGTTTTACATCATCATAAATCTCCTCCTCAATTGAACAAGTCCAAATCCAGGTTTGTGAAGCTGAAGTATTTGAGGTACTGCATTTTGAACAAAAACTTGTATTGGAGGGACACCAGTGGTATTCTTTTAAATTGCACATTGGAAGAAGAGGTTGAAAAGGTTATTGATGAATTAAATAATGGAGATTGTGGAGGACACCATTATTGGAAGGCCACAACAAACAAGATACTCATAGCAGGATATTATTGGCCTTCTATGTTTAGAGACATCTACAAGAAGATTGTTGCATGCCATGAATGCCAAATTTTTTTTGGAAAGAAGAAGCTACTCCTTTACCCCTGAAACTAATATATGTTGAAGCTCCTTTCCAGAAATGGGGATTAGATTTCATTGGTGAAATACACCCTACATCCTCAGGATAACGTCGCTGGATTTTGATAGCCACTGATTACTTCACCAAGTGGATTGAAGCGGTCCCTACAAGGCAAGCTACTGACTCGATCATCATCCAATTTCTGGAGAACAACATTTTGTCAAGGTTTGGCTATTACATGAACATTATTACTAATAATTCTCAAGCTTTCAAATCCAAAAAACTGATTATTTTTTTCATCAATATCATATCACTCTTGGTCATTCCACAACCTATTACCCTCAAGGTAATGGCTTAGCTAAATCATCTAATAAAAGCATAGTTAGGATCCTCAAGAAAGTTCTGCAAGAAAATAAAAGATCATGGCATTTGAAGTTAAAGTTTGCTTTGTGGGCTGATAGATTTTGTACTAAGATATCTATAGGTACATCTCCTTATGAACTAGTATATGGAGCTGAAGCAATTTTCTCAACTTCTTTGGGGGTTCCAGTAATTAAATTGCTACAAGGGCTTGAAGAAGAACCTAATGCCATCCAAAGGAGGATAAACCAGCTCATTTCCTTGTAGGAGAAAAGAGAATAAGTATATAATAATCATCAGCAATCACAAAATAAAGTAAAGAAGACCTTTGACAGAAAGACTAAAGAAAAAAAGTTCAAGATTCAAGATGTAGTTCTGAAATGGAAAGCCAGAATTGAAGAAAAGGGGAAACATGGAAAGTTTTAGAACATCTGGAAGGAGCCTTTTGTGATAATTGCATATCATGGCAACAACACATTTTTACTTCAAGAGATGGATGGGTTGTTATGTGGAGGAGGACCTGTCAATGGAAGGTTTCTAAAACACTACTCTTCCTAATTTATTTTGCTGAATCACATTCCATTGTACATATTTCGCTCTCTGTTATAATTTTTTGCAAATAAAAATGAGTTCATCATCAAGCTTGAGCCCGAGGAGAAGGCCATAAGAGCTTGGCGAAGATTTCATCAATTTCAGAAAATTTTAGTTTTTACAAGAAAGGCATTGGATGCTATAGGTTCTTTGTTGTACCACAGGGGCACATCATCCCTAGTGCAGCCACTTTTATCATCGATAACATTCATTTTTGTTAGGAAAGTCATTTTTTATAGGTTTTAGTGTGTTGATGAATTAATTCATGAAAATTGATGAAATTTCATGATTTGGTTATAGTCCTAAGTCTTTAGAGTCCCCACATGTCATCTCATTAAGGTCATGTCAATAAAAATCTACCAAAAATCCACATACATTGGTTCAAATTAAGGTTTAAGGCACTTGTCCACTTTTTCCTGAATTTGCGGGGAACTCTATGGAAAACAAGTTTTTTTCGCTACGTACTCACCTGACAAATCCGTAGCGAATCTGCCAAAGTCATAACAGAAAATGCTATGAACTCATTTTTTACTACACCGGCAACATAATGGATGAGGTGTCAATTTTCAAATGCATAGAGGTCAGTCTGAGGTCATGTGTTGAGTTTTTTGGAGTCATGGTTCATGTGTAATCATCATTATCATACCATCATTTCATTTTTCTTTCCTTATTTGGCCTCCTTCCTCTCACATTCAAACTTACCATTTCAAATCATCCTTGTGAGATGCTTGTTTCCACCTTTTCCCTCTTTTGTCTGAGTATAGTTGTTGTTTTTGTCTTAAGGAATGTCCAGCCTCTGTCTACAAGTTGCTTGTTGTGCGTAATTGTCTTTTGCAGGTGTCATATGGACAAGGAGGCTAGTGTTGTTTTGAAAGGAATGGCCATGCATAAAAGGACCAACAAAGGGGGCTCAGTGGTCAGGTATGATCCAATGGATTTAAAATTGGTCAATGAAGATCCAATTTTTGAAGTAGCCTTCACTAGTGTTGGATGCATGAGGTTTTTTCAGAAGTTGCAGGGGTATCATGCCCAAATTTCTAACGATTTTGTAGTTATTTTTTTTGGCACTGCATCAACGGTGGGTGTACTAAATTTCATGGTTTCTCCTGAAACTATTTCCCAAGCTATATAAATTCACAGGACATGGGAAGAGTGGTTTAAAGCCACCAAATTAAAATTCCAGAATTGTGATGAATTCCTGAAGCCTGAGCACATAGGAGTGGACATGACCTTAGGGATACAAAGAAGCTATCTCAAAGAAAATTACTCCAAAATCTTGCTAGTGATTCAGAAGTATTTCACATGTGAAGGGAGGTTTCACATGATATATCAATATCACTACATGATTTTGCTCCATTTCACTGGTAAGCATCTTTTGGACCTTCCATTTTTCCTATTCAGAAGCCTAGGCAAAATGTTAGATAAAGTACAAGCTACACCTGAGAGTAGTGAAACCTCTATCTTCCATCATGGATTAATTAATTTGTTGGTTATGGAAGAGTTGAAAAAAATAAATAGGGACAGGGACACATTTCTGTTTTTAAGTGGTTATGAAGTGGATGTGTTAACTCCTAAGAAAACATCTAAATCAAAGACCAACCCTTCAAGTAAGAATGATCAACCTCTAGCTGAAGAAGAAGGTGGACAGGAAGGAGAAATGCAGCCAATTACAGATCCCATGGAGGTTGAAATGAAACACTTGCAGAAGACATAGATACCTCAACCCACGCCTTCAAGCGACAAGCCTAAACCTACAAAAAAGAGTCATGGAAGAATCACTAGGAGCCAGACAATGGGAAAAGGTAATCTTGATGATATTTTACAAGCGATAGATATAGAAGAAACCCTTGTGGTTAAAGCTATGTAGGTCAAAGGAGGTAAGAAGAAGAAGAAATGCCTCACTACCAAGAAACTTGACTTTTCCAGTGAAGATGCAGGTTTTGTTTTTAAACCAAGAAAACCTCTCACTAGATTGCAACTTGCCAAAGGTATCAAGGCTGATAAGAAGCCCGAAGAGATAGAAAATGGAAAATAACCTATGATATAAGAAATCATTGACCTATCCCCAACAAAAGAAGAAATTATTAAGCAGAGGAAAGGCAAGGAGAAAGTCACTGAAAAATATGAAGTGGAGCTTCTAAGGGAGCAGTTGAGGGAAGCTAGGGAAGAGGTCATTGAAACAAAGCTAGATCTGGAAGAGGCTAAGCAAGAAATTAATATGGTAGAATAATTCAAGGAGAAAGTGAATGAGAAGATTACCTATTATGATGAAGCCCTAACAAATGCTAAGAAACTGCTAAAGAGAATTCTCCCTTTACGCAAAGTGATGAAGCACACAAGGAAAAGGAACATTTGGTTGCATGTAGAGAGAAAAAATCTCAAATGTCAATTGAAGGAGCTGGAGGTGCAGATGGAAATGGTACAAACATAACTCAAGAAAAAAGGCTTAAGATGATAGTGATAAATCAACCTGTTGAAGCTGAAACTATTGTTGCCAAGGGTGAAGCTATTGTTGTTTGAAGGGGGGTAAAATACATTTTAAAATATTTTTTGCCTCATTATATCTCATCATTTACATAGCCATGAGAAATTTTGAAGAAGAAATGGAATAATTTTCAAGCTTGATGTCTATTAGGCAAGTTCGTAGCATGTTTCAAGCTTAAAACCGAGAAAACGCTACAAACTCACTGAGGATGTTTTCTAGGAATATTTGACATATTTTGTCACAAAGAAGGAAGGTGAAGGCATGTATTTAGGTGTTTAGACACACCAAACATCCTCCAATCAGCAAAGAGGGAAAACAATTTGCAGAGATGGCCAAAGTAAAAACTGCTACGATCTCTCACTAGGGACTTGCCTAGAAGTCCTTTGTTTTTGCAGCGAAGAGGAATTTTGAGATTTTTCAAGCCTTAATTTCCTTTTTGGAACATTTCAGCCACCTGGAAAGGTCAGAAATCATTAGTTTAATTTTTGGATGAAGACACTCTCCTCGACAAAGTTGTTCAAGCTATTAGCTTATCATGGAAACCAAATCAGCAAATATGAAATCACCTCCTCAAAGCTCGAAAGACAAATCTCCTATCTTGGTGGGGGTATTTATTGTTCAGTCATGCTCATTTCCACCTCATGCACATGATATTTTCGATGTATATCAGCAAGCATGGGGCTTTTAAATTCCGTTAAATGTAATAAAGTGTATTAGAGTCCTATTAAGTTTCAAATTCCTAAAAATAGTAGATATCTACTTTTTCTCCTTGTAATATGCTTTTTGGTTAGCCAAGGTGTCATTAGAGGTATTCGAAGGTCTGGCCTTGTTGGCAGACTCATTGTAAAGGTACCTAAAGTTATAAATAGGTAGAATATAGATGGAGAGAGAATTTATGGATGTTATATTACAGAATACTATTGGAAATATTTTTATCAATAATATATAGTGGCAGCAGACTTATTTTTACTTGAGATTCATTAGTATTCTTTTGAGCATTTGTCTTTTATGTCCTGTTATTATATCTTCAGTATCCTAGTTGTTTGATTACTTGGAATTCATGGTCAACATGACATAACTTCCTTCAAGCATCTAGTCTATTGTAAATTTTATGTTTCATCAGAATACACATACCTCAGCTTCCATGAGAGAAGTTTCATATGTCACTGATTTTTCATATTGACTCCATATGCCCAATGGTAGTTATTTGTTTACATATTTCACCTGCACAAAAATACATTTGAAACCAATTTCAGAGTTAGCCGTCTGTTGATCTTTATTTACCTAATATCATATTTATCCTTGAGAGAGCCCTCTCAGGCTGGAAAGGCTAAGTTCCAGCTAAAAGTAGGTTTGAAATATTTACTTTGATTTGACTGTTGAAGCAACCCATTAGTGTTAATTTAGTGATAACACAACCCTTCAGGTAGTCAGAGAAAAGGTTTTTGAAAACACAACTTCACTAACATGGAAGAAGCAAAATTTGACCGTGCAGTTGGACCAAGTCCTTGAGTGTTATAATGTGATTGCAAAATAATATGATGACGATCCACATAATATTAATATTGTAGAAACATAAGTATATCGCGAAGTTGTTGGACCAGAACCTGAGATACTCGATATAACAAAGCCCGTAAAAAACAAGAAGGTAAATATTAGATCAGAAGAAGAAATAAATTTGCAATGATTGGATATTATTAGGATGAAGATAGAGTTAGAAAGATTATACAGCTATTTCATGAGTATCAAGAGCTCTTCTACCACCATATTTTCTAATTTGAAGGGCATAGTATGGGATCTAGCATTTATGAGGATCCCCCTGAAACCTGAAGCAAAGCCAGTAAAGAAAAGACCATATAGGATGAATCTGAAATACAAAGAAAAAATGAAGGAGGAGTTAAATAAAATGATCAAAACTAGGATCATTGAACCTGTTATTTCCTAAATCTACCTCAGGCTGAAAGAAGGCAGAGTTCAGGGTAACATCAAACCACGCTCAGTCTAGTAGCTAGCCCTCTACCAGAACAGGAGAGGGCTCTCTCCGGGTCAATCTCAGAAAAGATAATCAATAGGGCTTGAGATGCCTTGAAATAAAGGCTAATTTTAGGCTAGGTATATAAGTAAAGGAGCTTGATTTCGATTTTGGGGGTTTTGTTGGAATCAAAGGGAAAGGCAGTTTTGGGTCCGGGGATGAGGCCTAGTTTTTGCAGAGTTCTGAATGGGGCAAGGAAGGCAATTGTTTTTATGCTTTGAATTGAATGAATGGATAGTTCATACCGGTGAGGAGCTGAAGAGGGCAAGAGGCTTTCAATAATCCTCTTCAAATAGATGAAAACATGGAAAATTAAACAAAACTGAAGGCAGAGCAAAGCAATCTAATGAATTCCACCTTTATCACTCATTTGTTTAATTTAAGAAGAAAGGAGAAGGGAAATGATACACATAAAACATCAGTGAACTTACAATCACAGAGAGAAATACACCATCAAAACATAGAGCCACATGGATCCCAAAGAGTGCTGCAAACCCTGGTCTATTCCTTTGCCAAAATTGCAGAGATGAAATGTACAATGAAGTGCCAAGCAATCCCAAATGTCCAACACTGAAAATGACTGAAGAATTACAAGATATAGACAAGCCTAACTCATTCCTGTGCCTCTAGGGGTCGAGCTCATCATTCTAGGAGCTGTTTCAACCATATCTAAACTAAGAACTGAAAAATAGGCAATGAAACAACTTGCCTCTATATGGTAGGAAATCGATTCATTCACTTACATTTCACTTTTTGGTGAATGAATCTACTAATATGAGTAAAAATGTGCCAAAATTACATCATGGTCATGAAATTACATCAAGTTACATCAAGAGTTACATGAAAAAGTCAAACTGGCCAAAACTAGACGAAATTCTGAGCTGCTGAGTGAAAAATAGGCCAAATTTCTCTATGCGCCGCGCCTGAAATCTCTATGCATAGCATAAGTTTGAGGCTGACTTTGAGGGCCTTCCCGAAGTCCAAATTGAGTGCAGGATAGCTCGTTGGAAATCCCTGCATGTCTAATTTCCAACCCAAGTGGAATTTCTAGATTTGGTTGCCATTTTCCCCTCCAAAAGTTCAATCTCCCAACACTGCTTCCTGTGTGTGAAAAAAGTGGCAGAAAGGCCATTTTTAGGGTGTTTTTGACCCTTTAGGCAACCCAAAACTTGATGAAATCCTTAAGTAATCCATGATCATGCATAAATTTTAATAAAAAATCCAGAAATGCAAATTTTCCCCCCTGAAGAGCTACCAATTATAAGCGCGCGCCAAGTGGCGCTACGCATCAGGTAGGAAAATCTGTTTTTAGACCCAAAAATTCAAAATTGACAAAATTTTTCCCAAATTTCTTGAAATTTAGGTTGATGGTCCCTCATCAAGCACTATGTTGGGGCAAAGAAGCTTCGGCCAAAATTTGGAGCCTATCATGCCTTTTGCAACGCTTTAGTGCCCTCCTTTTTTTCCTTCACCAACAGCTTCTCAAGATGAATTTTGACCCTCTCAAGCCAAGTCTCTCTGTCAGCCTCAATCTCCCGATCAATGGGTGTCATCTCTGTTGGGCTTCTTCGGGCAGCCTTCCGATTCTCATGGATGTTTTTCAACTCCATGATCGTCTGCTGATCCTCCAACTGTTTGTTGCACTGCTCCAGATATTTTATGATCCATTGAGCTCTTTGAAATTTGTCGGTCAATGTGTCGATATAAGCCTTCTGCTCCTGAATGATCTCTCTCAAATTTGAGCTTGGAGAGCTCAAATCCTCATCAATAAGTATGAAATCAGTATCTTGGCCACCTGAAGGGCCTTCCTCCTGCATAGGCATCTTTCCTTTGTCCTGTACCTGTACCTATGCTGCTGATGACGGCAACGAGACCCCTTCCACCCCCGGTGGAGATAATACTCATTGGGCTGCTGCAAACAATACTCTGGTGCCTCTCTGATAAGTAACAAACGCTGGCACACTGATAGGCTCTATCTCGTGACCTTTAGGCTGACGTGAAGGTTCACCTACATCATGGACAATCTTCGGAGGAGGCTGAGGGGTTGTGAAGAAGTCACGGGAAATGAAATCCTCCCATGCAATACCCTGCAATCCAAGCTGATGTACAACAATGATCTTGATGAGCACATAGTGATAAATATTGTTGTACTGCTCCTCGGGAGTCTTCTTCTGCACAACAATGGTCATTTGCTTGATGTTCCGGCACATGAAATAAGGAATGTTCATCATCCTCACTCTAGTGAAATGCATCAATAACCTGATGTGGTAGGCATAGAGGCGTGAGAACCGGCCCTCACAACTGAAGTATCTGATAATAAGTTTCATCAAAGGCGCATAGGATTCCTTTAGGAACCGGAATGGGAATACCCTGCTGAGCTGTCTCACATAGCTAGGCCTGATGTATGGTTCATAATGCACTCTATCCACCTACTGTCTTTTGTTCCACTATTCACCCACATTCGGTATTCCTGTTGCTTGAGAAATGGTTTCTGGTGTCAAGGTGAAATTCACACCAGCAAGAGTTACCTGACCATCATGAAAATGTAAAACAAACAAACGAGCCAACTCCTGATGATGCTTAATCCTAGCAATCATCTCACAATACTGATAGCATGACTGCTCTCGAAAACATGCCATGGCAAGTGGGCAGGCCTGCAACTGAGTCAATGAGGTGGGCTCTTCTCTCCCATGTTTGCCACCTTTACGAGGCCTTCTCGGTGCATGTAGCTCAGTGGTAGAATCACTATCTCTGTCATATGATGTATCAGTGTCTGTCTCCATGGTGTTGAAAGTCTATGTCAAGTATATGTTGATTTGTATGAGATGAAAATAAGAATTTGGTGTCTTTTTCTTGATTCCAAATGTGTCAAAGTCAAATGAGGGACCGTGGGAAATAGGGCAGTGAGAATGATGGAGTTTTGTCAAGTGAATTTAAAGTGTAAGGACAGCCACTTGACTGTGTTTGGGAATTTGGGATTTAGGAATTTTTGCAAATGATATGGGGAAAGGGATAATGATAGGCAATGAACTGATTTAGGGATAGGAAAATGGGGCTTAGGAATAAGTCACTTTGAGGATGAAAAGGGGTAAGGGATGAACTGTAGTGATATAATAATAGTGAGAGGGAAAAACAAGGTAGGAAATAAAAGGGTTTGGCACCAAATTATTTTTTATAATGTTGAAGCCTCGAAAATCGCTGCAACAACATGGGGGATGACCACCCAGTCCGGACCTTAAAGCAGCTCCTTTTTCGTTTGGAATGGTGGTTCCGACTGGTTCAACTAGGTCCAGTTACCTTCTCTCAATCTCCAATGGCTTTAAAATATGACTTTCATTCACCAATGGAAAAGAGACATCAGATCGTCCTTCTTGCTGATCAGGCAAGAAAGTGATCCTTAAGCTGATTTAGGGCTCAGCCAATCCACTAGCAAATTTTGTCTCTTTGGGAAGAGGACTTAAAAGAATGTAGAATTTACTCTAATGCAAACTTGTTCTAAGATGCAAGCAAAAGAAACTATCTTAATCCTATCTCAATTAGGCAGATATAGATCTAACCTAACCAAGAGTGGGTATTTAAAATATTGAGATTTAAATGTTTCGTTTATAATGAATATCAGGTTAATGAAATAGTTCAATTAACTGACATTATGGATACCAAACACATCATATTAAGACCTTTTAACTGAAATAATTTTTTAACAATACTCAGGAAGAAGTTCTCAGAATGATCTTGATCATTTAATCAGTAACTTGAATAATTAAACAATAATATGCGGAAGAAGTTCACAACATATGACTATTTATTCATCCAATATTAAAAGACAAATTTATGAGTAAATAGTTACTCAGAAATCAGAATTCAGCCCATAAGAGCAGAGATAAATAACAACATAAAATAGAGGCAAATTACCCATACCGACAAAAGTGCACAAATATGTAAGTAAATTGACACATTTTTGTTATCATAAAATGAAACCAGCATTTAAAACCGTAGTATTTGAAATACCAGTTTATTAAATCCATTTCTCCAGCTCCGGTCTCTAATAGTCCTTTACAATGCCCAAGCTTCTGCTTTCAAAAGTAGAGCTACAATAGTGCAAACTCTGTTTATTATACATAACTCAGGATGTAAAAGAAAAATCTCAATAACCTCCAGATCTGAGATTCCACTCCTCCCACCTACAACTCTAAATCCCTATTACAAAAGTGCTTTTAGAATTCCAAAATTGCAGAGGAGAGCATCCACTATTCCATTCTGCAATCTGCTATTTATAATATTTGCAAAGGAATTCTTGAGATGAAAGTTTGTTGAAGAAAATCTGCCCAATCACTTTTATTTGCTCAAAAATTCCAATCCTTTAATTGTTGGAGCATTCTCATTGATTAAAATCTTTTCTTCATATCTCTTCTACTGTTTTCCTGCAAAAAGAAATCAAAATAAATTAAGATGCAACAACAAAATCAAAATACTATTTCTGGCATTAAAACAAATCCAATCAAATTTAATTTAAATAAATCATTGAAAATAAAATATAAGCCCTCTATCGATGCCTCGGATGGTTTAATTGGCCAAGGATATTATTGATGAGCGAATCTGCAATTAGAAGAGGCTTATGACAAATGAAAATGCAGAAAATAACTCAAAGAATTGATTTTGTTTTAGAAATTCGGAGCTTGATCTTCTGCCTGATTTTTGACCCAATAAATGACCAAATCTATTAGTGAAACCTCCTCAGAAATATACACCTTGATTTTATCTTTCCAATGAGCTGTCCTGGGCCTCATTTGACCAAGTAAAACTCACTCTATGGGCCTCCGAAGTTGGTGAGTCAATTCTGGCACAATTCTAGAATTTCTATTGCTGGGCTAAAAATCAAAATTTTTAATTAAAAATCTAATCCTAAATTAGACTCTAATTACCTAATAATTAATTCTAATTTATTTGTTAATTATAAACTAAACTAATTAATTAATAAACTATGTATTAATTAATATCTAACTAACTAAAATATTAATTATTTATAAACTAATTAATATAAATAATATTTAAATTTTAATTTAATTTAATTAATTAAATATTATATATTGATTACATTAAATACTAAATATTATTAAAAAATATAAACTAACCTACCACTCCATTCCTACTTTACTCATACGTATCATTGAAAGATTAAAACAAATCATTGAAAACTTAAAACTTATGTCTTATGCCCTTTGACTTTTAACCATCGGAGGATCGGGATATCGCATATCGGGGGTTTGTCGTGTTTTAAAAAAATGCATTGTTTGAAAACTTGCGATGCGATCCTGTGATCCGAAAAAAAAAAATCTTTTTTTTATTTTATATATATTAAATTTTTTATTTTGATTAAATTAATTAATATAAAATTAAACATTAAATATTATAACTTTTTATAATATTAAAACTATAACTAACTATTAAATATTAACCTACCCTACCTCATGTTTATTCCACTCAAGTATGGGTGAGTTTGGAAATCTTAAAACAACAAAAAAAACAAAGTGCTATAAAACTTTAAACAAAAACAAATGCAAAGTTTGTTAAAAGAAATAAGCCATCGCACATCGCAAGAAATACACCATCGCATTTTTTGGAATGTCCACATATAAAATCTGCGATGCGAGAAATTTTGCGGTGTAGGAATGTGAAATTAGTATGAGGTCACGGGAGTTATAAGGAGTTAAAAACAAAAGTCAATGTTTGACTTATTGCATCGGATAAATTGTTGAGTCGGGCTGTATCAATTGAGGACCCTGATGCGATGGAGCGATCGCATTGAGACTTAAACACATGGTATTTTATCAAATTTTGGTTAATGCTTGAAGAGCCATCGCATATCGGGGAATGAAGGTCATCAGGTTTTTTAAGATGTGCATGTTATTATAATTGTGATGGTTGCGATATGCGATGTAATTTTTTGTTTTTTGTTTGTATATATATATATATATATATATATATATGTTTTATATATTAAATTTTATTTTAATTAAATTAATCATATTAATTTAATTAATTCAAAATTTAATATTAATTATCAATTTTTATTTTTGGTTTTATTTTAATGAAATTAGTTATGAAATTATCTAAACTATAGCCACTCCGAAAATAAATAAAAAGAATAAAAATAACATTTTTAACCCAGACTAGATAAATAATGGGACTTCAAAGGAGTACCATTTTCAAACCAGTTGACCAAATGAGGCGTAACAAGCGTCAATGGGAAGCTTATAAAAAATCGATTCTAACAAAGCAATCGAAACAAGAATCCAAAGAAAATGAAAAATTAACAAAAGCGTAGGATAATCAACTAAAATAAAAATCCTAAAAGGTGTTTAGCCAAAATTTATAGAAAGGGTCCCCATTATTTGAAGTGAACAAGTAAAAAATGGGGGGGTTCTGTTTTACCACAACAAACACAAACTTCAAAACCTTAAGTAAATAATTCTCAAGAAGATAGGGTTTGGATTTTCATGTATCAAATTCTCATAATCAGTCATATAACCACACCAAACACGAATTCATGGGCGCTAAGAGATCACATGAACTTACATGGAGCATAGGAGGTTGAGTCGATTTGAAATTTATGGAGCAGTGGCAAAATTTTTGTTTGTCGGCCCTGTGCACCGCGCGCACAACCCAATGCACCGCGACAACTGTGTGTGCCGCGCCCGTTATAATTTGCAAGGAGATGGGCGGCTCTATGCGCCGCGACTGTTAAACGCACCGCGACCTTCACCCAACGCGCCGCACAGGTAACTCACCCATAGTCTCTACTTCAAACCAGTTTTTTCGCTCTTCCACAATTTGACTTGGCTGCACTCTTAACTTAGCGTGCAAATGAATTGTTTGAACACCAAAAATATCTTATATGGCCATAGACTTTGATTTTTGATATAGAAAACCCACTTTCTAATGTTTGAACTTTGCACTTTCACTTTTTAAAATAAACTCTGTTTTTGTTTGTTTTCTTTGATTTTTGAACTGATGATGAATCTCTTGTCTAATTTTTGCAGGGATAGCAGGCACGGGATTTGGAAAAGGTGACCAGGGTTGCACCTGAAGAACTTCACAACTGAAAAACTTTGAAAATTACATAGCATTTATTACAAAAGACGAAATTGACGATTTTACTTCAAAACAGAGTTTTAAAGAAAAATCATTATCAAGCAATATGACAATGAAATTTTTGCAATGAAAACTTATTTCGAACCTCCCTCATGTGCCTACTGACATTATTAGACATTCTGAAGACGAAATCTTAGACCTAATGACTAAAATGACTCTTTGCTGACCAAGAGACCAAACATGACCGTAAATGACTTTAAAATTGATTTTGATGAACAAACATGGACCAGCAAGTACACGACATGAGGGATATGAGTGACAAGACCCTTCCGTCAAAAGATCGATGATCCTAATGGAATGCAGATGACTGAACTGAATGAGACACCTAAAATGAAATGCAACAAAAGAGATTTTGATCTCAGACGGAAGGATGAAAATACCGACTCTAACATTGGCTCCAATGGAGATGGTAGCTCCTGGGAGGTGCCAAGAACTACAAAATTCTAGGAGAGTAGGCAGTGCCTTCGTCCATTGGGCTATGGAGTCCATTACTTCGACAAATCAACACAAGACTCTTGACTCAATTTATTGACTGAAAATTTGACTCAAACTGACTCAATTTTGAAACTAAATAACTGACAAACCTGACTCGACAAACTCAAACCAAAGCTGAAATCAATCTTCAAAGTTATAGCCTTCACTTCGAGCCCCAAACTGAAGAAAATATCATAGCACACACTTGCAATGAAACTATATTGAAACTGACAAAAATGACTCAAGACCTACTTAACTGACATGTGTACTTACAAAGCTTTTTAATGGCAGTAGCCCATCAAGATTTGAAATCATGATGAAAACCAACTGCCTACTGAAATCATGATGGAATATGTACAATCATGTGTAGTGAGCCTTCAAATGTAACAAATCCAGCAGATGACTACATACCAAAATTATGCTCTCACTTTTCTCGAGCAGGTAGAACGATGTACATGTAGGCAACTCACGATAACCACTGAAACCAAGGCTTATGATAATGAACCAGGAAACATTTATCTTTTCTGATGCTTGCAAAAGAATGTCGAAGGGATCTTGAAAATCCTGAAGCACTAATTGGTCTTGAGATCCAGCAGTAAAATTACAACTACTCGCTTCATTCTAATCTGAAAGAACAATTGATTGCCAAGTGATAGGAAGGCACAGAGAGGTATAGGCTTCCTCCATCTGAGTGTTAGCTGTAAGTTCCTTAACCATGAGAAATTCTGGCATATTGTCTCTCTCAAGCTCATATTCCTCAACTTCATGGTCTAGGTCATTCTTAAACAGAAAACAATCTTCAAGATTAACAAACATGACAGCCTTATCATCTTCATGAAAGGAAATATTCTTTGTTTGCTTATCTATAAAGCTAATTACAAGACCGTCATCATTTTCAAAAGAGAAAGAAGTTTCACCAACACTTTCTTGACCATGTGGGCACTGCAAATCTTCTTTAGCTTGGGCTGTAACATGACCTTTCAGGAGTTGATCTATCTCATCTTCAGACAAAGGAGATAATAATTTTTGTTTTCTTTTGCTCAAACAGTGATTGTCTTCATGAAATAAAATGAAAAACATGAAAAATCTGAATGACAATCCTTCATTCCCTGATCTTCTGAAATTTGAAAACATTGTTGATCATCTTCATATGACATGGCAATCAAATTATCATTTATCACTGAGTTATTGAAAGAATATTTTTCACTTACTTGAACAAAGATCTCATCTTGTTTTTCACGAACTGACTGGATTACCTCCTCATGAAGGCTTTTTTCTAATAAAATGAGAGCATTTGGATCAAAAACTTTGTCTTCTTCATTCCAGATGATCTCAACAGCAGATCTCTCCTTCATGGGATTCGGCACAAGGTATTCTTGATCATCACGATCTGAATCTAGATCTGAAATATCTAACTTGACTTTATCACATTCTGAAATTGAAACTTGACTTTCCTACATACTGTCTTCTTCTATGGACAGATCTGAAATAAAACCTTCTCTTTCATCATTTTCCATAGTACCAAGATCTTGATCCTGCTGCAAAGTTTCCTGAATATCTTGATGAGTATCCTCTAAGTTCTCTTTATGCTACTAAAATGGATTTTCGTACAGAGCCTCCATGATCTAATCGTCCATGAAGTCATCATCTTCATAAAATTTTTCAATATTTTCAATAAAAATATGAACATGGATACAATAGTTCTAAACTAAAGTTAAGGATGGATAAGATAATTTATACCTTTCAAAGAACATGGTATGAAAATCCTTTAAACAATAAATACAAGCAGGCGGAAAGCTTTCATACCAAGATCGGGCTTCACCTTCCAGAGTGGCCATGAATATCTTCATCAAGAAATCTTCAGGAAAATCAACCTTCAACTTGCAGATATGTATGTGAAATCTAACCAAATGTAAAGCAGCATCCTTCCTATCATCATCTTTGAACCTAGGCAAATTCCTTTGCCAATATACCTTAGGAATTTTATTTGGAAAACCTAGAATATGATCTCGGCTCATGGGAGCATACCTTCGATCCAGCGAAACCATTTTGATAACAATGAATTCACCAAGAAATTCCTCAGGCTATTGATTCTTGAAGAGTAGAGTCGCCATAAAAATTCCGAACCTTAGGATTCTTCGACACTAGAGCCGCGAGGTGAATGATTTCAGCCTTGCGGTGTCTAATCGTTGTCCACCATCAACAATCAGATCTGAACTTGATTAGATCTTACTGAGGAAACTAGATGTTCAGTTCATAAACTAGACCGGAGATTGACTGAAGAAGTATTCATCTACTTTCGCTAATGCAAAGCAAGAGCGTTTTGAAGGCTACCTGGCTAACTTCAGGCTCCGTCTGTAGTTTATAAAGAAAACAAAAAACTTTTCTCCCCAGTATGTTCGCCACTATGTTATTGCCTAAATCTACCTCAGGCTGAAAGAAGGCATAGTTCAGGGTAACATCAAACCATGCTCAGTCTGGTAGCTAGCCCTACCAAAACAGGAGAGGGCTCTCTCCGGGTCAATCTCAGCAAAGATAATCAATAGGGCTTGATATGACTTGAAATAAAGGCTAATTTTAGGCTAGGTATATAATTAAAGGAACTTGATTTCGATTTTGGGAGTTTTGTTGGAATCAAAGGGAAAGGCAGTTTTGGGTCCGAGGATGAGGCCTAGTTTTTGCGGAGTTCTGAATGAGGCAAGGAAGGAAATTGTTTTGATGCTTTGAATTAAATGAATGGATAGTTTAGACTGGTGAGGAGCTGAAGAGGGAAAGAGGCTTTCAAGAATCCTCTTCAAATAGATGAAAACATGGAAAATTAAACAAAACTGAAGGCAGAGCAAAGCAATCTAATGAATTCCACCTTTATCACTCATTTGTTTAATTTAGAAGAAAGGAGAAGGGAAATGATACAAATAAAACATCAATGAACTTACAACCACAGAGAGAAATACAACATCAAAACATAGAGCCACATGGATCCCAAAGAGTGTTGCAAACCCTGGTCTATTCCTTTGCCAAAATTGCAGAGATGAATTGTACAATGAAGTGCCAAGCAATCCCAAATGTCCAACACTGAAAATGACTGAAGAATTACAAGATATATACAAGTCTAACTCATTCCCATGCCTCTAGGGGTCGAGCTCATCATTCTAGGAGTTTTTTCAACCATATCTAAACTAAGAACTGAAAAATAGGCAATGAAACAACTTGCCTCTATATGGTAGGAAATTGATTCATTCACTTACATTTCACTTTTTGGTGAATGAATCTACTAAGATGAGTAAAAATGTGCCAAAATTACATCATGGTCATGAAATTACATCAAGGTACATCAAGAGTTACAATGAAAAAAGTCAAATCGGCCAAAACTAAAGTGAAATTGAAGCCGTCGAGTGAAAAATAGGCCAAATCTCTCTATGCGCCGCGCCTGAAATCTCTATGCGTAGCACAAGTTTGAGGTTGATTTTGAGAAATTTTGCCTATTTTTCTAACAGAACCTATTGAAGAATCTGAATGGGTAATTCCTATGGTCGTGGAAGAAAAGAAGGCAAAGGATTAGAACTAGATATGTGTAGACCTCAGAAAGTTGAACGATGCATGCTTGTATGATCCTTTTCCCACACCATTCACATACAAAGTATTGGACAATGTAGGAGAACATGAGGTTTATTCTTTCACAGATGGATTTTCGGGTTACCGTTAGATCATAATCTCCCCAAAAGATAGACATAAGACAAATTTTGTTACAGAATGGGGTTCTTACCAGTACACGGTGATGCATTTTTGTTTCACGAATGCTCCTGCCATATTTTCTAGATTTTTAGTTGCAACTTTCAAGGAATATATAAAAAATTTTTGGGAAGTTTACTTTGATGATTGGACAATATTTGGGCTATTCAAAAAGCATGTTGCGTGTTTAAGGTTGATGTTGGATACATGTAGGCAATATCAAATGTCAATGAATCTGAAGAAGTATATATTTTGCATACAATTTGGCATATTGTTGGGACACGTGCTTTGTAAGCACAGATTGATGGTAGATCTCGTGAAGATTGCAGTGATTGTAAACATGGATCCACCTAAGATAGTAAGACAACTTCACACAACGCTTGGTCACACTGGCTATTACAAAAAGTTTATAAAGGGGTATGCCTACATAACTGCGCCAATGGAGAATTTATTGAAGAAAGATGTCACCTTTAAATGGGATGAAAAATGCCAGAAGAGCCTCGACATACTAAAGGATAATATGGTAACTACATCTATTCTGGTTTTCTCAAACTAGAATAAATAATTTCATGTACATGTCGATGCATCTTACATAGCGTTGGCTATAATACTGGCACGCCCAGGTGCAGGAGAAATTTATCACCACATATATTTTGCAAGCAGGAAATTATCCAAGGCGGAAAAGAACTATACTACGACAAAAAGAAAAGGGTTAGCTATGGTCTATGCATTACAGAAGTTCAAGCACTACTTGTTGGGCACACATTTCAAGATGCTCATTGATCACTCTACGTTGAAATATTTGGTGAATAAGCTTGTTTTAGGTGGAAAAATATGTTGATGGTTGTTGTTGTTCCAGGAGTATGAATTTGAAGTTATAGTAAAACCAAGAAGATTGAATTTCAGACCTAATCATATGTCAAGGTTAGGGATAGGAAAAGAACCCACGAGTATCAATGATAACTTGCCCGACGCACATTTATTCATAATCAGGGTCGCAGATGATCACTTCATGGATATTATTCAGTTTATGACCATGGGAATGGTGCTTGTGGAGTACACTACACAGTAAAAGGAGTTGGTAGTCAAAGCAACCGATTTTTCATTGATTACATGACACTTGTACAAAATGGGAATGTATGAAATATTGTGCGGATACGTCCCTAAACATGAAAGGAAGAGTGTTTTGGCAGAAATTTATGGAGGAGTCGTGTGGACATTAATCAGGGAAGGCCACTACGCAAAAAATATTGAGAGCTGGGTTATAGTGTCCCACGGTACATAAGGATGAAAAAACGTCTTTTCGAGCATGTGATGTATGCATAAAAAAGGAAAGCCATCTAGAAGAGACGAAATTCCATTAAATCCACAAGTGATGTTGCAAGCATTCAAAAAAAGGGATATTGACTTTGTTGGACCTATTAATCAACCAAGGAAGAATCTCAACACAAGATACATAATCAATATAATTGATTATTTGACAGGTGGGCCAAAGCACAACCAATGAAGGATTTTAGCACAGACACCATCACGAAGTTCATATTTGAATATATGTTTTCCAGATTTGGGTATCCAAAGATATTGATGAGTGACCAAGGTTCACATTTCTTGCATAAGACTATCGAGGTGTTGACTATAGAATTCCAATTATACCATCAGAAAATTACTCCATATCATCCACAAGCGAATGGGATAGTTGAATATTTCAGTAATATTTTGGAGAATTCCCTCACAAAAGTATGTAATGTGAACAAAAATGACTAGGATTTAAGGATTCCAGTGGTGTTATGGGCATATAGTACGACATGCAAGAAAATGGTAGGTCAGACGCCTTTTAGGTTGGTATATGGACAAGAAGCAGTCATGCCCATGGAATATATTGTCCTGCTCTTCATAATTGTTACCTTCATAGAATTGGCATACTCCGATATAATGGAAGAAAGAATGGCACAATTTCTTGCTTTGGAGGAAGAAAGGTTTATCACAGGTTTTCATCAGCAAGTGCAAAAAGCAAGGGGGAAATTTTGGCATGACAAGCACATCAAGCATAAGATATTACGAGAAGGAGATCTTGTACTTTTATATGATAGCAACTTCACAAAGTTCCAAGGAAAATTTAAAACGCATTGGTTGGGACGATATATCATCAAGCACGTTTCTGATGGTGGCACACTCTTCAAATTTCATGGGTTGAATGGTGAGTTGATTCTGTGAATTTAGTGAATGGTAGCAGATTGAATATATATAGGGACAAATTTGTCCCTAGAACTTTACACATCAAAGGAGAAGTCTTAGTGCCACCTGTAGTTGAATGTGGGCACAGAAATATAAACTATTCTGCAGAAAGGGACTTCACCGAAGATCACTGTGTGATATTTAGGATTATGTTGAAGTATGAAAAAATTGTGTTTAAGGATGATCATTGTGTGATATTCAGGAGTATGTCAAAGTTCGACATAGGCGAGATGAAGGAAATATTGTTGTGACACAAGAGAAGGTTCATCGAAGTTTTTCTAAAATATGACTGTTGGAAGGAAAAATTTGTCGTTAAAAGAAATTTTTCTTTAAGAGGCACGGGGGAAATGCATTTATAAAGCACAACTAGTCAAATTTTTCGCCACCCCTGCATTAAATGAGCAAGATATAAGATACTCAAGGGGTTTGAAATTCAAAGTCGCTATAAAATTCCTGTCTCATTCCACATTTTTACACTTTTCTTTTTGAAAATTCAAATTGTGAATTTGCGACCAAGTGAGAACTGAGCATCTTGTTGTATGTCTAAGAATAGTTTTGAAGATATTGTCAGATATTTTGTGAAGAAAGGGTTAGCAAGCATCATGGAAGCCCAAGATGGAAAATCTGCAGCACCGAGTGTCCCTGTGTCCCAAACGTGCGCGAGGTCTCCGCGAAAACAAACAACAACAGAAGAAGGACCGAAGAAAAGATAGGAAAAGAGGCCAGTTGAAGCCTCTAGAGTAAGGTAGTCCCCAATGAAGAAGGAAGCGAAAGAACAGTGCATGAAGAATAGATAAGAAAAGAAACCCATGGAGAAGGCGAAGAAACCTCTAAAACAGAAGGAACCAAAACAAATCCACGATATTGAGGAGGAAATTGACATACAACAAATGGAGACTGAGGGTGAAAATCTTCCCTCTGTGCTTCCACCATATTTTCCACCAAGAAAGCCAGATGCCAAGCTGGTTAAGGATCTCGAAAATGCGAAGTTCGACATTTTCACACTGCTGCTACCAGAAAAAGTACCATTTGAAGGAGAACCACTAGGGAAAGTCCTGCAATTGAATAGGGAGGATTGGGACTTCAATGATCACAGTAAGTACCCATAGTTCAAACCTAGCAGGTACCTCCATCAGGTGTATTATCCAGAGAGCAATGTCACAAGGTTGGAGCCACACCAGTGGGCTCAAGGATTGCAGAGCAGGCTTTCTCAATTTTTGAATATCCCACACTTTAGCCAAATCACCATCAACACGGTTTTTGTTCAAAGACTACTTATTTTAGTGCATGACGGGTGTTGTGGTGGATTATTCGCAAGGGTTTATGAAATCACACTAGCTTAAAGAGTGTGTTCTACTCTTTAAACTATTGTATAGTAAAGGGGAGCTCAAAAGCATAAAATTTAGTGGAAATGCGTATGCTAAAGTATGCTCTGGTTAAACTAAAACTAAAACACAAATATACAGAAGCTATAAAGAGATTCAAAACGATAATAATGCAAACGATGGCTCAACAACCTCTTCTTATTAAACATTTGATATGGAGAATAAATTTTACCCACTTGCTAAAGGGCCCCTAGACAATGGTTCTAGGTCCCGATGCAAGGATGTTTCCTTCCAAGTCGCCTGATGCGCCTCCTCTCTCTCTCGATGTAGACTTAGGATGTTGGGTGGCCAACGATCGATTCCTCTTTAGCTCCAACTTTGGGTCACACACTGTTGTTGTTGCTTGGGCAACCTTTGCTAGCATACAATGTGATCACCATTTCTTCATCTCTTGGTGGCTTTATATAGGCGAGTTTCAAATCCTCCTTCCCTCCCTTGGTACATGGTGGATGGTGACCCAAGGGAGAGGTATGATTCCATTGTGTGCTCCAAATATTCCATTGTGTGCTCACATAGTGTCTAAGGAGGCATTGGTGGTTTTTTGAAAATGCAACAAGATGATGGAGCTTAGTGAAATGAAGTCGCCTTCACTAAGTGGGCCCGCAGGCAAATTCTGGCGCAAAGTCTATTAGACATATGGAAGGCATCTGTGGGGTCGGTGTGTGGTTATTCTGAGTATTGGTCATACAGAGAAGATGGGACTTATTTTTTGACCTATAGGTTGAAGTCTATATTTGTATCGCCTATCCTAAAATAGGGAAGTCAAATATTATTTACCCTTAATAATATTTGGACTATAAACTTCGCTTACTCTCTGAGCACTTCAAACAGCCTTGGAAGTGGATCATGCATCTACCGTATGAATTACGCTTATTCCTAAGGGTTTGGTGAGCACATGCATGGTCACTTGGCTTAGGACTTCAATGGCAGAATTTTGGTGGAGTTAATGAGACAAACATGGTGGAGTTGTGTTCATTTAACTTAGTTGAACTAGTTGAGATTAGTTTAACTAGCTAATCAACTAGTAATGAGTGAGTGAATTAAATATTATTTAATTCATTAATTAGTAACTCATTATTCAACTCAAGAACACATCAGCTCACTACGTTGAATGGGATGCGTCTGGAGACTAAGAAAGAGGTAGATGAAAGGGTGGAGTTAGCTATCAAGGATGCATATCGCTGTGCATGACATTTGCACCACACTTGGAGGAATTGCCCATGATGATTGCGCCTGTCAAGCCAAGGAGATTCGAACCTGGATCTCTATTTAGATAGGCCATGACAAGAATAGGAGGCAATTAGTGGATGTGCTTTGAACCCGTGACTTGTTCAAAACCAAGCTAGTTCAGGTGTAACTTCATGAGATAGCAGGCACTGAAAATTTCAGGAGTGTAGAGTATTGTAATCGAGTTGTTACATGATTTCTCCATTATAATATACAAAATAGTCATGTGGTTTTCAGCTATGTTTTCCTCATACATGCTATGTTAATGTGTATGATGAATTGATGTGTTATCGCTTGTTTTATTTCCGCATGTTTGATGATTCCAGTGGAAGAGATTATAAAAGGTATATAAATTCGAATTGTATATGATCGAATAGTCTCGTGATAATTAATCATTATTCAAAGAAATTTCTACATGGTTGTCCTCGTTGTGCTCCAAGCGTGTGAAATCACTTGTTCTTTGCTTGCGGTGGTCCCGATAGTGACATTTCGCCACGCTCAGGAATGCATGCATTTCGGGTCAAAAAGTGCACAAATTGCACGCTTATCGAGGGATTTTGCACACAAAAATGCGTGCTTATCGAAGGATTTTGTGCACAAATAACATTTTGGACTAGTTCAAATTTGATTTCCTCAAAACCTTAGAGATTTTAAATACTTCTTGATTCCATAATGTGTTCAGTGCCTGCAAATCCTTAGGCTTGAAATTAATTGATGTCGTCTTCTACTGTACGATTTTCCAGTGTTAACAACGGGTACCCTGGCTAGGTGAGAGGATCTTGATTAATGAGATGTTGATCAGAAGAATCACTAGGCTTCCATAGCAGGAAAAGGACCCCACCGAAGATTTTTTCGGCAAAAGTCAAGAAAAGGCAGTCGTGGGAAATATGAAAAAGAAGTATGGTTATTAAAGAAATCAAGAGGTTATGATATAAACTCTATGAGTGACCAAGGGGTGTGCTTTGTCGCACACATTTTAGTATGGAAGATAATTAGGAAGTGTAGAGCAAATGAAGTTCTCGCAGTCGTTGTTTCCTTAGCTGCATAGTGTAGTAAAGGGGTTCAGTTTAACTAGGTTGGATATTTATGGAAAGAAATTTTGGAGGGCTAATGAGAAGAGCAGGAAGAAGGTAAAAAATTTCACTACAAGTCATTGATCTTGATCATTGCACTGTTAGAATGGAAGGAACCGGTGGATTCATAATTTCCCATAGTTGAAGCAGATGTATGTGAAGCCGCGTAGTAAGCGTCATTTTGGTTTACCAAGGAGTCGACGCGTGCAAAGGAAAATAATATTTTATGGGTATTGATGGAAATGGACTTGGGCATGGTGGTGAATCAACGTCCCAGGTTGTCACCTAGTTTGTTTGAGAATTATTACAATATATCATACTTCAAGGTGTATTTTCATCAGGTATATGTTAAATCCAAAAAGGATCTGATGGAGGTGTTATCACTCAGGTTTTCCTAGAAGTTGTGTAAGAGGAAATTATACCCGAGGTAACCACAAACCAACCTTTTAGATGCATCTAGCAATCCGCATCCAGAGGGCTCTCTTTATTGATTTATATTTGTTTTTAAATGGTTTTAGGCTAGTTATAGATGCAAAGTTTGTTTTGGGAAAATGGTGGAATCCACAAACTAAGGGCAAGGCTGAGAGCTTTCAGTCCATTGGGCTATGGAGTCAAAGGATGGCTTTACTGGATTTCTATTCTACGCATAGGATGGTATTACAGGGCAAGATAGCTAGACAGAGAACAATCCTTAAAATTTAGAGTGGGTGAGGTGATCTTGAAGGGATGAAAGGCAACTAAGAATCTTTCACCATGTTCAAAGGAGAGAAGTGAAATTGACTACAAACAAAGAGAAATAAAGGATTCTTTATTATAGCAATCAACAGTGTTTAAACCAGCGAAGCAGGAGCATTTAAGAATTCATGCTTATAGCTAATTTAGAAGAAAACATTTAGGAACAATCACATTTGAAAACAGAGTACAATTAAGCAAATTCTGTTTCAATCTCTTATGTAAATTATTCAGAAATGGATATGATGGTATTAAAAA
The DNA here is from genome assembly GCA_034641835.2 of Pinus albicaulis. Classification (NCBI taxonomy): domain Eukaryota; kingdom Viridiplantae; phylum Streptophyta; class Pinopsida; order Pinales; family Pinaceae; genus Pinus; species Pinus albicaulis. Next base: position 358,734,991 of record CM076575.1, read on the forward strand.
CTAATATAAAATTTTAGACAAAAGGTAGAAACACTTATTGAACTGTAGTCCAACACATGAATCCTGCAACAAGTCCAGTGCTTTCAAATCGTCATCCAGCAAGCCACAAGTAAATTTCTCCAAAAGCTTTTATTCCGAAAATCTCAATGTTACAGCAGAGTAATAGAATCCACCCTTCAAAACTCTCTTTGAGGGCTTATTTATACAAAAATAATCCTAACAATCTTACTCTATCATAGCCAATAATTCAGGCTGATTTAAAGCATATTTACAAACAAACAAGAGACACATGGTCTCGTAAATAGAATAATGAATAACGGCTGATGTGCTGTTCCTTTCTTCATGGGCGTGCTAAGGATAAGTGCTCAAAATAGGGCTTTGTGCTGTCCTTTGCGTATTCCTTTGACTTGTTGAATACTCTTTCTTCTCACGGATACTCTTTGACCTTTCATCTGATACTCTTTCATCTGCATTTCTGTTTTTTACCATTTAGTCAATAGTAAAGATAAACTTTTATCCTGACAACATTTTTTTACAAAATTTCCAGCATTTCCTTCCACCACTGATCATCTGGTATCATTGTTCTTCTGAGCTTCCTCAAAGTTTCATCGGCTTCAGTAAGTTTATAAAAAGTGGGCTCGTTCGGAAATAGATACTTTAACTCATGTTCCAGATGAAACAGATTTCTCACTTTTTCATAAATACTCTTCCCGGTTGGTACTGTAGGTTCTGATGAGCTAGTAGAACCTATACTAGTAGAACCTACAGCTGTATGTTTAGCATGAGCTTTGATTCTTTTCTCATAAGTTTCCAAGTCTACTATTTGATCCTCGGTGAGCATGGGACTTGGCAAATCACTGTCCAACAGAGCTTGAAATTTTTCTCTGAAAACGTTGATGTCGACCAAAATATCATTACACTTTCTTTCTAGATTTTGCATGAAAGTTCTTTTTGTAAAAATTCTCTCTGCCTCCAAAACTACACCTGTTCTGTCATCAATTCCTAGCAATGCTAGCTGTTGTTTTGTTCTTGAATTCAAAAACTGAATGAGCTGCTGGGCTAGCTCTGGCTTACCTCTTAATTCATGTCTAGTTTTGTTTATTTCCTCCTGGGCTATCTTGACTAACTCATTCTTTTCAAAAATAGCTTGAATGGAAGGCCAAATATCTCTTATTAAATTAATGATGTTGTCCCAAAGAATATCATTTATTTCATTCAGAGGCTTTTCCAGTGTAAGATCTTTTTGCAAAGCCTCAACCAATTTTTCCAACCTTTTTATTTCTCTGAGGTTGTCAGCTACTGTCTTTTTGGATGTGTCATATTTTCCCTCCAATTTTGTTAATTGTAATTTTACTTCTTGGAGTTCTGTGACCTTTAGTTGCAAACTCTCCATTTGTTTAATTAAATCATCAGAATTCAAATTAGAAATATTCACCTGAGATGATTGTTCCTGTTGTCCTGTAGTACCTGCTGCTGAAGCCTGTTTGAGAATTTCCTGTTCCTGCAATGCCTTTTCCAGCTCCTTCTCAGTTTCATTTAGTCGCTCTGTCAAGTTTAAGAGCAACTCCATCATTTCTTCTTGTGAATTTCCTTTTATTACTTCCTGTGTCTGGGGGTGCCTAGAGGCTGGTATTTTCAACTGTTTTCTCAGTGCAGCTATATCATCCTCTTTCTTTTTTATCAGTGCCTCAATACCTTTAGTGTCTTTGGGATTGTGACCCAAACCAATAATGATCTCTTCTAGAGAATTTATTCTATTGTCCTTGGCCTGTGAGGAGGCCCTTTCAATTTTCAATGTTGCAGCAGTATTATTCAAGGAATCTTGTAGTGTTAAAGCTTCCATGGCTTTGTTGGTGAGAGTAGAATAAACCATTTCCCCTGTTTGCCTATGAAGCTCTATCTGATCCAAGGGATGGATATCCTTTGCTAACACTTCAAAATTTGTTCTGATGTAATCTGTTGCTGAAGTTGGCTTTTGCACTTTAGCTTTGAAGTGGCTCATTTGCATTTTACCTTGTGAAAGATCAAATGCTGACATCAACCTTTGCTGATTGTGAGGAGCCATCTTCATATACTGATCATAGACCTTCATTTTTAATGGTTCATTCCTTGTTTTGATATCAATGAAGGTTTTCTTTATGTCTCCAGTATCTGTCTTGGGCGGTCTGAAAGAAGATACTTCAGTGCTCGGTTGCTTTTGTATCCCTTTCTGGCTTATATTTGTTTCACTTGCTGTACCTGTTTGCTGACTATCTTCCCTGCCATCATCAAATATTTCATCTATGATCACTACATCTGGAGGTAGATCAGATTTATGTTTTTTAGCTTGATAGACTTGTGGGGCTCCTTTTGAAGGTGTGGTATCTGGAGCTGACCTCTTTTTCCCTATTTCCACATTCGGTGGAGTTTGCATCTCTGGAGCTTGGATTTGCTTTGCTGGTGTTTGAGAAGCTTTAGATTGTTCTGGTGTTTTGGAACTCTGTGATTTTTCTGCCATGACCAGGGTTTCAATGACCTGAACTATAGGTTCTTTTCCTTTACCTTTAGGCTCTGCTGTTACTGATGGGCTGTCTTCCTGTATAGCTTGTTGTAGAGTGACTGTTGAAGATGTGCCGATATAGGGTACCTGCATTTGATCATATGTTTCTAGGTCAAATTTCTTCTTAGCATCTTTCATAAGTTTATTCAATTTGTCAGCTCCACTTCCCTCTTCAATAAGTGTTCCTTTAACCCATTCATCTTGATTTGCATACTGTTCTATGTCAGGAATTCTGTGATGTATATAAGGAGATGACTTATTTTTTAACCTTCTTTCACAAATGAAACCAAAGGGGTCATAAGGGACCCAACGGAAAGATGTCTGGAATTTTCTCTCTAATATAAGCTCTGCATCTCTCTCAGCTTCTCTAGAATTGCAAATCAAAGGACCTAACTGGCTTTTGATCCTTAACTGTGCTTTCTTCTTTACATTGCAGAAATGGATTACATCTGAGTTATTCATCTGTCTAAAGTATTCCAAAGCAAAAATTCTCATTGGTACATATCTGGGTAACTTGAATGGATGTAATTCACATCCATAAATCCTGATAACTGTATGGTTTTGGTACAAGTACCAATCCCCAACTTTGTAACTTTTTGACAATTGCAGGGTCTTTCTTATCTCGGTACTAAGCCTGGGGGGAGAAACTCCTGTTAACAAGGTTGTAGCAGGATGTACAAATTGATCAATGAATTCTGAATAAGAGTAGGGAGAATCAGAGGACAAATGAATGATGGGGGACCAAAAAATAACAGACCTGGGATTACCTTTAGCATCAAGTTTCTGAACCGGGAAAGGGAATTTGTCTGAGTGATAGAAAATTATGAGGTGATAGATAACTGAGGAGTACTTGAACACTTTTTCATCATCTAGCCTTAAAAATTGATCATGGATTTTGTTGGCAATGAAGGAAGCATAGTCATACTTAATCTCAGGAGGCTGTTCAGGGGTGAAGATAGATAGCAAAGCCAGAGTTATCTCGTCAACATACTCACTGGTATTGAATCCTAAGACAAAGGATATTACATTCACAATAAGCCTTCCCAAATGATTGAAAAAATAAAAACCATAGGGGGGAGTCCCTTTTGGCTGATGCTCAGGTAACATGAAGTACTGACACATTGCTTTCAATTTTTCTGGAGTTAACAGTCTGGTTTTCTCAATTAGCCCTTCCATGGATAGAGGTGCTAATTCTTGTTCTGGCTCAAATTGTAACATAGCATTGATAGCCTGAGGTGTTATAGGGAATAAAACACTTTGATCAGGAGCTAATACAGCTCTTTGTATGGGATCATAATTTGCATGACAATAATGAATGATTTCAGGGAAAACGTGAACTGTAGGAATGAAATACCTTGGGAGATTGGATTCCCACAACCCTATAAGATCTTGCCCCTTTGAGTATTCCTCTCTGCAGCGACAGAAACTCAAACGGGGACTTTCATCGAAATGCAGGTCTTTTATTTGGAAATCTTCATCTATGAGAGGCAAGTAGTCTAGATCTCGGTGAGGAGCATTCAAAGGAGTGACGTTTAGAGCGGTGGGGGCCTCCATTTTGGTTCTTGTGGATTCAAAATGGAGGTTTCAGTTTTTCTTGCAGACCGGACGGGATATCGGACAAAAGAAGAAATTGGGACAACTTGCAGGTTTGGGAAGTAAATTCACAGGTTTTAACTCTTCAATGAGGACTCAGAGAGGATTTTTAACCACTTTTTCAGAGAAAAACACAAGAAACTAAGCTTAACTTGCAGTCGGGGTGCTGAATGATAAATACCTGTTTTTTAATGAAAACTGGCTCTTCAACAGGTAATGGACAATGGCAGGAACGTTCTTCAACACGGGCGCAGCGGAATTTCTGAGTAATTTGGTGTATTTGCAGTGAATTTTGAAATTTGCAGCGGGAGCTTAGTCTCTTTCGAAAACCAAAATAACTAAAAAAAACGCGAAAAATGGCTTAAAAACAAGTCAAAAGGGTTTTTGTCGTTTTCGAGGCGATGACGTCATTCGACGTACGGGGTGACGTAAGGGAGTGGGACCGGCGGTATTTGATAAGCGGTGAGCCCGCACCGCTTATGGAGGAAGGCGGTAAAAATCGCAATGGCAGCAATTCCACAGGCTGCTTGCCACGTGGAATGCTGAATAGTCAAACCCGCTCATTCCCCGCTGGCTAAAAAACTCACATGCGATGGGCAGCGGGATTGATCGGGACCGTTAATCAATGGAGGAATGATCTGACGGCTGGAGGAAAGGGAAACTTGCGCGGTTTGGAAAGTGGGCCCGTCGAGGTTTAAACAAGCTTTGACGTGTAATTTAATCACCCCGGGGAGAAGCTAATAGGCGGGAATGGTTGTTAATTAGTCCAAATGACTAATTAACCCCGTGAATTTTATAAAATGAATTGCGGCGGGGTTTGGCCATGTGGAATACCACGTGGAACGCTGAGTATGGTGGCGCGGGATTCAGTCGTGATCTTTTCTTGTTTTTGGTGTTAAACACATATGTTATTTGTTTAACGCTTTTCTTCATATATTTTATTATACGATGAATAAATTAATATAATTAATTCATCATAGGGGCGGAATGTATATATAAGGTTAGAGTTTTACCAAAGGGCTTTATAAAGCGGGGTATTTAAATGTGCGGGACTATATATGCTTTGGTAAAACATTATAATAAGAGGGTTTCGGGGATATTTATTAGAAAAGGGAGTTATATACATAGGAAAAAGGGATTTCACTAGGGATTTAATATAATAGAGTTAGGTGTTAGCATGAAAAAGGACAAGGAAAATCAAAACACCTTTGTACATCTAAGAAAGTGAAAACTTATGAAGTAAATTGCACATTTTTATCTTCAACACTTAAACTTAGAATAACAAGTTGTTTTGAGGAATTTTATGGAATGTTGCATCAGTTTCCTAAGTAAAATAGGATTTTACTTAGGGAAAGTTAAAAATGGAAGATAATCAATGATGGATTATTTCAAGTGCTTAGGTCTTTTGATCATTAGGCCGAGGGTCCGGTCCCTCCAGAAGTCAAGGAAATGCCTTGAGCCCCTTTGATCTCAAATTACCTTAGTACTTTTGGGGAAATTAGTAAAACTCTTGAGGGAAAAATGATGAGGGAGGTTAATGAATTTGACTTTGCTTGCTGTGATTTCCAGTGTATTTCCTGCTTTAGTACTTGTGATGAAAGTAAATGATTAACCAACATGTAGCAGCACCATTCATCAGATAACACTTTGCAGCACCATCTACCTACCCTATCTACTTAACACTACCATTTTGTCTTCTTTATTAGGGTGCATTTAGACTTGCAAACCCTTTTCAATCTTTTCTTTTTTACATGATAGATCTATCTATTTCTACCCTTATTACATCCAAGGGCTCAGATTAAACTGTTGAGCACCTTTTATTCACTCTACCTAGCTACTTATCTGCCAAGATTAAACTTTTTGGCTAGATATTTATTCTCTAATCTATAACATGAAATTGAAATATGACTAAGCCAAGTTTAAACAGTTTGACTTATTCATGAATTGTGGCAAAAGTTTCACAAGCTGCACACAATTGATTTATTACAACGGAGTAAAATTTAGTGGCATTTGGATTTGCACACTTTCCTTGGTCTATTTTTTGCTTGGGGTTCATTTTTTCTCTTTTTGACCATTTTTATTCTTTTTACCCTTTGATCTTTCTTTTAGGGTATACCCTCTTTACATTTTTAAAATTTTTTGATTTTTTTGGTTTTTTAAGAATATGGAACACCTTTGCTCAAGTAAGAAGGTTTGAACATATTCCACACTTCCATCAAGACAATCATGAAAGATGAAACCTATTGATATAGGAAGCTAACACTGGCTCCACTTGGGGATGGCTTTTCCTTGTGGAAAGTCAAGAACAGTAGATCAGATGCCTCAGAATGTCTTCAAACTGAAAGTAAGGAATTTTCCTTCTTCTGGTAGCTTTATTTACATATGATAGTAAAACTTTTTGGAACTTAGGGCCTTCACTTCGGGCTTCAATTCCAAGAAGTCACCATCCAATCCAAACTGCAGTAACAAAAATATAACAAGCAAACAATATATTATGTACAAGTTAGGAACGTTTAAACATTCTAGTAAATTGGATCAAAATAATGCTTAAGCATTCGACCATTGACTGGTCCTTCTTCAACTTTTGAATTGTCCAAGTCCTTCAAAAAATAAGTATTGTTTCCCTGCAAGGCATGGATGATATAAGGCCCTTTCCACAAGAAATCAAACTTCCCATGTTTCCCTTTTTCTTCTCTTCTAGAATCCCATCTTAGGACCTTGTCTCCTAATTGAAAATCCTCTTCTTTAGTCCTTTTATCAAACATTTTCTTTAGCTTTTCCTGTAAGACTTGTGATCTTTGGTATACCTCTTCTCTGGTTTGTTGCAGGTGGATTGTCTGATTAATTCTTCTTTGAATGTCATTTGGCTCCACTTGAGCCTCTTGAAGTAATTTCATCACAGGGATTCCTAACGATGATGGGAATCTTGCCTCCAAACCATAAACTAATTCATAAGGACTAGTCCCAATGGATTTCTTGGTTGTAAGTCTGTCTGCCCATAATGCATAGGTCAGTTTCTTATGCCAGTTCTTTTTATTCTCCTCCAACAATTTCTTAATGATGTTGATCAAACTCTTATTGGAGGATTCTGCTAGTCCATTACCTTGGGGGTAATAGGCTGTTGAATGGCCTAGAGTAATATGATATTTATGGCAGAAATTTATCATTTTCTTTGATTTAAATGCAGCAGCATTGTCTGTTATAATCTTTTCTGGACATCCGAATCTTGAAAGTATGTTGGTTTCAAGAAACCCTATGATTACAGAATCATTGGACTATCTACATGGGATGGCTTCAATCCATTTGGTGAAATAGTCTATAGCAGTTAAAATCCATCTATGTTGTCCTGAAGAAGGGGGGTGAATCTCTCCAATAAAATCTAAACCCCATTGTTGAAAGGGTCTCTCTGTGGAAACTGGTTTTAAAGGCAGGGGTAACAACTTTCTTTTACCCTCAAATATCTGACATTTGTGACAACTTGTTACAAATTTCTTTACATCAGAAAATAATGTTGGCCAGTAAAAACCAGCCCTTAAGATTTTGTCTGCAGTAGATTTCCAGTAAAGATGTCCTCCACAGTCCCCTGCATGAAATTCATTAAGCACTTTATCAGCTTCATCTTTTAAGAGACAATTCAATAAAATTCCTTCGTGATTCTTCCAAAATAAGGTGCTATCTAAAATACAATATTTCGAAGATGTCATCTTTAAAAATCTTTGCTTAGTTCTGGACAACCCTGGAGGAGCTTGTAGGTTTAATAGAACATGAATTATATCAGTATACCAGGGTGAATCTAAGAAAGCTTGACTGATCTGGGGAGTCGCCATCTCTTGCTCGTTATCCAGTTCATTGATATCTAAGGCTTGGCAATTGGTTTCTGTCATAAGTTGTGCTAAGCCTTGGCCTTTTATCAGTTTGGTTGGCTTGATTTCAATATCATATTCCAAAATGGTAGCTATCCACTTACCTCGTTTACCTTCAATGCCATCTTGAGTCCAAATATCTTTAACTACTGCATTGGGCACATATGCTATCACATGAGAATATAATATGTAAACTCTAAAATCTTTGATTGCTTTTACCAATGCAAAAGCCTGTTTTTCCATAATATTGTACTTTAGAGGTGCATCCCTCAGTGCTTTACTAAAATATGCTATTGGCTTTTCACACCCTTGGTCATCTTTTTGAAGTAAAACAGCTGCAATAGTATGTTCAGAAGCAAATGAAAAAATAATAAAGTCTCTATCAAATTTAGGACTGGTCAAAACTGGTGTCCTTGTTAAAGCCATCTTAATTTCCTCGAATGATTGCTTGGCTTCTACAGTCCAGTCAATGCTTGAATCTTTTCTCAACATGTTAGTTAGTAATCTAAGTAACTCTGCTAGACTAGAAATAAATCTTCTCAAGAAGTTGATTTTTCCTATAAATGCTTGCAATTCTTTTATGTTTATGGGGTGGGGTATTTGCAAAATTGCTTGAATTCTTTCAGGATCAATCCTAATGCCATCTTTAGAAATGATATGTCCTAAAAGCTTTCCTTCTTCCAAACCAAACAATGACTTTTTAGGGTTTAAAGAAATTCCATATTTTCTGCACTTTATAAATACTTGCCTTAGGTGACCTAAATGTTCTTGATCTATTTTAGAGAAAACGGTCAAATCATCTAAGTAAATAACCAGAAAATCATGTATCTCTTTAGCAAAAGCAATGTCCATCGCTCTTTGAAAGGTAGCTCCTGCCTTCTTGAGTCCAAATGGCATTTTGACATATTTAAACGTACCCCATGGTGTGGTAAATGCTGTTTTATCCTGATCATCAGGATGAACCAGAATCTGGTTGTACCCTGAAAATCCATCCAGTAGTGATATTCTCGAAGATCCCACTACCCTTTGAAGAATGTGATCCATTTTAGGTAGAGGATAGTTGTCTTTTAAAGAAACTTTATTCAAATTCCTTAAATCAACACACAGTCTGATTTCTCCTGTCTTTTTTTTGGTTGGTACTAGGTTAGAAACCCATTCTGAAAATCTGATAGGAGATATAATCCCTGCTTCAAACATTCTTTTGATTTCCTTTTCAATTGAGGGTAATAAAACAGGATTAATTCTCCTAAGCTTTTGTTTAAAAGGTTTCTGGTCTGGTTTCAAAGGTATAGTATGTTGAATTATGGATGTATCATAAGATTTGAGGTCTTCATAACTCCAAGCAAAGACATCCTGGAATTCTTTTAATAGTTCAACATATTTTACCTTCTGATCTTTTGGAAGAGATTTAGACAACTTAACAATTTTTGGATGTTCAGGTGTTCCTAAGTTGCATTCCTCCATATCGGCTTTAACAGGTTCCATTTTAGGTCTGAATGGAATATCATTTGAGTCAAATAGATCTTCCAAAGGTGTTAATCCTTTGGGTAATTGATTATCTTTTAAATTGATGATTTGTGTTTCATCTACGACCTCATCAAATTCCATTTGTTTCAAATTTTGCATGTCTTTTTCAGTGAATGCGGTTGGATGCAGCATATGAATTGCATTTTCTCTTGAAATTTCCATTTTTTGTTCTTTTTCTAGATCAATTTTATCAGCAGTCATGTCTTCATCTATATTATAGTTAGAAAACTCATTCTGAAGTGTCAAAAAACTATTGATTTGATGGTTATTCACAAATACTTGCCAATTCAAAACATTGTCGGGTATTGCAGGCCTGTGTCTTATCTCAGCTGAAAAATGATGATTAGGATCAAAAGGCAACTTACATGTACTAGCAAACATTGCTAAACTGTGAGCATGCAAGTTTTGTTTCCTGGGAATCTTGGCAAGTTGGGCTTGTAGAAATGTGTTGAGAATCTCAACAACTGTCTCTCGGTATTGTTTCAGTCTCATGTCTTTTGTTGCACATTCTCCTTTAATTTGTTGGATAATTAGTTCAGAGTCGCCTATGATTGATACCCTAATGCCTCCTAACTTCTTGACATGTTTAAGCCCCAATAAAAGAGCTTCATACTCTGCCATGTTGTTAGTGCATTTGAAATTTAACCTATAAGCATGACCCTCTGCATGATTGTTCTCTACATTATGTAACCAAATTCCAGCTCCTGCACCTAGTCTGTTTACTGAGCCATCAAACTCTAAATGCCATAGAATTTCATGTTCGTAATCTTCATCAATTGTTTTAATAGATTTTCTGACAAGAGCTAGTTGTTTAGTTGTTTCAGGTTTTTCTTGGTCATCTGGTGTTTCTTTGTTTTCAGATATTTCTTCAATTTTGTCAGTGGTTTTGTTTATGATTTCCTTTTCAGGAGCTCCTATTTCAGTAGGAAGATCTGACTCAGCATTGTATAAAATAAAAGAATCCATGTCATAATGTACAGAATAAACCGGGAAGTTTTCAGGCTTCTCATGGCTACTCACTAAGTACTTCATCAAAGTTTCTCTATATAATCTTTTAGGCTGACCAAATATTGAAATAGTTGCATAAGACATATCTAATTGAATAGATCCTCCAAGTTTAGCACCCCAAGACCTAGACAATAACATACCATATTTGGGTGGAATATCAGCGACTACTATGTCCATTAAAACAGACTTAGCAGGGTATTGGACCAAAGTGACACACAGATCTTTAATTAAACCTAAACATTTTACCTGACTGGAATCAAATGAAAACAAATCTTTGTATGGTCTAGTAATATCCAGATTCAATCTTTCCATTACCGCTTTTGGCATCAAATTGTGAGATGCTCCAGAATCAAGCATTGCATTATGGAGTATCTTGTCATGAACATTCAGGCTTACATAAAATGGAGGAGTTCCTCCACTTTCTGGTTTGCCATTAACCTCGGGGCCAAAAAGAAGTTTGGGTTGATCATCAAGAATGTTTACTGAATCATCCAATCCAGTAATGTTAATGTTTAAAGACTTGGAAATCTGATTCCTATAGACATCATGTTTAGCCAATTCTGATAAAGGAACAGCTATCTTGAGTTTGCCTATTTCAGCTTCTAGATTAAAGGGTTTTTCTGTTTGAGCTTTAACGTTTTGCACAGTTGGATTTTCTCGGTTTACTGGATCTTCAATGTTTTTCTCTTTTTCATGAATGAAGTTTTGCTTTGAAGATGTTTCGGGACTAACTTCCACTGTTTCTTCTACAGTTCCTACTTGAGGAGATGTATTAGATTGCTGTTTGTCAATTAGTTGGTTGTCAGAGACATCTTCAATTATTGGATTTGAAAAACTAGGAGTTATCCTAGGCAAAATTTGTATTTGGGGAATGTTTTATACAGGGGAAGTATTTTGTACAGGGGGAATGTTTTGTTTTCCTTTGACATTTTGTTTTGTGGTTTTCTGTTTATTTTTCTCTGGTACATCTATCCGTCTACTTCTCAAGTTGTACTGCTTATGAACCTCGTAGATTGTTGTGTCATAGCCTTCTTTGAAATCAAAAGTCTCACCTGAATGAGTGTGGAACGTTTCAAGGATATGATTCTCTTGATCATCCTGAGATAGGAAGATTTCTGATTCATCTTTGTCCTCATTGACATTGTTTATTTCTACATCTTCTGTAGGTCCTTCTGAGGTCGAACCTTCAACAAAGTTTTCTTGGAAAGGTGGTCTAATGTTTTGATCAGGGATATTCTTTCCAATATTTTGGTTGAGATTCCTCCTAAAGTTTGGGTTTCTTGCAACATTCTGGTTATCAGTAGCAGACTTTCTTTCAATGGTTTCCACTCTATCACCTAATCTTTCCATACCTTTAATGATTACATCCAGCTTCTTTTCAAAAGTTGAAGGTTCTTCCTTCATAGGCATTCTTCTCTCTGCCCTATCTCTGGCTCGTTTTTCTATCAAATTTGCTTCTACGCTCACCACTATGCTCTGCATTTCCTCTAGTGTTTGTGGAGCTCTTTCCCTAAGAGAATAAGCTATTTCAGAGTCAAAACCGTCCGGGAATTTGACCAACACGTTATTAGGTGGGGGTCTTAGATTCAGAGGAACTGCATGATATGATTCATTAAATCTAATGATGTAATCTGGTACGGTTTCATTTGGTCTTCTTCTTAATTTTTCAAATTCTGATAAGATCTGGAGAGGATCTTTCTTTTTCTCCCATCTGTTCAAAAATGCCCTATACAAAGCTTCTAGGTCAGCAATACTGTTCGGGGTGAGAGCCCTAAACCAAGTTCTAACTTCTCCGGTAAGACTTTGTACAAAAATTCTCATACGGATATCATCAGTATCAATCTCATAAAACTCAAAGTAATCTGTCATCCTTTTGGTGTGTTGTTGAGCTGTGTAGGTGCCTGATCCGTCAATAGGTGTGATCTTACTTTGGTAGTCTGGTGGTAAAGCTGGAGGGTTGGCTGGTAATATTAAAGGGGCATATCGATTGGCCATTGGAAGATAAAGTGGAGTAACAAGAGTAGCCGGCCTAGTAGGAGGAGATGGAGGCCTGACAGGTGGAGATGGAGGTCTGACAGGTGTTTGAAAAGTGGCTGAGTTCGGAGATGCTTCAGTTATTACAGAAACGTTTGAGCTTTCTTCAAAGGCTTGCTCAGATTGAATGGAGTTATGAAATTCTCTGTCAAGATGATGCGAAACAAATCTATATTGCAATTCTTCAATGAACCAAGGATCTGGAATCAACCTAGATAATTCAGTCTCAGAAAAATTTACAAACAAAGATGTTTCAAATCTCGCGTCAAAAGGAAAGTCGTCAATATAAATAATTTTCACAGGACAAGATGCAGATCTAGAGAGTGGTCTAGAACTACCTGTACTTTCCTGACTTCCTCTTTCAGAACTTTCTTGACTTCCTTGTCTTCTAAGAATCCTAGGGATCAGATTTGGATTTTCAAAAATTGGTGGTGGATTTGGGTCAGGGTTTGACCTAGTATGTCGAATCCTTTCTGAAGCCAGTTTTCTTAGAATATGTGTTTTTGAATTTTAGGTTTTACTTGAAAAATAAATACAACTTCTACAAATTCTTTAAGAAATATTGATATGTGATTAAGATTTCCTCAAAGATCTGTTTAAACTAGAGATTCTGATTGAAAAATTTGAAACTAAGATTCAATTTATAAGCTAAATCAGAGATAGACTGAAACAGCTTTTATTTACTTTTGCAATTGCATAGCAAAAGCAATTTCAAAGGCTTCCTGGCTGATTTTCAGACTCTGTCTGTAGATTATAAATCAAACAATAGTATCAATAAAATGATTCAGATCCCCAGTATGGTCGCCACTATGTTATCACTCAGGTTTTCCTAGAAGTTGTGTAAGAGGAAAGTATACCCGAAGTAACCACAAACCAACCTTTTAGATGCAGAATCTAGCCAATCTGCATCCAGAGAGGGCTCTCTCTTTATGATTTATCTTTGTTCTTGAAAGGTTTTAGGCTAGTTATAGATTCAAAGTTTGTTTTGGAAAATGGTGGAATCCACAAACTAAGGGCAAGGCTGAGAGCTTTCAGTCCATTGGGCTATGGAGTCAAAGGATGGCTTTACTGGATTTCTATTCTACGCACAAGATGGTATTACATGGCAAGATAGCTAGACAGAGAACAATCCTTAAAATTTAAAGTGGGTGGGATGATCTTGAAGGGATGAAAGGCAACTAAGAATCTTTCACCATGTTCAGAGGAAGAAGTGAATTGACTACAAACAAAGAGCAATACAGGATTCCTTATTATAGCAATCAACAGTGATTAAATTAGCGAAGCAGGAGCATTTAAGAATTCGTGCTTATAGCTAATTTAGAAGAAAACATTTAGGAACAATCACATTTGAAAACATAGTACAATTAAGCAAATTCTGTTTCAATCTCTTATGTAAATTATTCAGAAATGGATATGATGGTATTAAAAAGTAATAAAAAATTTCAGACAAAAGGTAGAAACACTTATTGAACTGTAGTCCAACACATGAATCCTGCAACAAGTCCAGTGCTTCAAATCGTTATCCAGCAAGCCACAAGTAAACTTCTCCAAAAGCTTTTATTCCGAAAATCTCAGTGTTACAGCAGAGTAATAGAATCCACCCCTCAAAACTCTATTTGAAGGCTTATTTATACAAAAATAATCTTAACAATCTTACTCTATCCTAGCCAAGAATTCAGGCTGACTTAAAGCGCATTTACAACAAACAAGAGACACATGGTCTCGAAAATAGAATAATGAGTAACGGATGATGTGTTGTTCCTTTCTTCATGGACGTGCTAAGGATAAGTGCTCTAAATAGGGCTTTGTGCTGTCCTTTGCGTATTCCTTTGACTTGTTGAATACTTTTACTTCTCACGGATACTCTTTACTCTTTCATCTGATACTCTTTTATCTGATACTCTTTCATCTGATACTCTTTTTTTTACCATTTACTTAATAGTAAAGATAAACTTTTGTCCTGACAACATTTTTTACAAAATTTCCATCATTTCCTTCCACCACTGATCATCTGGTATCATTGTTCTTCTGAGCTTCCTTAAAGTTTCATCGGCTTCAGTAAGTTTATAAAAAGTGGGTTCGTTCGGAAATAGATACTTTAACTCATGCTCCAAATGAAACAGATTTCTCACTTTTTCATAAATACTCTTCCCAGTTGGTACTGTAGGTTCTGATGAGCTAGTAGAACCTATACTAGTAGAACTTACAGCTGTATGTTTAGCATGAGCTTTGATTCTTTTCTCATAAGTTTCCAAGTCTACTATTTGATCCTCGGTGAGCATGGGACTTGGCAAATCACTGTCCAGCAGAGCTTGAAATTTTTCTCTGAAAACGTTGATGTCGACCAAAATATCATTACACTTTCTTCCTAGATTTTGCATGAAAGTTCTTTTTGTAAAAATTCTCTTTGCCTCCAAAACTACACCTGTTCTGTCATCAATTCCTAGCAATGCTAGCTGTTGTTTTGTTCTTGAATTCAAAAACTGAATGAGCTGCTGGGCTAGCTCTGGCTTGCCTCTTAATTCATGTCTAGTTTTGTTTATTTCCTCTTGGGCTATCTTGACTAACTCATTAAATTTCAAAAATAATTGAATGGAAGGCCAAATATCTCTTATTAAATTAATAGTATTTGTCCCAAAGAATATCATTTTATTTCATTAAGAGAATTTCGAGTGTAGATCTTTTGAGAAGCCTCCTTAATTTTTCCAACCTTTTATTTCTGCACGAGGTTTGTCATTCTTGTCTTTTTGGATGTGTCATATTTTCCCTCCAATTTTGTTAATTGTAATTTTACTTCTTGGAGTTATGTGACCTTTAGCTGCAAACTCTCCATCTGTTTAATCAAATCATCAGAATTCAAATTAGAAATATTCACCTGAGATGATTGTTCCTGTTGTCCTGTAGTACCTGCTGCTGAAGCCTGTTTGAGAATTTCCTGTTCCTGCAATGCCTTTTCCGGCTCCTTCTCGGTTTCATTTAGTCGCTCTGTCAAGTTTAAGAGCAACTCCATCATTTCTTCTTGTGAATTTCCTTTTATTATTTCCTGTGTCTGGGGGTGCCTTGAGGCTGGTATTTTCAACTGTTTTCTCAGTGCAGCTATATCATCCTCTTTCTTTTTTATCAGTGCCTCAATACCTTTAGTGTCTTTGGGATTGTGACCCAAACCAATAATGATCTCTTCCAGAGACTTTATTCTATTTTCCTTGGCCTGTGAGGAGGCCCTTTCAATCTTTAATGTTGCAGTAGTATTATTCAAGGAATCTTGTAGTGTTAAAGCTGCCATGGCTTTGTTGGTGAGAATGGAATAAACCATTTCTCCTGTTTTCCTATGAAGCTCTATCTGATCCAAGGGATGGATATCTTTTGCTAACACTTCAAAATTGGTTCTGATGTAATCTGTTGCTGAAGTTGGCTTTGGCACTTTAGCTTTGAAGTGGCTCATTTGCATTTTACCTTGTGAAAGATCAAATGCTGACATCAACCTTTGCTGATTGTGAGGAGCCATCTTCATATACTGATCATAGACCTACATTTTTAATGGTTCATTCCTTGTTTTGATATCAATGAAGGTTTTCTTTATGTCTCCAGTACCTGTCTTGGGCGGTCTGAAAGAAGATACTTCAGTGCTCAATTGCTTTTGTATCCCT
Organism: Pinus albicaulis; assembly: GCA_034641835.2. Lineage (NCBI taxonomy): Eukaryota > Viridiplantae > Streptophyta > Pinopsida > Pinales > Pinaceae > Pinus > Pinus albicaulis. Next base: position 358,751,202 of record CM076575.1, read on the forward strand.
TTCTGGCTTATATTTGTTTCACTTGCTGTACCTGTTTGCTGACTATCTTCCCTGCCATCATCAAATATTTCATCTATGATCTCTACATCTGGAGGTGGATCAGATTTATGTTTTTTAGCTTGATAGACTTGTGGGGCTTCTTTTGAAGGTGTGGTATCTGGAGCTGACCTCTTTTTCCCTATTTCCACATTCAGTGGAGTTTGCATCTCTGGAGCTTGGATTTGCTTTGCTGGTGTTTGAGAAGCTTTAGATTGTTCTGGTGTTTTGGAACTCTGTGATTTTTCTGCCATGACCAGGGTTTCAATGACCTGAACTATGGGTTCTTTTCCTTTACCTTTAGGCTCTGCTGTTACTGATGGGCTGTCTTCCTGTATAGCTTGTTGTAGAGTGGCTGTTGAAGATGTGCCAATATAGGGTACCTGCATTTGATCATATGTTTCTAGGTCAAATTTCTTCTCAGCATCTTTCATAAGTTTATTCAATTTGTCGGCTCCACTTCCCTCTTCAACAAGTGTTCCTTTAACCCATTCATCTTGATTTGCATACTGTTCTATGTCAGGAATTCTGTGATGTATATAAGGAGATGACTTATTTTTTAACCTTCTTTCACAAATGAAACCAAAGGGGTCATAAGGGACCCAACGAAAAGATGTCTGGAATTTTTTCTCTAATATAAGTTCTGCATCTCTCTCAGCTTCTCTAGAATTGCAAATGAAAGGACCTAACTGGCTTTTGATCCTTCACTGTGCTTTCTTCTTTACATTGCAGAAATGGATTACATCTGAGTTATTCATCTGTCTAAAGTATTCCAAAGCAAAAATTCTCATTGGTACATATCTGGGTAACTTGAATGGATGTAATTCACATCCATAAATCCTGATAACTGTATGGTTTTGGTACAAGTACCAATCCCCAACTGTGTAACTTTTTGACAATTGCAGGGTCTTTCTTATCTCAGTACTAAGCCTGGGGGGAGAAACTCCTGTTAACAAGGTTGTAGCAGGATGTACAAATTGATCAATGAATTCTGAATAAGAGTAGGGAGAATCAGAGGACAAATGAATGAAGGGGGACCAAAAAATAACAGACCTGGGATTACCTTTAGCATCAAGTTTCTGAACAGGGAAAGGGAATTTGTCTGAGTGATAGAAAATTATGAGGTGATAGATAACTGAGGAGTACTTGAAAACCTTTTCATCATCTAGCCTTTAAAAATTGATCATGGATTTTGTTGGCAATGAAGGAAGCATAGTCATACTTAATCTCAGGAGGCTGTACAGGGGTAAAGATAGATAGCAAAGCCAGAGTTATCTCGTCAACATACTCACTGGTATTGAATCCTAAGACAAAGGATATTACATTCACAATAAGCCTTCCCAATTGATTGAAAAAACAAAAACCATAGGGGGGAGTCCCTTTTGGCTGATGCTCGGGTAACATGAAGTACTGACACATTGCTTTCAATTTTTCTGGAGTTAACAGTCTGGTTTTCTCAATTAGCCCTTCCATGGATAGAGGTGCTAATTCTTGTTCTGGCTCAAATTGTAACATAGCATTGATAGCTTGAGGTGTTATAGGGAACAAAACACTTTGATCAGGAGCTAATACAGCTCTTTGTGTGGGATCATAATTTGCATGACAGTAATGAATGATTTCAGGGAAAACGTGGACTGTAGGAATGAAATACCTTGGGAGATTGGATTCCCACAACCCTATAAGATCTTGCCCTTTTGAGTATTCGTCTCTGCAGCGACAGAAACTCAAACGGGGACTTTCATCGAAATGCAGGTCTTTTATTTGGAAATCTTCATCTATGAGAGGCAAGTAGTCTAGGTCTCGGTGAGGAGCATTCAAAGGAGTGACGTTTAGAGCAGTAGGGGCCTCCATTTTGGTTCTTGTGGATTCAAAATGGAGGTTTCAGTTTTTCTTGCAGACCGAACGGGATATCGGACAAAAGAAGAAATTGGGACAAATTGCAGGTTTGGGAAGCAAATTCACAGGTTTTAGCTCTTCAATGAGGACTCAGAGAGGATCTTTAACCACTTTTTCAGAGAAAAACACAAGAAACAAAGCTTAACTTGCAGTCGGGGTGCGGAATGATAAATACCTGTTTTTTAATGAAAACTGGTTCTTCAACAGGTAATGGATAATGGCAGGAACGTTCTTCAACACGGGCGCAGTGGAATTTCTGAGTAATTTGGTGTATTTGCAGTGAATTTTGAAATTTGCAGCGGGAGCTTAGTCTCTTTCGAAAACCAAAATAACTAAAAAAACGCGAAAAATGGCTTAAAAACAAGTCAAAAGGGTTTTTGTCGTTTTCGAGGCGATGACGTCATTCGACGTACGGGGTGACGTAAGGGAGTGGGACCGGCGGTATTTGATAAGCGGTAAGCGGTGAGCCCGCACCGCTTATGGAGGAAAGCGGTAAAAATCGCAATGGCAGCGATTCCACAGGCTGCTTGCCACGTGGAATGCTGAATAGTCAAACCCGCTCATTCCCCGCTGGCTAAAAAACTCACATGCGATGGGCAGCGGGATTGATCGGGACCGTTAATCACTGGAGGAATGATCTGACGGCTGGAGGAAAAGGAAACTTGTGCGGTTTGGAAAGTGGGCCCGTCGAGGTTTAAACAAGCTTTGACGTGTAATTTAATCACCCCGGGGAGAAGCTAATAGGCGGGAATGGTTGTTAATTAGTCCAAATGACTAATTAACCCCGTGAATTTTATAAAAGGAATTGCGGCGGGGTTTGGCCATGTGGAATACCACGTGGAATGCTGAATATGGTGGCGCGGGATTCAGTCGTAATCTTTTCTTGTTTTTGGTGTTAAAACACATATGTTATGTGTTTAACGCTTTTCTTCATATATTTTATTATACGATGAATAAATTAATACAATTAATTCATCATAGGGGCGGAATGTATATATAAGGTTAGAGTTTTACCAAAGGGCTTTATAAAGCGGGGTATTTAAATGTGCGGGACTATATATGCTTTGGTAAAACATTATAATAAGAAGGTTTTGGGGATATTTATTAGGAAAGGGAGTTATATACATAAGAAAAAGGGATTTCACTAGGGATTTAATATAATAGAGTTAAGTGTTAGCATGAAAAAGGACAAGGAAAATCAAAACATCTTTGTATATCTAAGAAAGTGAAAACTTATGAAGTAAATTGCACATTTTTATCTTCAACACTTAAACTTAGAATAACAAGTTGTTTTGAGGAATTTTATGGAATGTTGCATCAGTTTCCTAAGTAAAATAGGATTTTACTTAGGAAAAAGTTAAAAATGGAAGATAACAATGATGAATTATTTGAAGTGCTTAGGTCTTTTTTGATCATTAGGCCGAGGGTCCGGTCCCTCCAGAAGTCAAGGAAATGCCTTGAGCCCCTTTGATCTCCAATTACCTTAGTACTTTTTTGGGGGAAATTAGTAAAACTCTTGAGGGGAAAAAAATGATGAGGGAGGTTAATGAATTTGACTTTTCTTGCTGTGATTTTCCAGTGTATTTCCTGCTTTAGTACTTGTGATGAAAGTAAATGATTAACCAACAGGTAGCAGCACCATTCATCAGATAACACTTTTGTAGCACCATCTACCTACCCTATCTACTTAGCACTACCATTTTGTCTTCTTTATTAGGGTGCATTTAGACTTGCAAACCCTTTTCAATCTTTTTCTTTTTACATGATAAATCTATCTATTTCTACCCTTATTACATCCAAGGGCTCAGATTAAGCTGTTGAGCACCTTTTTATTTACTCTACCTATCTACTTATCTGCCAAGATTAAACTGTTTGGCTAGATATTTATTCTCTAATCTATAACATGAAATTGAAATATGTCTAAGCCAAGTTTAAGCAGTTTGACTTATTCATGAATTGTGGCAAAAATTTCACAAGCTGCACACAATGGAATGACATCCTCTGCCATATTTGGCTACCGATGTATAAATTTTAATAAAAATTATGTATTTCCTGGATACTCTTGATCTAACAATTATATGCCATTTTTAAATATAGAATCGCTTCTACAAAAATTCTTGCGGAAAATTTAAAACACGATCGCCAATTGCAATATAAAGGAGAAAGATCAATCACACATAACACAGATGTTTTTACTGGGAAAGCATAAAGCTAAAAATCCCACTATCACATATTATGTATATATCATGGATCATGAAACAATCTCATACAAAACTCTAATCCAAGAGCTTTCAGTACAATATACAATCGTCTCACACTGTCTTGCAGAAATTTGCAAATGCCTTATCCAAATTTCTGCCTCACAACAACCTGCCTCCACTGCGCAATCCAAGATTGTTACAAAGACTAATTCGATGCAATCATGCCCTCCTTGACTACACAATCCTCATGAGCATATCCAATGTGTGTTTGTCTTGCATGAGTATAACCCAATATAGTACAACTGATATTCAACTATCCCTTTCACCTACATCTCAACTGGGTCCTCACTAGATCTGACATGCATGTAGTTAACAGTAGTAAATATTCAGTTGCATGTGATACCACTGATTGTGAATTAATTGATAATTAATTCATCTATCTCTCACTAGTGTATCTTCAATTACAACTAGCGCAATTGAGTTTATCTCACTTAACTGAGTTAAACTACTTTACAACTCACGTAACTACACATCCAACACCATTACAAATTAGAATCACTCAGTTACAACTAATTCCACTTCCATGTCCCAACAACCAACCTTTGAACTCGAAATTACTTCAGCTAACTAGTTTTCCACTTCAGTTAACTGATTCCAAGTGCTCCATGAGAATAGATTAATATTTATTGTCCAACTATTATTAAGGGATAATAATATTCGATATGCATCTATAAATAGACATGAAATCTATAAATAGAACTAGCACATACATCTAAAAATATAACATCATCTATAAATAGAATTTTCTCACCATATATAAATTGAATTTGTTCATCCATTCTAAAAATAGACTTCCACTTAAAAATAGCCTGAGGCTCCATCCTAGTGTAGGTTCTTAATTTTCACTAGGATCTTCTTGTTGAATCTCAACAACGAAAGATGATCTTGTCAGCATAATACAATGTTGGTCAGTGGAGTGGATGACTCCACCCATAGGAGGCAAGGAAGCAGAGAAATACACCTCGCACACATGCGGGTATAAGTGGAAAGGATAAAGATGTAGAGCAGACAGAGTCAGAACATGACCAAGGTGTGCATGACCCTCCCAACGATATATATCTAGAGGATTCAAGATTCATCATCTAGAAGGGGTCCCTACAGTATCTACGATAAACGGAAGGAATAAGCAGAAGGCAAACAAATCTACGGGTGCAACACCACTTGTCCTCATTGAGGGGGACATCGACGAAATCGGGGATAAAGTTCAAGAAGTGAAAAAGGAGTCGTGGAATAGGATCGAGGATCACTACAGCGAGCTCTTAACCAGTGTCGAGGAGATAATGAAAAAATTAAAGTTATTGCTGCAGACATCCAGACAATTGGAGCATACGAGCAAACAACATGAACAGACAACTCAAACAACATAGCTAGAGCACCGAATAGAGACAACATTTGGTTTAAGAACTTTGTAGGTACTAGGAGGAGCGATGCAGTTTAAAGATGCTGAAGACAGAGAATGCACAAAATGGTGGGATCATGTTAATATGAACCTTGCTACCCTACCCATTCAAATATTTCACGATTTCCACAAAAATATAACAGATGAGCTCAAGGAGTGAGAACAAAACACTTAGCTGATAACCATGTAGGTGGAGAAGGAAAGAAATATGATGAATAAGGAGCTCGATCGGATGATCAATGAAATATATGAGGTGCGCCAACAATAGAAACAACTAGAAGAAGTAATGCATAAGACTTATAGTGAAGTTTCAGACGTCAAGGTTCGCGCATAAGAGTCACCACAAGAGAAGGTCGTGAAGCTCATCCTTGCAATCAAGGATTCAAAGAATAAGTTTGCCGAAATGAAGTTTGAATATGATGTGAATATTTCTGAGCTAAAATGATGAATTTGTAGCCAGCCACGCCACCAGAAGTACGCAAGCAGAGAAAGACGAACCTCAAATCTATAGTGAAAGGCATCTCCGACACAGTGGCAGAATGTAGAAAACTGCAAGATGAAAATTTGGAGTTTTGGACATCACTGTAGGATACAGATGAAGAAGAAGTAGCTGGACGAGATCCGGGAAACTAGGAATACCTTAGCAGTCTCACAAAGGATCGTTGGGATCACAAATGGAATGAATCTCCAGAGTCAAATCGAAGATATTCATAGGAAAGAGTCGATTATAACAGCAAGGACTCAACCATGGCAGGATGAGGCCCTCAGGCTTTCACAGACAATAGATGGAAATCTCAAGGAGCTACGAAAAAGCCAGAAAGAAGAGCTATAGAAGACAGTCGGACCAACAACAGTGGCTTAACTAGAGGAAGTGCGCAAAGAGGAAAAACAGGTAGAAAAAACACTTCAGCAGTGTAATGTCACCTACACGAGCATCACAGATAAGATTCGAGGTACAGGAGCTGAGTGACTCAGGACAAGTCACATGTGAGTGTTGGGGGTCTATTGGGCACGGCCCAAATTGGTCCAATTTTTGTCAAAATACTTTGCATCTTGACGAGCGGAGTGCGTGGTACCGTGAAGTTAGATCTACCACGCGGAGTCTAGGGGCTTCAAGGTGGGTCGAAGCCCCCCATTTTGTAATAGGTTTCGAGCTTTTAGTTGATTTTTTTTCGAAACCCATGATATGTGGACCATGGTGTTGTGTCTATGTAATGTATATAAAGCGATGTAATGCTTTTTCAAAGAGATCATCATGAATTAAGTCTATGGTCAAGGGTTAATTGTATTTATCTTTCAGTGTTTGGGCCTTAAGGAAAGGCTCTACAGCTAAGTGTGCAGAGACCTTCGAAGAGTCTACAGCTTAGTGCTTAGACCACCTACAGATGTGTGCACAGGTTGAGAAGATGAATGTACTGAACATATCCATATTAATAAAGAAGAAGAATTTTTGGGCATATTCTGTGTTTATATGTGTTATGTTGTTGTTTATCTATTTATGCAAAGTAGTGATTGCAAGTATATGTGTGATAGCGCAATTTATCTTATTATTTAATAGGTTTATGTTTATCTAAATTCGATGAAGTAATTAGAATACATAGCGCAGTTGTGATATACATGTTAGACGATTGGTTAAACACAGATAAGCAAAGTAAAATCCACCTCGTGCAATCCCTCCAGGCTGCAGAAACCTGGCTCTGCAACCACTCATAGCCACCTCAAGTGAGACTGAAATTTGCTTATACATCATTGCTGAAAGGGCCGGTGTTTGAGGGTTTTGTTGGTGCAAAGTCCAAGCTGAATCTGTGTCAATCCAAAACAACCCAAAAATAAGAAAAGGTTGAATATTCTCCAATAGGCTTAAAAAAAAAACTAGGTATGTAGGTCGTAGAAAAAATTGTGTAGGGTACATTGATCCAGGTGGCTCTAGAAAACCTCAAAAATTAGAGGTGGCTTCAAAAAGGCTCAAAAAACAAAGTCCTTGGATTGAAAAAAATGATGGTCAGATTGAATATTTTGTCACAAGTTCTCCAACAACGCAAACGACACCTCAATCCGATTTCGTATGTGAAAGTTATGCTTAGTCAAAGTTTCAATCAAACTGGCAAAAATTCAAAGTCAAAATTCTACCACATGGCAGGTCATAAATACGACACATGGAAAAAAATTCAATAGGCCTAGTGGGACCCAAAGAGAAAATGCGGCAGCCTAGTCATCAAACAAGGTGGACCCATAAGTAGGTGATGTGTCAACACCACAGGTTGACACATGGCAAGTAGGTCACAAAAATGGCATATGATGTTGACCAATGAGATCTTGCCACATGGCCCAATCACATGGTGCCACATGGAACATTAAATTATGCCCAACTTTTCTTGTCATGATGCAACTTCATTTTTGTCTTATTCTCATGGTTTTGGGAGTCGTTACAATATGGGCATACGATTTCCATATATTATATAGTTTGAAAACTATATTAAAACTAAAATTAGGCTTTAAAACCATATTAAATAAAACTTAGGAGTCCAAGGGTTTTGTACCAAAACGCCCCACCAACAAAAATTAACTTAATATGGTTGTGCCAACCATTGTGCCTGTTAGCGCAAGGAGTCACTCCTTGACTACAAAAGGAGTATGCCTTACACATCATAGTTCATTTCAAATTTAAAAGGTTTTGAGTGGTGGGATGGCTTCTTAAAGAGTTTGAAATGATATTTTAACTTTTAGACTTTCATGCATTTGAAAAGTTGTGGAAACTTTATAAATTGTATGGATAAATTGGTAGTATAGGGAGTAGATTGTAACAAATGAAAGGATATAGATAGCTGGTACTTACTATAAGAAATATGCATATCCTAAATCAGTCACACAACTACAATAGTGGCTCTTTACATAAAATCTGTTTTATGTAAAGTAAACAACATTTAGAAAGAAGCATACATGTATAAATAATTTCATAGATCCTTCATGAAACCTTCACTAACATGCTCTACAACATACATTTGATTTTCAGAAGACTGGGAAGTTGATAATTAACTATTAGATCCTCTAATAATTCTCTTACTCGTACTTTACTAGTTGTTGCAACTCATAAATCAGAAGAAATAAACAATGAGAGAAACACACCATACATTAGATAGTCCTTGAATCACAAAATCCTCCAGCATGAAGTGAAAAAAGGAGTTTTCTTTATTATATTAAGTCTTCAAGTAGACCAGCATCCAACATGGAAATGGTATTTACAAATTATATATAGAGAGAGAGAGGCACCAACTCCATCTCTCCTAAAAGGAAGGAACCACTCTTTCTCACATTACACAGGTGTTATATGACATTAAATATATATCCCACCGAAATCTAACTAACATGACAGCTATAGTTGAGAGAAGAGAAGACAGTTTGGACTGTACTGCTGAGTATGCTGACATGCTGCCCCTTTTTTTGTTGATTTGTCTCCTCGTGACTTTGTTTCTTTAATAACCATGTGTCTTCATTAAATATGACCTTCAACAACCTCATAACCACTTATCAACCATCATTTGTTATATCCATATACTTATGAGTCCTTATCTTTCCTGAACTTGCTCGGAAACTTTGTTGACAATTGTCAAAAATCATTTAAAATAGGCGCTACCGGAAATTGCAGTAAAAACCTGTAACTGCGCAAAAACTATAATGCTACCAAAATTTATGGTAGTGCTCTGTTTCTTTTTCAAAAATGCACCGCAAACACTTGAAAACCATGTGCAGACTTCTGCACTTTGAAACTTTAGTTGTTGTTCAAAAATTTACTTAGTAAGTAAAAAGGTATTTTATTATGAAACCCTTTTACCTTTCTTCCATAAATTTGTTGCTTTTGCAAGCTTGTCCAAGTCTAATTTGGTTTCAACAGATGATTTTGATCTTGTGGTCCTGGTGGATGTTTCTTTGACAGTGGTCTTTTTATCCATTGAACCCTTTTGAATTTTTCTTCTTTTTGAGGATTATGTTTTCTCATCTGAAGGGGCTTTGCCTTTGTCTTTCTTCTTGGACTCATTAGTCTGTAACCCTTCATATTTTCCTTCTACATCTATAACCTCAGTCAGCAAACTTGTATTATGCATGGCCATAGATTTAAGCCTAAAGTTGTTGTTGTCTCTAGTGTGTCTTTTTCTGCTACCAGCAACAAGTTTGGCATCCTCTTTCCTTATTTTGTTGTTGATTTCATACCCTGCACATTTTAGGAGCTCTTCATCAGACTTTATGGGTTGATATTCCTTTTGAATTTTTTGTTGAATATCTGCTTCTGAAACTTTAAGTAGCACCTATGATTTGAATTTTTCTATAGTTTTAGACCTTCCTCTCCGTGCTTTGGTATAAAAATTAGGAAGAGGAGAAATGGGAAGCACCATATTCATGGATTTAGGCTTGCTGGTTGATGAGCATTCTCCTTTCTCCAACTTTTTCTCAACCTTGAATGAAGGAGTATTTTATTTTCTACCTTTATTCTTTTTATGGATATTCTCCTTCTTAGCCTTTCTCTTTATTCTCCTAGCAGGATGAGGGTGTTGTTGTGAAGCTGAATATGGTTGAGCTGCAACATCTGGTGTAGGTGCAGGTTGGTTTTCCCTGTAAAACAGAAAATGGTCCCATGATTGATTTCTTTTCCTGAGTTCTACCTCAACTAACACTTTGATAACAACTTGATGATATAGTTTGTATTTTGCAGCAGTTGTGTGTGTTTGAATATTAGCTGAAATTTTTTTCAAGCTATTCAGTATAAATAATGGTAAGTTGAGGGTCTTCATACCTACAACATGAAACAAAAATCTCATATGATAAAGAAAAACCATAGTGTATCTCCTCTCACTGGTGAGATAAATTTTGATGAGCTTAACAGCCTCAGCCCATTGATTCTTGAGGTAACCATTGGGAATTCCTTTGGCCCATTTGGGATCTATGTTTCCATGTTTAAGGAAATTGTTGAGGTCTCCTCCAGCGATTACTTGGCCTTTAAAATATTTTTCTCCTTCCTATGGAAGGTTGAAAGCTTTAGCAATTGAATCTTCTAATACTTGCAATCTGAGACCATAGATGGTTGCTTCCTGTCCATTGAAAGAGTGTGAAAAATATTGAGCTACTCCTAAATTAGAACCTCCCAGTATTTAACACAATGGATACTACCCTTCTTGAACAAACAACTTTCTCAGATCTAGATTAGCATCAACTAGGTCAGTGCCTTGGGGTTCAATTAATTTTAGCTTTCCTCATTTCTTAGTCATCTTCATTGATAAAGAAGTTTTTCTGTTGAAATATGATAAGTTTCAAGGCTAAAGGAGCTCACCTAACAAGTTTTATTGTGTCTTCTAAGAGATTTTGTCTAAAATCAAAGACTCCCTTCTCAAGCTGCTCACTAGAAAATCTCGTTCACCAACAGTGAAACTCAAATCTGATAGTCTTCCTTTCTTTTCGATGGTTTAAAAGATATACATTGGTTCACCTTCCCATGCAAGATACTTTTCATTATGGTAAGTATCTTAGACCGTAGCATACACCCTGTGATAGTCATTATGATCTTCAGTTGGTTGTGGAGTTTCAGATGGTATGCTACAAGTGGCTATGAGCAGAGCTGTAACTGGAAGTCACCTCCACTGTATCTTTATTACAAGCCTAAATTTCAAGTAGTGTCTATGCGTGATCAACCAAATGGTGATCGCATTAAAACCACAAATCCACGATTTATTTCAACAAATAATATGTACTTTGACATGTGGATGAAGTGACTCAACTGGCCAACATAACGGACAACTGTAGGTTGTGCTTAGCTGCGGATTGATAGTGTTCACCACGTATAACCACGACTTCAACTCAAAATTACTGACTGTAAACCTTTCCTATCATGTGGCCTTACTCGTGATAAAATATTTGAAACGTATTTTATAACAGGAACACATGGCTTGACACAAAGGTTTCAGATGGTATGCTACAGGTGGTTGGAGATGAGCAGAGCTATAACTGGAAGTCACCTCCACTATATCTTTATTACATTCCTAAATTTCAGGTAGTGTCTATGTGTGATCAATGAAATGGTCATCACATTAAAACCGCAGATCCACGATCTATTTCAACAAATAACACGTACTTTGACATGTGGATGAAGTGACTCCACCAAAAAATAGGACGAACACCTAGCGTTCACCACGTATAACCATGACTTCAACTCAAAATTATTGACTGTAAACCTTTCCTATCACGTGACCTAAATCATGATAAAATATTTGAAACGTATTTTATAATAGGAACACGTGGCTTGACACAAAACGGATGTTGCTTCTTTTCTTTTTTTTAAACTAGGGAAGTTACTAGAATTTCTGGTAGCATCAGGTTAAATAAAAATAGACACAAAACATAATTAAAAAAAATTGTCTGAAAAGGGCTAAAACAAACGCTACGGAAATTTTGGTAGTGTTCAAATTTTTTTTGAAATTTACAAATTCTATCCTAAAAAAACAAAAAATTTAAAATAGATGCATGAATTAGCATAGAACTGTGCTATCATTGGCTCCATAGGGGATAGAGCTCTCCCTGCGAGGCTCTAAGAATATTTTGTAGTTGCAGCGCCTTGTCATTGGGTTATGGAGTCTTATTATGAAACACACCGGTATTTACAACAGATTTAGGTCACCAGCAGCCTTAGTAAAAGAATTTATTAAGAAAGTGCCCATTAAATGTGCCTCCAAACAGTTATGTCACGTCAAGGTGTTGTAACTCAAAATTATTGTTCTACAAAATATTGGAGATTTTGAAATGACCGAGACATAAGAATCAAATGTGGAATGCTTACCTAGGTCTTGATGTTGTGCATCCCGTTTCAACACTAGATCTCCAATCTGAAAATCTTCCTTTTTAGTTCCTCTATCAAAAAAATTCTTTACAACTTGTTGTTATTTTCTTACCAAATCATATTGATGTTCTCACTTTTGCTGCACTTCTATGATTTGATGAATTCTTTAGGTCATTTCATTTGGCTCAGCTTCATGATCTTGCAGAAATTTAGATACAAGAATGGCTAATTGGACTAGAAAAACAGCATCATTTCCATAAAACATTTGAAAAGGTGACGTATTAATATATTTTTTGATTGTCACCCTATCACCCCATAAATCAGACTTCAGCTTAGAGTCACAGGCTTTCTTGTTTTGCTCCAATACCTTGGTGATGATTCTTACCAAACTTTTGTTAGATTATTCAGCTAAACCATTCCCTTGTGGATAGTAAGTTATAGAGTGAGTAAGTTAAATACCATAATCTTCATAGAAATTTACCAATGGTGTAGCTTTAAGAGCAGCTGCATTATCTCCTACTAACCTTGATGGACATCCAAATTTGGTTATGATTCCCTCGAGAAAGTTAATGATAATTTATGAGTAGCATTACTAGTGAGTATTGCTTCAATATATTTGGTGAAGTAATCAGTTGCAACAAGAATCCAACGATGTTATCCACTTGATGGTGGATGAATTTCTCCAATGACATCTAAGTCACATTGCTAGAAAGGTGCAGAAAAAATTATGGGCTTGAGAGGCAAAGACTTCAAAAAAAATTTACCAGTGAACTTCTGACATTTTTCACATGCTCTCACCTCATCACATACATCAGAAAATAAGCTAGGCCAAAAATACCCAGCTCTTAGTATTTTGTATGCAGTAGTCCTCCAATAGTGATGACCTCCACACGCACTACTATGCATATCAAACATAACTTTCTTGGACTCATCTGGGTCAATGCACCTCAAAATAACTCATGTAGGATCTTTCCAATATAAATAGTTATCCTTGATGTAGAATTTAATAGTTTTTAGCTTCAAATATCTTACTCTTCTTTTATCAAAATTTGGAGGAGGTTTAAAATGCTGCATAAAATAAATGACATCCTTATACCAGCTGCACTTAGAAAGCTTTACATCCACTGCTATGTTGTCTATAGGTTTTGAAATTTTCCCTTCTAGATTATCATTCATGAAATTCAAGCCCAAAACTTTATAATTCTCTTCAGCGAGTAGTTTGACTAATCCTTGACCTTTGATTAGTTTAGTAGGCTTTATCTCTAAATCAAATTCAAGAACTTTGGTCACCCACTTACTTCTTTTTCCATCAATATCTAGTTGAAATAATATTTTTCTAACAACAGATGAATGTACATAGGAAATAATTTGAGCATTCAAAATATAAACTCTAAAAGGCTTCAGAGCTTTCACTAATGCATAAGCATGCTTTTCCAACATTTTATACTTCAATTCTGCATCTCTAAGAGCTCTGCTGAAAAATGCTATGGGGGCTTCCTTATTTTTTGCATATTTTTGTAATAAAACAACAACAACGGTATCTTGAGAGGAAAATGAGAAGATCAAGAAAGGCTTTGAGTATTCAGGGCTTACCAATTGAGGTGCTTCATTGATAGCTTTTTTTATCAGCTCAAATGAATTTCTGGCTTTAAATGTCCACGTGACTTATTTGTCCTTCTTTAGCATGCAAGTAATATGCTTCACCACTTCAGCAAAATTGGGAATGAACCTTCTTAAGAAATTGATCTTACCAAGGAAATATTGAATCTCTTTCTTAGATCTTGGAAGTGTTAAGTCCTGAACTGCAATCACTCTTTTGGGATCAATTTTCATTCCATATTTAGAAACTATGTGACCCAACATCTTACCTTCTTTAAGAGAAAAATGAGACTTCTTTGGATTCAATGATATACCATATTTTCTGCATTTAACAAATATGTGTCTCAAGTGTTGAAGGTGTTCTTGATCTGAAGCTGAAAAATAGTAATATCATCCAAATAGATGACCAAGAATTTATCCTTTTCTCTAATGAATGCAAAGTCCATAGCACGTTTAAAATTAGCTATGGCATTCATAAGCCCAAATGGCATATTTTCTTACATGAATGTTCCCCAGGGAGTAGTGAAAATTGTCTTATCTCATTCTTCCGGCCAAACAAAAACTTGGTTGTATCCAGAGAACCTGTTGCACCTCAGAATTACCCTCTCTTTGACATCCTTTCTCACCTTTTTCCTTACTTTCTCATAATCTCATATACTCCAATCAATGATAAATGTCATTTTTTGTCTTAAGGAATGCATTTAAATTATTTCCATGTTATATTCTAATGTTCTTTCTATTCAAATGGATTTTTGTAATTTGGCTACAGAACTCAACCTATTTTGCAGCTAATCGTTGGTTCCATAGCTACTCTCATGGTCTGACGGGTTCCAAGGATCAAATGGATAAATAAGACACATGGGCATTTCCAGAATCATCTACACATGGATTTCGTCCTATCTACTTGATCGAGATTGATAGAAAATATGCCTGAGATCGTGGTCAAAGTCTAGTCAAAGGACGTTAGCCAAGAACAGAAGGACTCTTGATTTCCTCTATCGTAGCAAATCAAGAATTAAATAGTCAAATTCCAATTCTATATGTCGGTTAATATTAGCCACTTGTAGGCAGAATTAGCTCAAAACATTTATGTTTGTTTTATTTAAATACCGTTTGTACAGAACCGAGAATAAGTTAATTTTTTGTTGAACGTTGTGTATTTTTTTGAGACTCCATTCTATTATAATTCAAGGATCTTGTTCATGGTATCAGTGATTGCTTAAGTGCGTTTATAACCAGCAAGGATCTCAACCGAATCTGTTGCAGAGGGCCCTTGCATAGGAGGAGGTTTTCGTTCATTTTTTTAGTTCAATTTCCTTACTCTATTTTTGTCAATTCCGTTTTCTGAATAGATTAATGTTACATTTTAGTTTTGATCAATAGCATAGAATTTAATCATAACTGTGTAATCATTGTTCTTCTAAAACATTTTTTGAGGATAGATTTATCTATTTTAAAATTGAATTAAGTTTGAAGCAATAAGAATTCACAATTATCTAGTTTCCTTTATTGTTTTGTTGTTTACTTTCTTAGATTAGAACTATCAGTTAATTGTATCAATGGATGTTCTCAACGGTCATTTTAAGAAGATGATTCTAAACTAAATTATTGAATATCTAATTCATACAATTATTGAGCTTTCCTCTACATACTTTACTTGCTTTCTAGGACATTAGAAACTAAGGTATAATTGATTACTTACACAACATCTCAAGAGGATAATACTTCATATTGAATACTAGAGTAATCAAACATAAATTAGTTGTTTACAATCAGTTGAGCTTTAAATTTGCATGCTTTCACATTTTCTTTTAGATCCTCATTTAATTGCATCACTAGATGTTCTTAAAATTCATTCCAAGAAGTTGATTTGATCATATTTCTAGACTGGATGATTGAATATTTAATTCATGCAATTACTGAGTTTTCCTCTGCACACTTTACTTGCTTTTCTAGATCATTAGAAACTAAGGCATTTTTGGTTACTTACACATCATCTCAAAGAAGGTGACACTTCATATTGAACGCTAGAGTAACTAAACATACATTAGTTGTTTTCTTTTCTGCTTTTTTTTTTCTATGTAAAACTAATTCTATTATGTATAACAGTTACTATTACAAAACTGTTGTAGCGTCAGCTGTGAGAGCCTGACTACTGGGCTTGATGATCAAGCTAGTCATAGAGTGTCTGGACCGCCCTAGATGGGAAACCGGTCCTTTTAACAAGAAATTCTTGGCCGCCCTTAAAAGGGAAACCGGCCTTAAGTACATGCATAACAAAGAAACATAGAGATAGGTACTGAAATTAACCATCAGCCATTCCAGCTGAGCCTTGAGACCAAAAATCAAAAAACTCCAACAGTAATTGAACAGAAAAACCTGGAAAGTTTGAGGACTGAACGTGTCACTGTTCATGTGCTGGAGACAAAGGTTCCTCCATGATCCTGCATCCATAATCATAATCATTGTTGCTATCGTCCATTCCAGCTTGGCACACGTCTTTCATGAATGTGTGTTCGTCCTCCTTGCTCAGCGCACTCTATGAAGGGAGATTGGAAGCTGCAGGAAGTACCTCTCCGCCGGGGGAGCTTGGAACCAGAGGGGGCAGGGGAGATGTAAATTTTTGTAGATGTTCTATGCTTGATGCAACTTTACTTTTATTACAGCAATCACAAAAAAAAAAAAAAAAAGTTGATAGAACATATCAGTGGATCTTATAGAAGACAAACCAGAAACAGAAAAATGTGATGGTGCGCATATGGTCACCGTGACGCGTTAACCAAGAAAGCCCTTGATCGCCCAACCCGCATCGTGTTGCTGAACAACCTCAACTTACCACGAACAACCCGTTAACCTAAAAGCTTTCACGTCCGCAATTCAACGAGGAAGCAAGTAAAAAGTCATCGCAAATATCAAGTTCGCGGCTAACCTTAAACCCTGGGATTGCACAATGCATCGCCTCCCTATTGAATTTTTCCAACACCAAATTTCTTTGCTGGCACTGAATTAAATGCTGTCAAACCCATAGGAACCCAGTTGTAGAATTTTCGCTCTTTCGCTTATGGGGTGTCTCTCCATTCGCTAATGCGAGTCAAATTGTCTCAATATGCCCGGGGACAATCGGCGAGAAGATGTGTTGAGCAGCAGTTGTGAAATGCTCTCCAAAGTTGACTGTATTTATATACATCATTGAGGTGTGTGACACATCTGCTGGGGGTGTAAAACCTTAAGGCCGACCTGCACATATAATTTATTATAAATAATAAATTCAAAATAAATGTTCTGCTCATCGGATTAAGATATATTTTATATGGATTTTACACCTCTCCGAAAGAGGAATCCAACAAAAATATTAGCATCTTAATCTTAGCATCACAACATGGAGTTTGGACCTAGTTGTCCAATTTTAACAGGAGAGGCTGAGTGGGCAGGAACGGGGTAAGGAATCTCTTCACAGAGAGTAACAGTGATAAAGGCAGAAATAATGGACCTATTTGAGGAGCAGTCGAAACGAAGCTCAGCATTTTGGGTGGATTGCCAAATGAAGGTCCCAGCAGGCGCATGAGAGATAGGGGAGAGAGAAATGCTGGAGGGAACAGAAGCCATAGGAGGAGTTGACGAAGCAGCACGAACAGAATCCGGAGGGCGCCCACGACCTCTATCTCTGCCACTACTCGGAGCTTGTGGCTAGACATGTTCCTCATCAGCGGAGGAGGATTCTGAGGCGGAGCAGAGATTAGGACGATGATAAGAGGTAAGGCCTCGACTAGCTCCCCGCCTGCATCGCATCCTCTGTCGGAGACGAGGCATGGAGATGGGGACGGGACTAAGGAGACTCGAGCAGAAAGAACAGCCAGAGAGCACAGGAGCCCTGAAAGAGGAATGAAAATCATGACAGATTGCCAACTCAGCACTGACATGAGGATCCAGATCACCAGGATGATCTGCCGAAGCGCTGGGTAGAGGATTAACACTGCAGAGGGGGCTATGAGAGTAATGATACCCAAGGAGAGTCTCAAAACAAGCAAGGAGGTTGCACCGACGACCAGTACGGGTTCTCTCACTGGAGTTTGCAAAGCCAGGAGAGCATTCGCCACGGAGGGGAGTCGGAGATCTACCACAGCAAACACAATCATGCGCGTTGTCCATATTGAAAGCCAAGACCAGAAGAACCGCCATAAGAAATGGCATGGTGAGACAATTAAGAGAATGATCGCCTGCTCGATTTGGTGAGTAAATGAGCTCTTAAATGTTGGTACAGGGAGCCATATGGGCTTCCCATGCGAGCTCCTTTGGGAGCTGCGCAGGGACCCATGTCCCATCAAGCCACTCCAGCATCCGCATCCGGAATCTTTTCTGCTTTCACTTAGAATAGAATTGCAATTTCAATTTCAGTTATAATATTTATCTATGGAATAAAACTAATGTTAAAGTAGAAGTCATTTGAATATATACTTTGTTTTTCATATTAGATTCTAACCAGTCAATAAATATTTGATTCATTTTTATGCAAATTAGTTTAACTTATGAACTTCCTTTTCTTCCTTCTTAAAAATCATTAAGATTTATTTATTTCTCTCATAGTTTTAGATTAACACTCTTAGATATAAAGAAAAAAACCCCCAAAACAACATGAAAATACATACAATGAAGTAAGAAGAAGGTTAAATAAGCACATATAGTGCACCAAAGTTCATCAGTTTACAAAACTCGGTTGCTAAAATATGCAAGAAATTTAAGACATTAAATTGACTAAACATTTTGGCGTTGTTTCCAAGGAAGTGTAATTAGACAGCCTTATTTCTTACATCTAAAAAAATGTGTAGAGAAAGAGACTCTAGGGGCAGATTCATAGCTAGAGGCAGAATTTTAATTTCTACAACACTACTCACTCCACCAAGACCACTAAGTGATACACCTCCATCTCAAACTCATATTCCATACTTCACTAGCCATAAACTTCCTGAAGTCCTAAGGTCAAAAATCCAATTAGGAGGATCTCCTACTCCATCCACTAAGGCAGTCTTAGAGGAGGAAGATCCTAGATCTCCAACAGAAGGAATAACCTTTTTCACCTCTACAGGGGAACATATTTTAGCTAAACAGTTATAAATTCCTAGTGGAGAGGAAGATAAAGAACATTTCTTCAACGTACCATTGATAGAAGAACCAGAGGAAGAGCGGTTAACCTTGTAAGTTGAATCTTATATTAGCTCTGAAGAATCTATAATGGCAAGAAGAGGAGATGGAGAAGGAGAAATTATAAATGAATAAAATGTAATATTTGGAGGAGGTAGAGGAAGAGGTAGAGGAAATGCAAGAGGAGGTAGAAGAAATAGGGAAATTGATAGTTCTTTTGGATTCCCTATAGTTGATGGAGAGGCAGATGGCACAATGAAAAATATCTCACCTTTTGTCCTCCCAAATTTTCATGGATTAAAAAGTGAAGATCCTGAAACCTTTTTGTTTGTATTTGAATTCTTGTGCAAAACTTAGATTATTTACAAGACTCTCACAAACTTAATTTGTTTCCTTCAACATTGAAAGGAGCAGCTTTAAAATGGTACATGGGTTTAATCACTAAGTCTATCAGAACATGGAATGACATGAAGTAATCATTTTTGAAAGGTATTTGGATTATTACATACCCATCAATCACAAGGATGAAGTATTTAAAATGATGCTAAAAGAGGATGAGAATTTGGAGGATTTAATTGAAAGCTTCAATTATAACATAAAAAGAGAAAAAATGGAAAATTTAGATCAAAATACTTTAAAAGCTCTTTTATTAAAAGTCATTAGAGATGAATGGATAGACATCCTCAACATGATGGGAAAGGGGGATATATATCAACTCCCATTATCTGACATTGGCGAATTATGTATTCATCTCTCAAGTGGAAAAGCAAAAACTGGGAAAATTCCAAGAGATCCTTCTCTTGCTAGAGTAAATAAAACTGCAACTGGAACAGTAAGTAGGGCAAAAATTGGAAACATGCTTGATGAATTTAAAACAGATATTTTATGGAGTCTTAGTGAATATATAGACACCCTTAAATTAAAAAACAAGAAGAAAGCCGAGACTGATGCTTTAGCTATCTTCTGTCCTAAATTCAGAAAGAAGCATGCTTTAAGAGAATGTCCTCTTGATGCAAACGTCATAGAAACCTATATGATTTGTTCAGAAAGTCATGAAACTAAGAGTTCTCCTTCAATTCTAGGTCTTAAGGTTGTTTTTCAAGAAGAAACAACTTCAAATCCAACATAATCTCTTTGCTTTGTCTCTAGAAGACGATGGCAGGGGCCACAAACTCAAGGCTTTAACAATCAAATGTATACTCAACCCCCACCAAATAATTGGAATTCTTGGCAACAACCTTGGCCTCAATCTCAATCTCATACTAAATCTTGGGCATAAGAAATTCAAAATCCCTATGGAAGATTTTCTCAATACTATCAATATCCTCCATCATATTCAAACTATCCGCCCCAAAAAATTCCTCAACAAAATCAACAACCCCAACTCCAAAACCAAAATCCACAACTTTCATCACCATTTCCACAAAAATCAAATCAACTACCTGCCCAACCATTACCAAACCCCAATAATAAAAACCCTCAAAATTCTTATATGATAGAAAGACAACAATTTCCAACCTACATGATTACTCCTCTAGATCTTAATGATGTACAACTTAGATCTGGTAGGATACTAGAAAATAAAAAGCCTTCTGTAGTTATTCAAGAACAAGATGATTTTGAGGAAGATTCTCTACAGCCAAATAAAAGTTTTGAGGAAGGAACATCTCTTCAAATCGGAATTCTAAAAATGAAAAACAAAAAGAACCAGTAAACTCAACTTCTGTCATAGAGCAACCATCAGTACTTACTTCTAAACCTCCTTTTCCTAAATATTACAAGTTGATAAAGGGGTAGAAAAACATATTATGTTGCCCAATTATGATTTTCTAGATGAATTGAAAAATGTCTGCATCAAAATCCCTTTGTTACAGGCCACTAAAGAGATTCCAATTCTAGCAAAAACAATAAAAGAGTTAAGTATGAAGAAACCGGGAAGAAAAACAAAAGAAATAAAAAGAATTCAGCTAATAGGAAAAATTGCAAACATAATGATGGGAAAAATTTCCATACAAAAATATTTAGATCCAGGAAGTCCAGCTGTAAAAACACATATCAATGGTGTTGAAATTCCAAATACATTGATTGATTTAGGAGCAGCAATAAACATCATGAGCAAACAAACCATGGAACAACTCAAACTTCCTAATCTTTTGTATACACCTACATTACTGCAATTAGCAGACAGATCTGTAAACAAGCCAGATGGTGTGTTAGAAGATATTTCAGTATCCTTATACCCTTGGGAGTATCATGTTGATTTTATGATCTTAATTCCTAAGACCAATCGAGGAGGACATCCACTTATATTAGGAAGACCTTGGTTGGCTACAACTGATGCTTTCATTAGCTGTAGATCTAGTGACATGTATATCTCTGATGGTAACTCAACAAAGAAATTCACTCTATATCCTCCAGCAAAAACAATCACAGAGTTAGATGACAAAGAATGGATTGATGATGACAATTATATACAACCTCTCTTTACTATTTCAACCATTAGTGAAGATAGTCAAATCTTAAATTCAATGGAAATTTTTGAATCATCCCCAGAATATGAACATGATCAATTTCAAGAAAAATCCAATAGTGAATATTTTTCATCTAGGCAGATGACTCTTTATTCTATGGAATAATTTGGTAGCTCTACAGTTGAAATATTTACAGGAAAAACTTTGAACATAAACAAAAACTTGGAAGATTACAACAGGAAAAGTTAATCAAAACATTACAACAAAATTCTTCTGCATATGCATGGGAATACACTAACATGAAATGAATTAGCCCTAAGACTTGTATACATCACATCTATATTGAGGAAAATTGTAAACCTATCAGACAACCTCAAAGAAGAATGAATCCAAATCTTAGGGAAATTGTGAAACAAGAGTTTCAAAAATTGTTGAATGTAAAATTCATTTACCCAATTTTAGACAGTCAGTGGGTTTCCCCTTTAGTGATTGTACCAAAGAAAAATGGTAAATGGAGGGTATGCATTGATTATTGATAATTGAATAAAGCTACCCTAAAAGATAATTTTCCTTTACCCTTTATAGATCAAGTATTGGATACATTAGCATGTAAGAAGTATTTCTCATTCCTGGATGGTTTTAGTGGTTACAATAAAATTCAGGGGGACCACATTCACCTGAAGATCAAGATAAGACTGCATTCACCTGTCCATGGGGGACTTATGCCTACCGAGTACTTCCTTTTGGATTGTGCAATGCACCTACAACATTTCAAAGGGAAGTACTAGGAATTTTTTCTGATCTAATACATGATTGTGTAGAGGTGTACATGGATGACTTTACAGTTTATGGGAATTCATTTGAAGAAGATTTAGAAAATTTGGAAAAGGTTTTAAAAGATTTAAGGAAGAAAACCTTTCACTAAGTCATGAAAAATGTTTTATGATGTTTACATAAGGTATTGTTTTAGGACATCACATTTCAGGAGATGGAATTAAAGTTGATACATCTAAAGTTGAAGTCATCTCCAAACTATCAATTCTAAGTTGTCAAAAGGATGTTAGAAGTTTTCTAGGATTCATGGGATATTATAGAAGATTTATAGAAAATTTCACTAAAATAGCATCCCCACTCTTCAAGTTACTTACCAAATATTGTGAATTTAGTTGGAATCTTGATTGCCAATTGGCATTTGAAACTTTAAAAGCAAAAATTTCTGAAGCACCCATCTTAATAGGTCCAAATTGGAAACTACCTGTTCACATTTCAACAGATGCTTCAGATACAGCTCTAGGAGCTGTATTATGACAAAAATATTTCATCCCCTATGCCATCTATTACAAAGAAAGAAATTGACTCCCTCTAAGTTAAATTACACTGTAACTGAAAAGGAATTCTTAGTTGTTGTTCATGCTATCAACAAATTCAGACATTATATTACAGGCTATGAAACCTTTCTTCATACAGATCACTCTGCAATTAGATACTTAATGAATAAATCTATTACTAATGGTAGAACTACAAGATGGTTACTACTCCTGCAAGAATTCAACATCACCATTCTAGACCGACCTGGAAAACAAAACACAGTTGCTAATTTCTTGTCTGGAATTCAGAATATCAAAGATGACACTCCAGTTGAGGATAAATTTCTTGATGAATATCATTTTGCAATAACTACTAAAACTCCTTGGTTTGCAGATATTTCTAATTACTTATTCACAAGGAAATTACCTTCACATTTGTTTCCTAGGGAGAAAAGAAAAATTATTCAAATAAGTGCAAGGTACTCAAGGATTACTAATGAACTGTATAAAATAGATCCAGATCTCATTATCAGAATATGTGTTTGAGAAGATGAAATGCTTGAAATTCTTAAGGCATGTCATGATGAACCTTGTGGTGAACACTTTGCTGATAAGAGGACATCCTATAAAATTCTTCATTTGGGATATTATTGGCCATCCATATTTAGAGATACCAAAGAATATGTCAAAAGGTGTGATAGCTACCAAAGGGTAGGGAAACCTGCTCCTTCAGATGAAATGCCATTACAACCTCAAGTACTCATTGAACCTTTTGAAAAATGAGCCTTGGATTTTGTTGGACCAATCAATCCACGATCTAAACAAATAAATATATTTTTGTATGTACTGATTATGTCACTAAATGGGTAGAGGCTAAAGCACAACATTTTGCTAATGAACGTTCTATAGTTACTTTTCTTTTTGAGGATATCTTCACTTGTTTTGGTGTTCCAAGATAAATTGTGACAAATCAGGGATCTCATTTTACATCCAAGTTGGTGAAAAGGCTCGTGGAATATTACAATGTCAAGCACATAAAGTCTACTCCTTATCATCCACAAGAAAATGGTCAAGTAGAGTTTACCAATAAAGTGATTGAAGGAATTCTCACTAAGATTGTACATATACATAGAAGAGATTGGGCAGAAAGGCTTCCTGAAGCCTTATGGGCCTATAGAACTACATGGAGGAATACAAAAGAACATACTCCCTATGAACTTGTTTATGGAAAGCAAGTCTTGTTCCCTATAGAATTTCATATTCGAACCTTCAAGATGGCAGTCCAATTGGGACTTGATTTATCAGAAGCACAAAAACATAGATTGGAGCAACTCAATGAGCTTGATGAAATCGGGCAAGATGCAGTTCAAAGAACCAATATAGTCTAGCAGCAAAGGGCTAAATGACATGCTAGATATATCAAGGAGAAGAAGTTTCAAGCAGGGGATTGGGCACTTTTGTTCGATTCAAAATTCAAATATTTTCAAGGAAAGTTTTAGACTCATTGGCTTGGGCCATATGAGATTGAAAAATTCTTTGACAATGGAGCAGTCAAGATAAGGACAATTGATGAAGAAAAGGTACTTCTTCTTGTGAGTGGTCATCGGTTGAAAGTATATCATAAGCCAATTTCAAGAGAAGAGTTTATCAAGATTTTCCAAAATAATACTGATATGAATTTAATGAAGAAGAATTCTTCTTCTTCACTAACTTAGATTTTATTTTTCCTATATATATATAAAGTGTATAACTATTAAAACCAATCAATTATTGGCATCCTTATATAGAACATGAAATCAGAGATTTATGACATCCTATATTTTCCATTTCTTTTCTACAATAAGTAGTAACACAGAACTACATTCATATTCCATTTTTGCATTCCATAATCTGCAGTTTCATTCCATTTCACAGTCATATTTCACTTACATTCCATTCCAAAGTCATATTCCATTTCATAGTTACATTACATTTTGCAGCTGACTACATTCTGTAGTTTATCCCATTCTATAGCCACATTCCATTTCATTCAGTAGCTCTGTCACATTTGTACAACCTACCAAAAAGGATAAATACAGGAAATTGAAGGACTACATTTGAAGACCACCATGCTCAAAGGTACCTGAAGAATCAACACCAAATAAATGACAAGGAAAGGTTAGTTTTAAAGGTAAAGTTGGAAAATTTTATTTTAATTGCAATGTCAAAACATTAGCATGTACAATATGGATGGTCATATGCTCCCTTGATAGATCATCATCTGATTTGATTATGATTTCCATCATATCATAGATCGGCCATATCATCCACATTATGTTTCATAACTGTCCTCAATAAACTCCCCCATTTATGATTAACGGTCATGACCTGTTGACGTGACATACCCATCTACGTTTCTTCAAAACCCCAATCCATACCACTTATTTATTCCTACAAACCCTCGATACCTTTCATCAGATCCTTAATCCAATTCATTTCATAATAGAGAAGGATAATTCTGAGGGTTAGAATCTTCACAATAGAAGGCATGGGACTGATAGTCAGATCAGAACCAGTGGGAACAAAATATATGGAAGGATATCCTCAGGTCAAGGAAATGTTACAGAAAACAAGATGGCTCAAATTCATAGAGAAATTTGATGGTTTTCACAAAGAGATCACAAAGTCTTTTTGCTAGCTCTTTTGATGGCACAGAAGTGGAAATTGGAGACATCAAGTTCATGGTTACTGAGACTTTCATAGCCGAAGCCACAGAACTTCCAAGGGTTGGTGAAAGGTGGCTCAAAAACAAGGAATTTCACAATGAATCATGGAAATTTATCCTCAAAAACCTAAGTATGGATGTCTCTGTTTTAAGAAAAGGTATCCCCAACTCAGCCCTTAAAAATAAATGGAGGAACATGCTCTTGGTTTTACATAAATTTATCACCTGTGAAGGAAGGTTTAGTTGCATGTATGTATATCATATTCAATTGTTGATGATTTTATTAGAGAATGGTGAAATAAATCTTCCCTTCTTTCTTCTGAATAGCTTAAAAAGAATGTCTTCAAACGTGTAGAAGATAATATAGTTTATAGATAAAACTATGCACCATCATGGGTTGATAACATTAAACCATTTTCAAGAAGTACCAGAACAACCTAAAGAAGACAATGTTAGAAAGAGCAGAAGAAAGAAGACTAATACAAACATTGAAGATAGACCTACATCTTGATTTCAGAAAAATGATGAAAAGCTCATCCCTGTAGAGCTGACAGAGAACAGAAAGAAAAATAAATTCAAGACAGGAGGTAAGATATGAAAGAGGAGCAAGGTTACAAGTGAGAAAAATTTAAATCCTCTGCAGTTGAGAAGGAGCTCCAAACTTCGAGGTTCGATGAAGAAAACACTACCAAAAGAGACAGATTTTGTAAGCTTAGACGAAGAAACTCCAATACCATCTCCTGTCAATATTTCTCCTCCACATAGTCCTCAAAATTCTCCTATTCATAATTTTGAAGGTATTCCTAGCATAGAATCTCCAGGCATAGACCCAACACAACAAGAAATATATGATTACATAGAGTCACTGGAGAAGAGAAATGCGATAATGAATCAAGAACATCCTATTAATCCACAAGAACCTCTAGTTGATACTCTCAAACAGGAAATTTATGAACTAGAGATATTGAATAGGCATATTAAACAGGAGAATGAAGCCTTGAAGTAGCAGAACAAGTTAGAAAAGGTAATTAGTGACAATACCATTTTGCATTTAGGATTGTGGTACAAAAAGAACAGGAAGTTGAAAAGAAAGAACAAGTCACTAAACAAGACAGTCATTAATCTCAAATACAAGATCCTTATGAGAAAGCCCAGGATGAAAATCACTTCAAAGAAAATAAAAAGAAGGAAATTGGATGTGTTAGAAGAAGTGTCTGAACAAATGCAGTAACAGAGGAAAAATTCATATTTTTGGTAAATTGCATGAGGACATGCAATGAATTCTCAGTGGGGGTATGTTGAACCTCAGAATTATCCTCTCTTTGATATCATTTCTCACATTTTTCCTTACTTTCTCATAATCTCATATACTCCAATCAATGATAAATGTCATGTTTTGTCTCAAGGAATGCATTTCAATGATTTCCATGTTATATTCTGATGTTCTTGCTATTCAAAAGAATTTTTATAATTTGGCTACAGAACGCAGCCTACTCTACAGCTAATCGTTGGTTCCGTAACTACTCTCATGTTCTGACAGGTTCTAGGGATCAAATGGAGAAATAAGACACATGGGCATTTCCAGAATCATCTACACATGGATTTTTTCATATCTACTTGATCGAGATCGATAGAAAAGGATGCTTGAGATTGTGGTAAAATTCCGATCAAAGGACGTTAGCCGAGAACAGAAGGACTCTTGATTTGCTCTATAGTAGCAAATCAAGAGTTAAACAGTCAAATTCCAATTCTATAAGTCGGTTAATATTAGCCACCTGTAGGCAGAATTAGCTCAAAATAGTTATGTTTATTTTATTTAAATATCGGTTGTAAAGAACCGAGAATAAGTTAAGTTTTTGTTGAACGATTTGTATTGTTTTGAGACTTTGTTCTATTATAATACAAGGATCGTGTTCATGGTATCAGTGATTGCTTAAGTGCGTTTATAACCAGCTAGTATCTCAACTGAATCTGTTGCAAAGGGCCCCTGCATAGGAGGAGGTTTTTCGTTCATTGTTTTAGTTCAATTTCCTTACTCTGTTTTTGTCAATTCCGTTTTCTGAATAGATTAATGTTACATTTTAGTTTTGATCAGTAGCATAGAATTTAATCATAATTTTGTAATAATTGTTCTTCCAAAACATTTCGTGAGGATAGATTTATCTATTTTCAAATTGAATTAAGTTTGAAGCAATAAGAATTCACAGTTATCTAGTTTCCTTTACTGTTTTGTTGTTTACTTTCTTAGATTAGAACTATCAATTAATTGTATCAATGGATGTTCTCAAAGTTCTTTTCAAGAAGATGATTCTAAACTAAATGATTGAATATCTAATTCATACAGTTATTGAGCTTTCCTCTACATACTTTACTTTCTTTCTAGGAAATTAGAAACTAAGGTATAATGTATTGCTTACACGACATCTCAAGAGGATAATACTTCATATTGAATACTGGAGTAATCAAACATACATTAGTTTTTTACAATCAGTTGAGATTTAACTTTGCATGCTTTCACATTTTCTTTTAGATATTCATTTAATTGCATCACTAGATGTTCTTAAAATTCATTCCAAGAAGTTGATTTGATCATATTTCTAGACTAAATGATTGAATATTTAATTCATGCAATTACTGAGTTTTCTTTTGCACACTTTACTTGTTTTTCTAAATCATTAGAAACTAAGGTATAATTGGTTACTTACACATCATCTCAAATAAGGTGACACTTAATATTGAATGTTGGAGTAACTAAACATACATTAGTTGTTTCTTTTCTGCTTTCACTTAGAATAGCATTGCAATTTCAATTTCAGTTATAAGATTTATCCATGGAATAGTGCTAATGTTAAAGTAGAAGTCATTAGAATAGATACTCTGTTTTTCAGATCAGATTCTAACCAGTCAATAAATCTTTGATTCATTTTTATGCAAATTAGTTTAACTTAGGAACACTTCATTTTCTTCCTTCTTAAAAATCATTAAGATTCATTTTATTTCTCTCATAGTTTTAGATTAACACTCTTAGATATAAAGAACAAAACCCCCAAAACAACATGAAAATGCATACAATGAAGTAAGAATAAGGTTAACTAAATACATATAGTGCACCACACTTCATCAGTTTACAAACCTCGTTGATAATTTATGCAAGCAATTTAAGACATTAAATTGACTAAACAAAACCCATCTAACAATGAGATTATGTCTGACCCGGTTACCTTTTGAAGAATATGCTCCATATTTGGCAATGGATAATTATCTTTCTTGGAGCATTTGTTAAGATTCTTGCAATATACACATATGACTTCACCACTCTTCTTTCTTACTGGAACTAGATTAGAAACTTGATCTGAGTATCTTAGTGGAAAGATGATTTTGGCATCCAAAAGTTTATTCACTTCCTTTTCCATCAGTGGTAACAAAAGTGGATTGATTTGTCTTAATTTCTATCGGAAAGTCTTAGTACAATATTTCAATGGTATTCTATGCTCAATTATATTTGTATCATATGTGTTAAGATCCCATATTTCCAGGAAAAAACATCAACAAATTCACAAAACATCTTGTGGTATTCAATCTTTCTTTCTTCTAATAAAATTTGACAACTTAACATACGTCGGTTTTGTTTCTGTGCCCAAATTGAAATCTTCTAATTCTGCTTCAGTTTCAGCTAACTATGGTTTGACTAAAACATCATTGTTATCAAAGAGCTTCTCAAGTGGGATTAACCCCTTGGGAATATGATTGGTAGGCAGCTGAATGATGGGTTGCTCAACAATCTGTTTTTTCAGATATTGGTGTCTAGAAAATCAACATCATTCTTCATGATATATTCATCTTGATCAATGTTTAGGACAACAAATTCTTCAGAAACTTCAATGAATCTTATAATCTCCCGATCATCCTAAAAAAATTTCCAATGCTTGACATTATCAGGAACGTTAGGTCCAAAGCTAACTTCCACTTCATATTTCAGCTTTATAGATATTGGAATCTTGAATGAACTTGCTAAAATAGAAAGTGAATCAGCCAAAATATTACTTTCTCTTGGAAAAAAAGAAATGTTAAAGGCCAGGAATGAGTTTTCTAAAATGCTCCAGATTGCATTTTGGTAATCTCTGAGTCTGGGATGCTTAGTTTGATAAATATTTCTGATTTGCTGAATAATAAGTTCAGCATCTCCAAAAACTAATATTTCTGAAATATTCATGTATTTTTCCATTTTTAAACCAATCAACAGAGCTTCATCTTCAACCACATTGTTAGTTGTTTCAAATTCAAGTTTAAAAGAAAAAGTGGAGCTCTCTTTCAAAGGGTAAATGAGAACTATTCATACACCAGCTCCTTCTCTAGAACATGAGCCATCAAAATGCATTTGCCACAGCTTGGAACCCTCATGAATGATCTTTTTTTCAGCAAGCTTCAAAATATGAAAACTTTCTCTAGGTAGGGCAGAATTATCCATATGTAAAATGCTTGAACCAACATCAATTTTTCTTGCATAAATTGGATGATTAGTGGGGTCTTTGTTATCACTAATAATGTATGCCATTTGAGCTTCTCTATAAAGTCTCATCTTTTCTCCTCCAAAAACAAGGACAGTAGCATAAGTGAAATCCATTTGCAAAGTTCCTCCCAACCTTCTAATCCATGACCTAGAAAGTAACATGAAAAATCTAGGATGAATGTCAGCTACAACAATATATATCACCATCCCTCTCATGGGTAACTGAAAGAGGCTTACTACAAGGTCTTTGATGACACCAAAGAATTGAACTTTCTGGGATTCAAAAGAGTAGAGATCTTGGTATTCTCTAGTTACTTCAAGACCTAGTTCATCCATGACTACCTTGGGCATTAAATTATGTGAGGCTCCAGAGTCCATTAGGCAATAATGCAAGATTTAGCATGAATATTCAGAGATAGATAGAAGGGAGGGGTAGAGTCATCTCTTCCTTCTACCAATGGACCTAAAATAACAATGGTTTTGTCATCTTGAAGGTTAACAAAATCAGAGGCTACTTCGGTAGGTGGAGGCTGAAGAGTTTTCATAAAAGTATTTTTGAAATCATCATTGTTCATGAGTTCTACAAGAGGAACATGAATCTTTATCTTTTGTATTTCATTCTTAAAATTGAAAACAAGGGCTAGTTTGTGAGCAATTTTTACCTCAAGTGAAGGAGGCTTAACTGCTACCGAAATTTCCGGTCTGCTTGGTTTAGCCACTTTCTTTTCTGTTGGAATTTTAACTGCATCCTTATTCTTCTTAGGTTGTGCAACATGCTTTGAATTATCATCAACTTCTTTGATCTGAGATTGTATCTACTTTTATGATCAGTTGCAGTCATGGAATTATTAGAACTCTCTTCATTATTCTAAGTATATGATATGAAATCTTCGTACTCTGCTTGTGTAAGATGAATTAGCCCTTATTTATCTCTCATGCAGCTGATATCAGCACCTTTCTCTGACCTTTCAGCTTCCTCTTCATCTTCAAATATAGCATTTTGCAAAGGGGGTTGCACTTTTTCATCATCAACATCTCTTCTTTCTCGCTATAATATTTTAGGAGCATTAGGTCTTCTAAATTGCTATCTATTAGGCTGATCAACTGAAACATTTCTAGTATTAGCTGGTCTTGCTTCCATCTTGAGCTTGGAAATCTTAGTGGTCAATGAATTGACTATCTTGGTCAACTCATCTAGCTTAGGATCTATGTTGGAAGTTCCTGAACATGAAACTTTGTCTTTTTGCATCATTTTTTCTCTGTCAATGCCTCTTCTGAGTCTATCAGCTGCTAATACATTAGATTCCACTTCAATTGCATTGTTCTGCATTTATGTTAGTGTTGTATATATTCTTTCTCTCAATAATAAACAAAAATTAGGATCAAAGGCACTAGCATATGTGATTTTCGTTGAAGCTTTCGTAGGTTTGATTTCAATAGGTAATTTTGTATACATCTTATTGAATCTCTTACAAAAATTAGAAACGGATTCTCTTATTTTCTTTTAATTGCACCAAATTCAGTGACATCATGCAGAAAATATTTCTTATCACCCCATTTCCTTAAAAATATATCATCTAGGGTTTCAATTCCAGTGATTCTACCAGTTGTCAAAGATTTGAACCATTTCCTAACATCACCCTCAAGGATCTGAACAACAACTCTCATCCAAGCATCTTCATGCTCAATATTTAGATTGTCAGCATAGGAATAAAAATCAGCAAGCTATTCTTCAGCTATTACCTCTCCCTCACCACTAAAATTAGGCATGTATTTGAGATAATCTCATGTAGGTAATGCATTCATAGGTTTAGGTAAAACCAAAGGGGCATGCCTTGCAACAACAATTTCATCCATTCGGTTAGGCAATGGGTTTGGACCTACCATGGTATGAGTTTTTTGGATTTGTGGAACAACAATTGGTGGATTTTGAACAACAAATGAAGCACCAAATTTTGATGTAGATATTGTTTTTGGCTAGGAAACAAAGAAGGTACAGAATTTTATGTAAAATCAGGGAATAGAGTTTACAGGACTTCTTTAGGGACAACCTTTCAGAAAATAATAGTAGAGGCAACAAACTTTCGTTTAATATTTTTCTTGATTAGATTTTCAGGGTCAGGGACTGGGATTCTCAAAGGGGAATATGGGTTAGTTTTCTTTCTATCCCTTCTAGGAGCCAGAACTTGAACAACAGATTCACCAAGTGTAAAGCAATCTAAAAAGACAGCTGGAACTATACATCTCAGAACCAGACTTATAACTTTTTCATTCACCCAGGGATAAACTTCAATTTGCCTCCCCGAAAATGACGCCAAATATGTTAGCGCAAGGAGTCACTCATTGACTGCAAAAGGAGTAAGCCTTACACATCATAGTTCATTTTAAATTTGAAAGGTTTTGAGTGGTGGGATGGCTTCTTAAAGAGTTTGAAATGGTTTTTATCTTTTAGACTTTCATGCATTTGGCAAGTTGTGGCAAGTATGAATTGTATGGGTAAATTGGTAGTATAGGGAGCAGATTGTAACAAATGAAAGGAGATAGATAGCTGGTACTTACTCTAAGAAATATGCATATCCTAAATCAGTCACATAGCTACAATAGTGGCTCTTTACATAAACGTTTTTTTATGTAAAGTAAAAAACATTTAGAAAGTAGCATACATGTATAAATAATTTCATAAATCCTTCATGAAACCTTCACTAACATGCTCTACAACATACATATGATTTTTTAGAAGACTAAAAAGCAGATAATTTACTAGTAGATCCTCTAACAGTTTTCTTACTCACACCTTACTAGCTACTGCAACTCATAAATAAGAAGAAATAAAAAATGAGAGGAACACAATATACAATAGATATTCCTTGAATCACAAAATCCTCCAACATGAAGTGCAAAATGGAGTTTTATTTATTATATTAAGTCTTTAGGTAGACCAACATCCAAACCGGAAATGGTATTTACAAATGATATATATATATATAGAGAGAGAGGAACCAACTCCATCTCTCCTAAAAGGAAGGGAACACTCTTTCTCACATTACATAGGTGTTATAGGACATTAAATATGTATCTCATCGAAATCTAACTAACATGACATATGTAGATGAGAGAAGAGAAGACAGTTTGGATTGTACTATTGAGTATGCTAACATCCTGCCCATTTTTCTGATGATTTGTCTCCTCATGACTTTGGTTCTTTAATAGCCATGTCTCTTCATTACATATGACCTTCAACATCCTCATAACCACTTATCAACCATCACTTGTTATTGTTGAGAATGCAGCAAGATGATGGAGCTTAGTGAAATGAAGTCGCCTTCACTAAGTGGGCCCGCAGGCAAATTCTGGCGCAAAGTCTATTTTTAGACTATGTCTATTTTTAGACATACGGGCATAATTTAGGGAATTCTACTTGGAATTCTTGATGGATGCGACATGTCGGTAAAAATAGATGAGACCTATATTTTTTAGGACCAGGACTATTTTTAAGTGATCTCCTAAAAATATGGAAGTCAAATATTATTACCTTAATAATATTTTGACTATAAGCAAGCCCGGTTACTCTCTTGAGCGCACTTGAGTTTGAGTCATGGAGGTGGCTCATACAGCGACACAAGGAATCACGTGGTTCCTAGGGTTTTAAGGCATCATGCATGGTTGACTTCAGTTATGACTTCAGTGGCAGAAGTTTGGTGGAGTTATTGAGACAGCTAGTGGAGTTATGTTCTATTTATTTTAGTTGAACTAGTTGAGATTAGTTTAACTAGCTAATCAATTAGTTATGAGTGGAGTGAATTAAATATTATTTAATTCATTAATTAGTAACTCATTATTCAACTCAAGAACACATCAGTTCACTACAGTGCATGATCAGTTCAGTGGAGACCAGTGGAAAGAGGTAGATGAAAGGGTGGAGTTAGCTATCAGTTGTGACTATATTGTTGCTATTTGCAACACACAGATAGGTGGAGTAAGCCCATGAGGATTGCGCAGTTCAGGCTGGTGGTTTATCTATATAAAGAGGCCATCCCATAGCATTGAAACACGCAATAGAGTTGGCTATCAAGTGGCTAAGGATTGGAGCAAGTGATTTGCTAGATCTAGCTTGATAGTGTGTAGTATGGGAGGTAGTGCATGAGAGCTTGTAAAGAGTTTTTGTACTATGATTGTTACATGATTTCTCCATTATAATATACACAATAGCTGCGGGGTTTTCAGCTATAGGCTTTCCCCATACATACTGAGTTAATGTGTGATTGATTTGATGTGCGATTGCTTCTATATGTTATTTCCGCATGTGACAATTAATTGTAGAAGAAGGTTATGTGTTATGTATGCAATTCGAAATTGATATATGACCAGGTTAATCTTCAGTGAATAAGTGATTTATTCAGCTAATTTCTACAGTTATATCCATATCGTTATGAGTCCTTATCTTTCTTGAACTTTCTCGAAAAATTTGCTGACAGTTGTCAAAAATAATTTCAAACAGGCACTACCGGAAATTCCGGTAAAAAACTGTAACTGTGAAAAAACTGTAATCCTACCAGAATTTCCGGTTGCGCTCTCTTTCTTTTTCAAAAATTCACAACAAACACTTGTAAAACATGTGCAGACTTATACACTTTGAAACTTGAGTTGTTGTTCAAAAATTTACTTAGTAAGTAAAAGGGTGTTTTTTTAGGAAACCCTTTTACCTTTCGTCCATATGAGCTGCTGCTTCTGCAAGCTTGTCCAAGTTTGATTTGTTGTCAACAATTAATTTTGATCTTGTGGTCTTAGTGGTTGTTTCTTTGACAGTGGTCTTTTTCTTCTTTGAACCCTTTTGAATTTTTCTTCTTTTTGAGGATTCTGTTTTATGATCTGAAGGGGCTTTTCCTTTGTCTTTCTTCTTGGACTCATTAGTATGTAACCCTTCTAATTTTCCTTCTACATCTATGACCTCTGTCAGCAAACTTGGATTATGTAGGGCCTTAGATTTGAGCCTAAACTTGTTGTTGTCTCTGGTGTGTCTTTTTCTGCTACCAACAACAGGTTTGACATCCTCTTTCCTTATTTTTCTATTGATTTCATAGCCTACATATTTTAGGATCTATTCATCAGACTTGGTGGGCTGATATTCCTTCTGAATTTTCTGTTGAATATATGCTTATGAAACTTCTCATAATCCCCGTGCTTTGAATTTTTCTGCAGTTGCAGACCTTCCTCTCCATGCTCTAGTATAAAAATTAGGAAAAGGAGAAATGGGAGGCACCATCTTCATGCATTTAGGCTTGCTGGTTGACGAGCCTTCTCCTTTCTCCAACTTCTTCTCAACCTTGATTGAAGGAGTATTTTCTTTTATGCCTTTAATATTTTTATGGATATTCTCCTTCTTAGCCTTTCTCTTTTTTCTCCTAGCAGGCTGAGGGTGTTGCTGTGAATTTTAAGATGGTTGAGCTAGAACATTTGGTGTAGGTGCAGGTTGGCCTACCCTGTAAAACACAAAATGGTCCCATGATTGATTTTTTTTCCTGAGTTCTACCTCAACTAACACTTTGATAACAACTTGATGATATATGTTGTATTTTGAAGTAGCTATGTGTGTTTTAATCATGGCTGAAATTTTTGTTAATCTCTTCAATAGAAATAATGGTAAGTTGAGGGTATTCATACCTGCAACATGAAACAAAAATCTCATATGATAATTAAAAACCATAGTGTATCTCCTCTCATAAGTGAGATAAATTTTGATGAGTTTAACAGTCTCATCCCATTCATTCTTGAGGTAACTACTGGGAATTCCTTTGGCCCAATTGGGATATTTGTTTCCATATTTAAGGAAACTGTTGAGGTATCCTCTAGTGATGACTTGGCCTTTAAACCATTTTTCTCCTTCATGTGGAAGGTTGAAAGCTTTAGCAACTGAATCTGTTGATACCTGCAATCTGAGACCATATATGGTTTCTTCTTGTCCATTAAATGAGTGTGAAAACTCCTGAGCTACTCCTAAATGAGAGCTTCCCAGTCTTGAACACAGTGGATACCACCCTTATTGAACAAACAACCTTCTCACATTCGGATTAGCATCAACTAGGTCAAATACTTGGGGTTCAATTTGTTTTAGCTTTCCTCCTTTCTTAGTCATTTCAGTAATAAAGAAGTTTGTCTACTGAAATTAGATAGGTGGAAAGGCTAAAGGAGCTCACCTAACAGGTGTTGTTGTGCCTTCTATGAGATCTTGTCTGAAATATAAGACTCCCTTCTCAAGCTGCTCACTGGAAAATCTTGTTCACCAATAGTT
Organism: Pinus albicaulis; assembly: GCA_034641835.2. Lineage (NCBI taxonomy): Eukaryota > Viridiplantae > Streptophyta > Pinopsida > Pinales > Pinaceae > Pinus > Pinus albicaulis. The sequence continues at coordinate 358,787,636 of CM076575.1, forward strand.
AAACTCAAGACTGATAGTCTTCCTTTCTTTTCAGTGGTTTAAAATAGATACGTTGGTTCACCTTCCCATGCAAGAGATTTTTCATTATGGTAAGTATCTTAGAGCATAGCATACACCCTGTGATAGTCATTATGATCTTCAGTTGGTTGCGGTGTTTCAGATGGTATGTTATAGGTGGTTGGAGATGAGCGGAGCTGTAACTTGTAGTCACCTCCACTGTATCTTTATTACACGCCTAAATTTCCAACAGCATCTATGCATGATCAACCAAACAATCATTGCATTAAAACCACAAATCCACGATCTATTTCAACAAATAACGCATACTTTGACATGTGGATGAAGTGATTCATTTGAAAAATAGGACAGACAACGATAGGATGTGCTTCAATGTGGATTGGCACGTAGTGTTCACCACGTATAACCATGACTTCAACTCAAAATTACTGACCGTAAACCTTCCTATCACGTGACCTAACTAAGATAAAAGATTTGAAACATATTCTATAACAGGAACACGTGGCTTGACACAAAGCAAATACGTTTTTTTTTTTTAAACAGGGGAAGTTACCGGAATTTTCGGTAGCATCGGGTTAAAGAAAAATAGACACAAAACGGACGCTACCAGAAATTTCGGTAGCATTCAATTTTTTTTTGAAATTTACAAATTCTATTCTAAAAAAAAAAAAAATCAAATAGACTCATGACTTAGCATAAAATTGTGCTAACAGTGCCAACCACACATTTTAGTTTATTCACACTCACACTTTTTTATAAAATGTCATTCAAATGGTTTAAAGGGAACCATGTAAAATGATGGAGAATACATGACATATTAGGGTGCAAGCAGGCCAATGAAGTCATGAATCTCAAAAATATTCTAGCAACAATATTAGAGCATATGTTAGGGAATATTCTAAAGACTATTCTCTATGAAGAACCTTTAAGATTCCCTAGGGGAAGAATTTTTGAAGGTGCCAGAATTATGTTGACTTTATACTCATTTTTTTTAGTTTTTCACAAAAAAGATGATGGCGTGATTATATTCTTCATCAAAGCAGTGAGATTTCAATCAATTGCAGAGAAGAATATTTATGGAATCGTGAGGGATCTTTAAGATTCCCTAGAGGCCTGAAAATGACAATTTCATAACCAGGCTGACTTTATACTCATTTTACTGAGTTTTTTCACCAGGAATGTGATGGTGTGATCACTTTCTTCATTTGAGCAACCAAATTTCATTCAGCCCAAATAAGACAATCTTTGAGGAATCTTTGAGATTCCCAGGGAGTCCAGATTTGACCGAGGGAGAAAGGGGTCGATTTTATACTCATATTTCATGGTTTTTTGCAAGGAATGCGATGGTGCATGTCATCCAAGTAGTTAATTTTCAGGTCATCCCAAAATTGGAGGTATAAGATGCATTGTTGCCATTTCTTCATTTGATTTTTGCTAAGACAATGTTTTTTATGTTGAGATCCATGTATGCCACTTTCTGATAGGATTATTGTATGCCACTTTATGTGAAAATTTGATATTTTTTCATGCTGAAGGAGAGATTGTATGAGTAAGATTTCCTATGAGACACTGTCTCGTGGAGAGACATTCCACTCTAGTTTAGAGAGTTCATCCTTGTAGTGATAGAGAATACATCATGTACTCATCATCATCTTGCAACATTTAATGAAGGAACATCCCCACTCTTGACACCAGGCCTAGAGACGTAACACGGACTAGGTGAAATATGTTATCAAGTTGTGTGTGTTCTTTGATTTGATGGTCACATTTATGTTTTCTCTCCTTTAAAGTATGTACATGTGGTTTTTCATACTATTTCACATTCAATTTTTCTAACATCACAAAAGTAAAAAATCTTGGTTATTTCTATTAGTTGAGGGAATTCGGATCAAGTTTGGCATTATAGCGGTCTTCTCGCTGATGTGAAGTATGAGTGTGAATGATAACCAGAGATTGAACATGCAATAAGAAGGAAAATGGAGGATCACAAATATATCTACGAGGACCTCCTTAGCATGGCACACATGGTAGATATAATGTATGTAGATTATGAGGAGAAAATGGCAAAAGAGAAAAGGGAGAAAGAGAGAGCAGAGGATGATGATCCGTCTATATCTTCAGGAGAATTTTCTTCCTCTTCATCTTCTTCTCATCATTCAAATGAGGAAATCAATCAGAGACTTCAAGAAGAGAATGTTGAATTGAAGAGAAACCTACAAGAAGAAGAGGAGGAGAAGCAAAGATTGTAGCTTCAATTATGAGCCATGGAAGATGTCTTAGAAAATTTTAAGCACAACAAAGGCTTAACGAAGGCATCATCACCTATTTCGGAATCAATAGCAGAGGTAAACACTATTGATAGTTCTTCAGTTTTATTTTCACATGATTTCATTTATGTTGGAAGCCTTGAGATACCCATTTCAGGCAACGAAATGAGACTCCTTAACAAGATGGGATATAAAGGAGGAGGAATTGGTGTTAATGGACAAGGAATGAATCAGCCATTGGAGGTTGTACAAAGATTCCAATTTGCAGGATTTGGGTACATTGAAGGAGAGTGCTCGAAGGCATCAAAAGCAAGGGGTTCTTCACACAAATAATCTAATACATTGTTAAAACCATCGAGAGAGAGGATGATAGGAACACATCACAATCTTCCCATGATAGTGAGAATTGTAGAAGAAGAGTTGAGGCAAGTATATCTCACCATGATTGCATCAAAGACAACCAAGCAAGAATGACTACAAGAAAGAGGACAAGACATGAAAGGCCTTATCCACATTAAGGAAGGAAGAAGGTTATGCAGGTCTGGAGGAAGAACAATTTCTGTAGTAATTGCAATAAAGGTGGAAATCAAAGAGCCACATCTTTGGAGCTCCATCCAAAGCAAAGTCTCAAGAAGGAAAAAGCACTTTTGCGGGAACCGTTGAATGAAGTTTTTTTATAAGAGAATAAACTCCAGAATGATGACCCATTCAATTTGATGAATGAGAGATGGTTTTATTAGAGATAGTAGCTTCTCATGGCAACTTTTTGTAAATTGCATGTTGCGAAATTATTGTAAAAGTGATGATGTGTTTACCATCACATATGAACGTAACATAGTGATCCTTTTGGTTTTTTGTTGATAGATGAGGTGTTGGTTTATGTTATATTTCTAATGTAAACTTGAACAAAGAGTGTGCTATAAACTCTTGGCAAGTATGAGGTTGTGTGGTTCATGATAGGTCATGTAGTTGAATATGTATTTTGCAAAGATGTACTACAATTTTACAGAGAGTACATGTGTCGGTTCATCACTTAAGGCTCCAAAGAACAAAGGTGAAGGAGAAGGAAATGTGACTTGTAAGGAACTTTTTGCATAGACAAGGGAGTACAACATATTGCAGGTCATGTTCATGCTTTTGTAGGACCAAAATCTCCTTAGTGGGGAGGAGGCTCCAAAAAAGCTCAAAAATAAAATTAGTTGGATTGTAATGAAACCATGGTCATATCAAATATCTCATCGCAATATTTCCAACGGCACGAACAACACCTCAATTCGAGTTTGTATGCGAAAGTTATGCTTAGTCAAAGTTTCAATCAAACTGGGAAAAAGTCAAAGTCAAAGTCAACATTCTACCACTTGGAAAGTCACACATATGACATGTGTAAGTAACTTCGATAGGCCTAGCGGGACCCAGAGAGAAAATATGGTAGCCTAGTCAACAAACCAAGTGGACCCATAAGCAAGTGATGTGGCAGCACCACAGGTTGACACATGGCAAGTAGGTGACAGACGTGGCATATGATGTGGACCAATGAGAGCCATCCACATGGCTTGATCAAATGGTGCCACATGGAGCTTAAAATTAGGCCCAAGAGGCCTTGGCATGGTGTAACCTTCATTTTTGTCTTATTCTAATGGTTTTGGGAATCGTTACAATATGGACATTGTTGAAATTAGCAACAATAAATATTGAAAATGGCATCAAAAGGGATTCTAGTTTAATTTTCCCTTAATTGAATTACAAGTAAATTGTAATTCCACATCACATGACAAATTGTAAGTGTTAACTGAGTCAGGAAGACTAGTTAGCTCAGCCAATTCAAGTTGAGGGTCAAACTGGAGCCATGTAGAGTTCACTCTAAGTTTTAGAGGGTCTAGTTGCACTTTATTTTGAGTTGTAATTAGTTAACTCAATTATTTGAGTTAAAATCAGTTTAACTAGTTCTAACTAAGAGATGAGCTAGTGATAGGTCTAGTGAATTAAATCTGATTTAATTCACATGCAGTGATCAATCATATAATTGATAATTCACTATAAATAGTTGTTGCCTGTCAGTTCTATGGAAGGCCCGATTGAGATTGGAGTTAAAGGGAAGAGAACTATCAGTTATATAATTAGAAAATTGTACAGGTCATGCATGAGGTCATCAAGATTCCTTGAATGTATTGCACAATCTATTGATGAGAATTTCCTAATTAATAGGGGCTCAATTAGCCTATGAATGTGTGAGAAAGGCTTGTTAGGAAGAGGCAAGGAAGTGGTTAAATATCAGACCAAACTTGCTTAGATCAAAGTGAGACAGATAGATATAGTGCAGATGTTTCTTTGGAATGGATATAGCATTGTATTGTTTCATATTCTTGACTTAATGCAATATAAAGATAGCAAGGTTTTTAGCTAAGGCTTTCCCCAGATACATCTTTGTGTTGTGCGATTGAAATTCTTTATCTTTCTAGTTCATGTGATTATGCGATCGTAATTGGTTTCCCCAATTTGTAGAATTGATTCAGTATTTTGTTTTAGCATATTACAAGATCAGTTGAATCTATGTGGATTTTGTACATGGTATCGGAGCAGGAATCACTATAGAAGAAGAACCAGAGTTCGTTTTGAACAAGTGAATCGAATTTCCATATTTATTCTTTAGGACCAACACCATATCATGATGTCTTTTTCTAGATTGAGACTCGAATATGCCCTTGAGGGTAATTCAAATTATATAGCATGGAAGAACAGGATAGAGGCAGTGTTGGAGGAAAATGGACAGAAGGAATTCATGGATACTGATATTCCCCAACTTGCAACAACAGTTGCTCAACTTCTTGATGCATGGAAGAAGAATGTAGCAAAGGCGACAAAGATTCTTTTAGAAGGAGTTAGAGATCATATTGTCTTGAATCTACATGGAAAGGCAACTCCATATGCTATGTGGAAGGCCTTAATAGATCTGTTTCATAATAGCAACGACCATAGGAAGTTGGCGCTGAAAGGAAAAGCTCAGAAATATCAAGATGGAGAGGGGTGACACGATCCAAAAATACTTGACAAAGTTCAATAAATGTCGAGATGATCTTGGAAGTGTTGGTGTGACAATTTTCCAAGATGATTTGATGAGCCTAGCACCTCTAGGCCTTCCCAAGAGCTGGCATAACTACCAGGACTAGGTGAATGGGCAGGAGAAGCTACCAAAGTGAGAGCGATTGTTGTCCAGCTTGGTACAAGAAGAAATTCGTTGGAACACCAAAGATGGATCATCATCAAAGAATTATGATGAGGAGAATTGTGCCTTGGCTAGAAAGGCAAAGAAAGGGAAGGGAAGGCGTCCCATTCCAAATTGGATTCCGATCAGGCGGGCAAGAAGTGAGACTTGTCAAAGGCAAAATATTTTCACTGTCATGATATTGGACATTATGCTACAAAGTGTCCGCACAAGAAGACCAACAAGAAGTCCTAAGGAGGAGTGGCAGGTGAAGCACTTGCTTCATAGTTCGAGTTGGATTTCATCCTCTTCGCATGCATGGTGTCATCGGTGAAGGGTTCTGTGTGGTACTTAGATAGTGGAGCTTTGTTCCATATGACCGGCAACAAATAATTCTTTCGTAACTTGGAGGAGAAGGATATCTAGATGCACATCAAGATGGGAGATGACGGGAGGTATAGCACTACCGACATAGGTAAAGTTACCTTTCAGAGGGAGTTAGGTACTCCTCTCACATTAACAGATATCATGTATCTTCATGGTTTAAAGAATAATTTGGTTTTTTTTGCGATGTTGGAAGACCGTGGTTGTGATGTGATATTTAGCGAAGGAAAGGTGTTCCTTTGTCACAAAGCCATGATACAAGTGAAGAATATTGGGGTTTGAGCAAAGAAATCTGCAAATTGGATGTAGAAGATTGTGTTCCTTGAGCACGAAAGTAGAGAAAGTGGTGAGCTAAGACATCGGTGAGTTATGGCACAGAAGGTTGGGCCATCTACACCATGGTGCCTTGAAAATCATGCAACAAATTTCTACAAGACTTCCAAAGGGTGCACTTGAGCAACAAGATACATGCAAAGGGTGTACATTGGGGAATTATACCAAAGTCACCTTTCACGATAAGGAAATTCGAGCAAAGGCAATCCTTGAGAGAGTTCACTCAGATGTGTGTGGATTTTTCTCAACGGCTTCCACAACAAAACACATGTATTATGTGATTTTTGTAGATGATTTTTTATGCAAGTGTTGAATTTTCTTCATGCAGAAGAAAGATCATACGTTCTCAAAGTTTTTTGAGTTCAAAACACTTTTTGAGAAAGATACAAGGAGAAGGTGAAGGCTCTGAGGAGTGAAAATGGTGGATAATGTCTTTAACAAATTCAATAACTTTTTTTCTTTAGAAGGAATTCGAAGGGAGTTGATAACACCTCATAATCCACAGCAGAATGGGGTTGCAGAAAGGAAGAACAAAAATATTGTGGGAGAAGCATGAGCTATGTTGCATGATCAGGGCCCACCATTGTATTTATGGGTGGAAGCATGCAATACAACAGTATTTGTGCAGAACAGAAGTCCTCATCGGATACATGGGATGAGTACACCAGAGGAAGCTTTTTCAGGTAAGAGACCAGATACGTTGCATTTTAAAAATTTCGGTTTATTGGTTTATTGTCATGTGATCAAAGATGTCAGGAAGAAGTTAGAGCCAACAACTGAAATAACTGAGTTGGAGGTATTTGTGGGGTACATTGATACACCTCACAACTATTGAGTGTACTTACTAGCACACAAGATGATAGTGGTCAGAAGAAATGTGAAATTCGATGAAGGGAAGGCCATGTTAATTTCCCTTGAGAGGGAGCCTCATTTTCATGCAGTTACGGAGCTCTTAGCTCTAAAATAATAAACTAAAGATGTGGAGCAACCACAAGAATAGGTGTAGAGAGTGGAAGCACCCACTCATGTAGAGACATCCCAAGATGGAAGGAATCGCACCAAAGAGGTTGACAGGTTAGTGCTTGATGCTAGAGAGAATGTGGGAGCACCATCATCACAGTGCAGGTAGAAAAGGTCTCGGGAGTGATATAGTGGCTACATGGATCTTATGAGCAAAGGTGTAGAGATAGAGCCATCCTCTTTTGAGGAAGCAGTGGAGCAAACAAATTGGGTTGATGCCATGGTTGAGGAGTATGACTCTATTATCAGAAACAATGCATGGGGAGTTGTCCCAAGACCATAGAGGAAGTCAGTTGTAGGATCCAGGTGGATCTACAAGGTGAAGTGGGCAACAGATGGGAGTGTGGAGAAGCATAAGGCCAGGTTTGTCGCCAAAAGGTTCTCTCAGGTGGAGGGGATTGAATATTATGAGACCTTTTCACGAGTCGCAAGGTACTCATCAATCATATCCATCCTTGAACTTTCAGCATAGATAGGATGGAAAATACATCAAATGGATGTAAAGACAACCTTCCTCAATGGGGTGATTGAGGAAGAGGTGTACATTGAGAAGCCAGAAGGTTTTTATACCTTCAACAAAGATTCACATGTGTGTAGACTCAAGAGGGCATTGTATGGGATGAAGAAAGAACCTCGTGCTTGGTACACCAGGATCGACAACTACTTCATCGGGTTGGGCTTCACCAAGAGTGAAGCAGATGCGAACCTTTACCATATTGTGATAGAAGGTAAACTTTGATCATTGTACTTTATGTAGATGATTTTATACTAACTGGTGATGAGCAGCTCATCAAGTATTTCAAAGAGGATCTTGCAAGAGAATTTGAGATGAAGGACATGAGGCTCTTGCACTATTTCCTGTGATTGGAAATTTGGCAAAGAGATGGGGAGCTATTTGTATCTCACGGAATGCATGCCAACGATATTCTCGAGAAGTTCCACATGGAGGGAACCAAACCCATGGAGAATCCTATAGCAAGAAACTAGAGGAAGGAGGATGCTACTTTAGGCGAAGTGGTAGATGCTACTGTCTATAGCCAACTTGTGGGTTCACTCATCTATTTGGTGAACACAGGACCAAACATATGCTATGCGGTTAACCAACTTAGTCAAGCTATGGTTAAGCCTACCAAGCTCTTTTGGAAGGTAGGCAAGCATGTGTTGAGATACCTCAGAGGCACTACAAATTTTGTACTATGGTATAGATGGGCATAAGGAGAGAAGCTTCAAGGCTTCATAGACGAATATTGGGCAAGGAGTCCATTCGACATGAAAAGCACATCAAGGGACATATTCAACATAGGATCAACAACAATTTCCTAGTACAGCAAGAAACAGAGATCAGTTGCACTCATTTCTTGACAATCCCTTTCATGTTGAGAGGGAGTGTTGAAATTGGAATCAAGAAATATTGAAAATGGCATCAAAAGGGATTCTAGTTTAATTTTCCCTTAATTAAATTAGAAGTGAATTGTAAGTCCGCATCACATGACAAATTATAAGTGTTAACTGAGTCAGGAAGACTTATTTAGCTTAGTAAATTCGATTTGAGGGTCAAACTGGAGGCATGTAGAGTTCACTCTAAGTTTTAGAGGGTTCAATTGCAGTTTATTTTGATTTGTAATCATTTAACTCAATTATTTGAGTTAAAATCAGTTTAACCAGTTCTAATTAAGAAATGAGCTAGTGATAGGTCCAGTGAATTAAATCTGATTTAATTCACATGTAGTGATCAATCATATAACTGATAATATGCTATAAATCGTTGTTGCTTGTAAGTTCTAAGAAAGGCCCAGTTGAGATTGGAGTTAAAGGGAAGAGAACTATCAGATAATTAGAAAATTGTACAAGTCATGCATGAGGTCATCAGAATGCCTTGGATGTATTGTGCAATCTATTTATGGGAATTTCCTAATTAATAGGGGCTAAATTAGCCCAGGAATATGTGAGAAAGGATGGTCAGACAGAGGCAAGGAAGTGGTTAAATATTGGACCAAAGTTGCTTATATCAGAGTGAGACAGTCAGAGATAGTGTAGAGGATTATCACGAAGGGAAATGGCATTGTATTGTTTCATATTATTGAATTAATGCAATATATTGATAGCGGGGTTATTAGTTGAGGCTTTTCACAGATACATCTTTGTGTTGTGAAATTGAAATTCTTTATCTTTCTTGTTCATGTGATTATGCGATTGTAATTGGTTTCCACAATTTGTAGAATTTGATTTGAAATTTTATTTTAGCATATTACAAGATCAGTTGAATCTATGTGGATTTTCTATATGGTATCAGAGCAGGAATCACTATAGAAGAGAAGAACCATAGTTTTTTTTGAATAGTGAATCGAATTTGTATATTTATTCTTCAAGACCAGCATGGAAGGAACTGATGATCTGGTGCTGGTGATCATGATATCGAATTTAAATTACATAGCATGGAAGGATAGAATGGAGGCAGTGTTAGAGGACAATGGACTGGAGAAATTCATAGATACTAATATTCCCCATCCCGTAGCAACAGATGCTCAACTTCTTGATGCATGGAAGAAGAATGCAACAAAGGCGAGTAGGATTTTGTTAGAAGGAGTTAGAGATCATATTGTCTTGAATATCCATGGAAAGGAAACTCCATATGCTATGTGGAAGGCCTTAACAGATATGTTTCATAATAGCAACGACCACAGGAATTTGGTGCTGAAGGACAAGCTCAAAAAGATCAACATGGAGAGGGGTGACACGATCCCAAAATACTTGACAAAGTTCCCTCAATGTCGAGATGAGCTTGGAAGTGTTGGTGTGATAGTTGTATATGATGATTTGGTGATCCTAACACTTCTAGGCCTTCCCAGGAATTGGCATAGCTACCGGTACTCGGTGAATGGGAGGGAGAAGCTACCAGAGTGGGAGTGTTTGTGGTCTGACTTGGTACAAGAAGAGATTTTGTGTAACACCAAAGATGGATCATCATCTAAGACTTACGATGAGGATAACTGTGCCTTGGATGGAAAGGTGAAGAAAGGGAAAGGGAAGGCATCCCATTTCAAATCGGATTCTGATCAGGCGGGAAAGAAGCGAGACTTTTCAAAGGTAAAATGTTTTCATTGTCATGAGCTTGGACACTATGCTACAAAGTGTCCACACAAGAAGACCAGCAAAAATTCCTAAGGAAGAGTGGTAGGTGAAGCACTTGCTTCACAGTTCAAGTTGGATTCCACCCTCATCTCATGCATGGTGTCATCAGTGATGGGTTCAGTGTGGTACTTAGACAGTGGAGCTTTGTTCCATATGACCAACAACAAATAATTCTTCAGTAACTTGGAGGAGAAGGATCTCCACATGCACATCGAGATGGGAGATGACGGGAGTTATAACGATATTTTCATAGGTAAAGTTACCTTTCAGAGGGATTCAGGTACTCCTTTCGCATTAAAATATGTCATGTATGTTCCTGGTTTAAAGAACAATTTGGTTTTTATTTCTATGTTGGAAGACCATGGTTGTGATGTGATATTTAGTGAAGGAAATGTGTTTATTCATCACAAAGCCACGGGAAAAGTGAAGAAGATTGGGTTTCAAGTAAAGAACCTCTACAAATTGGATGTAGAAGAGAGTGTTTCCTTGAGGATGAAAGCAAAGAAAGTGGTGAGCTGAAATATCGGTAAGTTATGACACAGAAGGTTGGGCCATCCACACCATGGCAACTTGAAGATCATGCAATAGATTTCTACATGACTTCCAAAGGGTGCACATGAGTAGCAAGAAACATGCAAAGGGTGTACGTTGGGAAAGTATACCAAATCCATCTTTCACGGTAGGGAAATTTGAGCAAAGGAAATCCTTGAATGAGTTCACTCAGACGTGTGTGGACTGTTCTCTACAGCTTCCACAACAAAACACGGGTATTATGTGATTTTGTAGATGATTTTTTACCCAAGTGTTGGATTTTATTCATGTAGAAGAAAGATGAGACATTCTCAAAGTTTTGTGAGTTAAAAGCACTTATTGAGAAAGATACAAGGAAGAAGGTGAAGGCTCTCAGGAGTGACAATGGTGGATAATGTCTTTAATGAATTCAAGGAATTCTATTCTTCAAAAGGAATTCAAAGGGAAGTGATAACACCTCATAACCCACATCATAATGGGGTTACAAAAAGGAAGAACAAAACTATTGTGGGAGCAGCACGATCTATGTTGCATGATCAAGGCCTACCATTGCATTTGTGCGTGGAAGCATACAATACAAAAATATTTGTGTAGAACATAAATCCTCATCGGATACTTGTAATGAGTACACCAGAGGAATATTTTTCAATTAAGAGACTAGTTGTGTCGCATTTTAAAATTTTTGGTTCATCATTTTACTGCCACGTGACCAAAGATGCCAGGAAGAAGCTAGAGCCAACAACTGAGTTGGAGATATTTGTGGGGTACGTTGATACACTTCACAACTATCGTGTGTACTTGCCAACACACAGGATGAAAGTGGTCAAAAGAGATGTGAAATTGGATGAAGAGAAGGCCATGTGATGTCCCTTGAGAGGGAGATTCAATTGCATGTAGCTAAAGAGCTCTTGGATCCAAAAGAAGAACCTCAAGATGTGGAATAACCACAAGCATAGGTGCAGAGAGTGGAAGCACCCACTCATGCAAAGACATACCAAGATGAAAGGAATCGCACCAAAGAGGCTGAAAGGTTGGTGCTTGATGCTAGAGAGAATGTGGGAGCATCCACATCACAAAGAAGGTAGAGAAGGTCCCCAAAACGGTACACTGGCTACATGGATCTTATGAGCAAAGGTGTAGAGATAGAGCCATCCTCTTTTAAGGAAGCAGTGCAACAAACAATTTGGTTTGATGCCATGGTTGAGGAGTATGACTCTATTATCAGAAATAGTGCATGGGAAGTTGTCCCAAGACCAGAGTGGAAGTAAGTTGTAGGATCCAGGTGGATCTACAAGGTGAAGTAGGTAGCAGATGGGAGTGTGGAGAAGCAGAAGGCCAAATTTGTCTCCAGAGGGTTCTCTCAGGTGGAGGGGATTGATTATGATGAGACCTTTGCACAATTTGGAAGGTACTCATCAATTATATCCATCCTTTCAATTTCAGCATAGATAGGATGGAAAATAATTCATATGGATGTAAAGAAAACCTTCCTGAATGGGGTGATTGAGGAAGAGGTGTACATTGAGCAGCTGGAAGGTTTTGAGACCTTCAATAGAGAGTCGCATGTGTGCAGACTCAAGAGAGCATTGTATGGGTTGAAGCAAGGACCTCGTGCTTGGTACACCAATATCGACAACTACTTCACCGGGTTGGGATTCACCAAGAGTGAAGCATATGCGAACCTTTACCATATTGTGGTAGAAGGTAAAATTTTGATCAATGTACTTTATGTCGATGATTTTATACTAACAGGTGATGAGTAGCTCATCAAGTATTGCAAAGAGGATCTTGCAAGCGAATTTGATATGAAGGACATGGGGCTATTGCATTATTTCCTGGGATTGCAAATTCGGCAAAGACATGGGGAGCTATTTGTATCTCAGGGCAAGTATGCCAAAGATATTCTCAAGAAATTCCACATGGAGGGCATCAAACCCATGCAGACTCCTCTAGCAAGAAACTGGAGGAAGGAGGATGCTACTTCAGGTGAAGTAGTAGATGCTATTGTCTATAGGTAGCTTGTGGGTTCATTCATGCATTTGGTGAACACACGACCAGACATATGCTATGGGGTTAACCAGCTTATTCAAGCTATAGTTAAGCCTACCAAGCTCTTTTGGAAGGCAGGCAAGCACATGTTGAGATACCTCAGAGGCACTACAAATTTTAGGCTATGGTACAAACAGACAGTGGTAGTGAAGCTTCAAGGCTTCATAGATGAAGATTGGGTAGGGATTCCATCCAACATGAAGAGCACATCTGCGGGAATCTTCAACATATGATCAAAAAAATTCTTGGTACAATAGGAGATAGAGATCAATTGCACTCAGTTCAATAGAGGTAGAGTACATGGCAGCCAGTCAGGCAGTATGTGAGGCCATCTGGATGAGGAAGATACTTGTTGGTTTGTTTGGACGACAAATGGATCTGACGGGGATTTATTTTGATAACCAAAGTTGTGTCAAACTCTCAGTTAATCTATTTTTTCACGATAGGTCCAAGTATATTGATATCTGACATCACCATCTCAGAGATTGTGTGCAAAGGCAAATTATGTCATCATAGTACATTCCCACGGAGGAGCAGGATGCAGACATCTTGACGATGGCTTTGTCAAGAAGCAAATTCAAGTTCCACAGAGACAAGAACGGGGTAGCAGAAAATCCCTTTCTTGTTGAGAGGGAGTGTTGAAATTGGTAACAAGAAATATTAAAAATGGCATCAAAAGGGATTCTAGTTTAATTTTCCCTTAATTAAAATAAAAGTAAATTGTAATTCTACATCACATGACAACTTGTAAGTGTTAACTGAGTCAGGAAGACTTAGTTAGCTCAGTCAATTCAAGTTTAGGGTCAAATTGGAGGCATGTAGAGTTCACTCTAAGTTTTAGAGGGTCCAATTGTAGTTTATTTTGAGTTGTAATTAATTAGCTCAATTATTTGAGTTAAAATCAGTGTAACTAGTTCTAAGTGAGAGATGAACTAGTGATGGGTCTAGTGAATTAAATATGATTTAATTCACATGCAATGATCAATAATATAACTAATAATTCGTTATAAATATTTGTTGCATGTAAATTCTAAGAAAGGCCCAGTTCTTATTGGAGTTAAAGGGAAGAGAATTATCAGTTGTATAATTAGAAAATTGTATAGGTCATGCATGAAGTCATCAAGATGCCTGGGATGTATTGCACAATCTATTGATGGGAATTTCCTAATTAATAGGGGCTCAATTATTCGAGGAATGTGTGACCAAGGCTAGTTAGGCGGAGGCAATGGATTGGTTTAATATTGGACCAAACTTGCTTAGATCAGAGTGAGACAGTGAGAGATAATGCAAAGGTTTCTCAGGAAGGTAAATAAAATTGTATTGTTTCATATTCTTGACTTAATGCAATATACATATAACTAGGTTTTTAGCTAAGGCTTTCCCCAGATACATCTTAGTGTTATGTGATTGAAATTCTTTCTCTTTCTTGTTCATGTGATTGTGCGATCGTAATTGGTTTCCGCAATTTGTAGAATTTATTGAGTATTTTTTTTAGCATATTATAAGATCTATCGAATTTATGTCGATTTTCTACAGATATATGATTTCCGTATATTATATAGTTTGAAAACTATATTAAAACTAAAATTGGGCTTTAAAACCATATTAAAGGAAAATTAAGAGTCCATGGGTTTTGAACCCAAACCCCACACCAACAACAAGTAACTTAATATGACTATGCCAACCATTGTGCCAACCACACATTTTGTCTTATTCACCCTCACATTTTTTTATAAACTTCCATTCAAATATTTCAAAGGGAACCGTGGATAATATATGAGAGATGAGGGTGCAAGCAGGGAAATGAAGTCATGAATCTCAAGAAGATTCTAGCAATATTGTTAGAGCATATGTTAGGGAATATTCCAAAGAATATTTTCTATGAGGAATCTTAAAGATTCCATGGAGGCAAAATTTTTGAAGGTGCCAGAATTATGTCGACTTTATGCTCATTTTCTCAGTTTTTCGCAAAGAACATGATGGTGTGATCAAATTCTTCATTTGAGCACCAGAATTTCACCCAATTGTACAAAAGAATCTTTATGGAATCGTAAGGAATCTTTGAGATTCCCTAGAGGCCCGAAAATGACAGTTTCAGAACCAAGCCGGCTTTATACTCATTTTACTTAGTGTTTCGTTGTTGGGTATGTGTTATATTTTTTCCACGACTAGTCACGTGCGGGGGACGATAGGCCCCCCCATGTACGTTGCGTCGGGCACAGTAGGGGGGTCACAGGGGGGGCAACAACGCCCCAGGAAAAAAAAATTGGACCTTATTTTTTGGTGGGCGGACCCACCCATGGTTTTGTGCATGGGTTTGCACATGGTTTTGGGGTACGATGGTTTTCGACCCCTGGTATTTTGTAGATCCGGTCAAGGGAACTACGATTATGTTCTAATCCAGGGTTAATGGATTGGGGTTTATGTATGCTTCGGCATGTATATAGATGTGTTGTAACACTAAAAGGAATATAATGAAAAATCAAGCTGGTCGTCCCGAGATCCAGGGGAAAATCTCTATGTTTATCTGCTTTATGCTTTATGCTCTCACTATTGTTTATTTTCTGTTTTAAGATTCGTTTGTAGATTGTTTCTGTACAGGGTTAAAACCTACATTTGGTATCGAAGCTGTTTCGGCTTCAAGGGGATGCATTTGTTGCTGAGGGATTTTTGCTTGTGCTTGTGGTAGACCCTGTTCAGTGGGAGATCTGCGGGATCGATACTTGCGGTGAAAGAATATGGCGAGTAGTGGAAAGATAAAGATTGAGAACTTTAATGGTCATAGTTTTGAGTTGCGGAAGCTCAAGATGGAGGATCTACTGGTGGATAAAGACCAGTGGATCACGGTAGATCTAGGTACTAAACCAACGACAATGTCAGATGAAGACTGGAAAAATTTGGATCAAAAGGCAAAGAGCACAATACAGTTGTGTGTCTCTGATTCGGTATTGTTGAATGTATCTGGGGAAGCTATGGCAAATAATTTGTGGGACAAACTTGGGAATTTGTACCAATCTAAGTCTCTGGTGAATAAATTGTTCCTACGGAAAAAGTTGTATAACCTGAGGATGAAGGATGGAGACTCGGTGATAGAGCATCTGAACGCCTTCAATACTATGGTAAGTCAGTTGTCATTTATTGATATTAAAATCTCAAATGAATATAAGTGCATTAGTTTTTTTTGTTCTATACCAGACTCATGGGACAGTCTAGTTATTGCAATAGGTAGCAATACAACTACCTTGACATTGTCTCAGCCTTGCTGTCAGAGGAAATGAGACAGAGAAATATGGAGGGTCAGAATGGAGATGCCTTATCTGTAAGAGGAAGGTCCCAAAACAAAAACAAGAATAAGGTTTCGAGTGGGAGATCTAAATCTAGAGGGAGATCTAAATCTCCTAGAAAGTTTGTAAAGGTGTGCTGGAAATGCGGAAAGGAAGGACACTACAAAAAGGAGTGCAGATATAAACCTCCTGAGAAAGGAAAGGGATCTGATGATGCTCCTTCTACAGAGGCAAAACCCACCTCGGATGAAGGTGGGGATGTGTATTTGGCTTCTTCTTAAAATACACATGTAGATCATGAGTCATGGTTGATTGTCTCGGGTGCATCCTTTCACTTCACTCCCCATAGGGAGTGGTTCTGTGAGTATGAGAAATATGATGGCAGTGATGTCTTCTTAGGTGATGATATGGAGGCCAGAATCGTCGGACGTGGAAAATTCAAGCTGAATCTGCAAGGTGGAAGGATTAGAACACTTCCTGGTGTTTTGCACATTCCTGCATTGGCTAGAAATCTGATTTCTGTAAGAAAGATGGAAGATGCAGGTGTAAAAATAGTGTTCGAGAAAAATACATGTAATATGGTTCAAGGAGCATTGGTATTAATGCAAGGATTTCAAATTGGAACTCTGTACAAACTTCAGGGCAACACTATTATTGATGGGTGCAACGGTTCTGTGGTTCCCAAAAGTGGAGCGGAAAGCCTAGCGGTCTCTGAAGAAAAGACCATGTTATGGCATCAAAGGCTTGGACATATTGGAGAGAAGGGCTTTCAGATACTGCATGGAAATGGTATGGTAGAAGGTATGTCTAATAGCTCTCTGGATTTCGATTTCTGTGAACATTTTTTATATGGGAAGCAGAATCGGGTGAGTTTTCCTTCTGGTGCTAAGAGGGTGAACAAGATATTAGAGCTTGTGCACAGTGATGTGTTTGGACTTGTGTCGGTTACATCACTGGGTAGCTTTGTGTACTATGTTTCATTCATAGATGACTTCTCAAGGAATACATGGATATATTTCTTGAGGAAGAAATCTGAAGTCTTTGACGGATTTAAAGAATTTAAGGCTCTGGTGGAAAACCAGACAGAGAAGAAGATAAAGGTGCTGAGGATAGATAATGGTGGAGAGTTCTGCAAGAAGGAATTTGAAGAGTTCTGTAAGAAGTGTGGTATATCATGAAAGAATACTAATCCATACACACCTCAGGAAAATGGAGTTGCGTAAAGAACAGAAATACAACGCTAATGGAAAGGCAAGACACATGCCTGGTACCTGTGTTACATAACACTTTGGGCAGACAGCAAGAGATCGCATGTTACCCGGTTACGTATCACCTTCATCGTCGTTGGAGGATAAGACTCCACATGAGGTATGGATCGGTAAGAAACCCTCTTCACATCTCGAGGGTATTTTGGATTTAAGGAGGTATGCCCGTGCGAGAAAAGGACCAAGTTGGATAATAAATCTGAAACATGCATCTTTATTGGGTATAAGGATGGTTTAAAGGGTTACAAGCTTTGAAACCTGGAAACAAGGAAGGTTGTGTACACCCGAGATGTGGTGTTTAGATAGGTGAAATATGTTGTTAAACATGAAGTCCTACCAAAGGAACCTGAGAAGATAGAGTTTGAGCTAAAGGAGGATGAATCAGACTCTAAAACAGAAGAAGACTCAGAAGAGGAAGAGCCACAAACTCCAGCTGTGAGAAGATCGGTTCGGGAAAGAAGACAACTAGAAAGGTATAGTCCATCTGCTTTCTGTTCAAATTTTTCTTTAAATATAACTAATGATGATCCCAAAACCGTCAGGGAGGCAGTAGATTCAGAGGATGGAAAAGTCTGGAAGGAGGCCATGGTTGATGAAATGTCATCCTTGCATAAAAATGGGGCATGGGATCTGGTGGAGTTGTCAGTTGCAAGGAAACCAATCAGGAGCAAATGGGTGTTTAAGAAGAATATGAATGTAGAAGGCAAGGTGGAGAAATACAAAGCCCAGTTGGTAGCAAAATTTTATTCCCAAGTTTCGGGAATTGATTTTGGTGATATTTTTTCTCCTATTGCCAAAGTTACTTCTATTGGATTATTTTTATCTGTTGCTGCTGCATTTGATTTTGAGGTAGAACAAATGGATGTGAAGACAACATTTCTTCATGGGGATATGGAAGAGGAGATCTACATGAAACAACCTGAAGGCTTTATGGTGAAGGGGAAGAAAGAACTAGTATGCAAGTTGTTATCACCCAATTTTTTTTTTCAAAACATTGTATGTCAACTCTGTTTTTTATCATGGTCTTAAATAGGTCTGAAATTCATTTTTATTTTGGTTAAGGGTAATTCATAGCTTTTAGAGGTTTAATGTTCATCATCTGAATTCAAATAAGGTCTTTAGAGGTCCATTCCATGGTCAAACATTCACATTTTTCATTTAAGGGTCACTCAATAAAGTTTCGGGCTAAATTTCTACAATTAGCTAGGAATCCACCATTTCGTAGCATCGGTAGTTCAAAAAATATGAAATGCGCTATGAAAGCGTTGCTACTTTCGTAGCGCAAACTGTGAAAATTACACTGTGAGCGCTACGAAAGTGCGGTTTCTTAGCTGTCGTGTCAAATAAGCCAAAATCTGTCAGTTTCAGTTGGGGAATGATGGGATAGGGGTATGGTGAGTCAGTTAGTTACCAGATTTGATGTACTTACCTGTCCTACAGTCATCATAGTCATGATAGGATATCAATGAAGAATTATTTAGTCATGAGGTGACATCTCAAATTCAAATTTTTGCTTAATTGAGTCATCTTTGATTCATTTACATTCACACAACTGTCTGAGCTCTGAAGCAGTTAAGATAAGTATGTGGTTGTTCTATGTAAAGGCAACCTTCACCATTCTCAAGCAAGGTTGTTCATTTAACCAAGCGAGGTTGTTTCATATCTTAATCAAGCGAGGCTGTTTTACAGATTCTAGAGAAGCTAACAAGTTTTTCCAAGAAGCATGGCAGATGAGAAGAAAGTTCACAGAGGAGGACATTGTCTAAGATATGAAACTGAAAATGTGAAGGCTTTAGTTGAGGATCAAACAGTGATGGAGGCTTTCACCAAAGCAGGTTGTCTCTAGTTTTTTGAAAAACTACAGGGTGGTCACACTCAGGTGTCAAAAGAGTTTGCCTTACGCTTCAATGGAACCACTACCAAAATTGGAATGTTAAATGTGCCAGTCACACCTAAGATCATAGCTTCTGTGATAGAGATAGCAAGAGGGCTGGAATCTTGGTTTAAAGGTTTTAGGTTTGACATGGAACCATGCAAGGAATTTATGAAACCTGAATATGTAGATATGGACTTGAACAATGCAATACCTAGAAGTTGTATCAAGGACAACTATGCAAAGCTGCTATTTAATATTCAAAGATACTTTACATGTGAAGGCAAGTACCATAAATTTTACACATATCATTTCAAGATGTTGTTGCATTTCACAGGTATGATATCACTATATTTTCCATTTTACTTGCATAGAAGCCTTGCCAAAATGGCTAACAAAGTCTAAGCCAAATCTGATGGCTGTGAAACATCTATGTTTCACCATGGTTTGATAAAGTTATTGGTTTTGAATGAGCTTCAGAAAATAAATAGGGATTGGTATTCCTTTTTCTTTATGAATGGATTTGAAATGGAAACCCTAACCCCAGCTAGGAACCCTAAAATTAAAGGGAATCCTTCACCACTAGTAGCAAAACCCAGTCAGCCAATGGTTACTAAAGCAAATAGGTTTGTAAAGTTGAAACCAAGGAAATAGGTTGAAAATAGAACAAAGAAGACACCAATACTTGT
Source organism: Pinus albicaulis (assembly GCA_034641835.2). Classification (NCBI taxonomy): domain Eukaryota; kingdom Viridiplantae; phylum Streptophyta; class Pinopsida; order Pinales; family Pinaceae; genus Pinus; species Pinus albicaulis. The sequence goes on from CM076575.1 coordinate 358,807,683, forward strand.
TGCAGAAACTCCTTCACCTGCAAAATAGAGGTTAAAAAGTGTCAAAGAGGCTAAACAAAAACAAGTGGCCAGCAAGCAGGAAATCCAGAGAGTGATAAGAAGCCAAGCAATAGCATCAAATGGAAAAACAGTTGTTTCAGGTTCAGATGAAAGCTCAGTGATGAAAGGAAACTTAGATGAGATCTTACATGCAATTGATATAGAAGAGTCACCTATTGTGCAAGTTGGTTTTATTGGAACAGATGAACATAAACAGAAAAAAGTGAAATCAGTAAAGAAATTGGAATTTGAAGGTGAGAATTCAGCCTTTGTCTTTCAAGCTAGGAAGCCTTTGACTAGGCATACTAAAAATCTCAAAGAACATAGTAAGAAGGTCCAAGAAGCTACTGAAACAATCAAAGTACCTAAAGAGGTGGTTGATCTCTCATCACTAGCATTAGAGCATGCAACTAGCAGAATAATGAAGGAAAAAGAAGAATTGACAGAGTATAAAAGGCTTGAGGAGAAATTGACATTATTAAAACAAGAGATTGCTAAGATGAAGAAAAGGGCCAGAAAGCACATCATTGAGAAAGTATAATTTAAAAGAATGAAGGTTGATTGGGAAGGTCAAACAGTTTCTAGGTCTGAGATTCCAAGTAGTGCAGAGCATTTTTTTACATGGACAATTCCAGCCATTAAAGAAGAAAAATTTGTCAGAGTGCTCAACACTTACTTGAGAGCCAGTAATATAAGACTAAGAGGTCAAGTGGAAGATTTGGAACTACAACTGAAACTGTCTCAAGATGAACTAAAAAACAAAGGTGCAGAATGACAAATTCAAAGCAAACTCAAATGGAAAATGAAGAATAAACTTTATGAAAGTTATGTTTTTAGTCCATATGGTTGATGGTTTTGATGAAGCCAATGATTTTATGAAGTTTTGGCACCTTTTTGTTTCAAATTTTGAAGAAAATTTGGTTAAAAATTCTTACACACCAGTTTCGTAGCGCACACAGTGCAAAAAGGGTGAAATGCGCTACGAAACTGCTGTAGTAGATTTTTCAGCCTTTCTTTATCAAGTTTTGGAGGGAATATCATGTGTTTTGGCTTGAAAATTCTAGAGAAGCTATGTCAAGTGAATATCAAAACAACCCTGAAGGAAAGGAAACAAAATTTTGAAGGAAAATGGGTAAAAAGACTGTGCTACAAAACCGTGTTGCTTTCGTAGCGCAGGTTTGTTTTCACTATTTTGAGAGTTCAAAGTTGATTTTGCACAACTGACACGTGGGGATGATTTTGGACATATGCTATTCTATTTCCTGACAACAAATAGCCTCAAATTTATGGGTTCATAGTGGTCAGAGTGTCTCAAGAACTTAAAGAATCCTAAGCCTAAAAAACAGGGGAATAGTTTCCTAGTTTGTAGGAGATCAACATCATCAGCATTATGGTCATAACAGGTTGGAGCTCATCATCAGGATTCGACATTATGGAGATATAGGTGGCAAATGATGTAATAAAGTTTAAATAAAGTTTCTATGAGTAGAGTTAAAGAGTTCTAATTCTATTTGTAATAGGACTCTGTATTAGGTTTACAATTGTTTTTGTAATAAATACCATGTTAAATGGTTAAGATAGGTGTCAAAGATATGAATTCGATGTATCTAGCTGAGGATAAGCTTATCTTATGATGTAAATGATCTATAAAGGATCAAGGAGTCAAATTAGAGTGTGTTGGACATTTTTTAGCAAAAAGACTGTGTTTATTGTAAGTGACTATTTTCAGCTTAATACAGAGTTTTCTACTTAGCCAACTCAAGACTCATGAAGAGTTCTTGTATGTTCTTGTTATGATGGCACCTTTTTAATATCCTATTGCAGTGGTGTTAGCTTATGTTTATCAGAATTCATCATTGATGCTCTGACTTCCTTCATAGACAAACTGACTATGTGTTTCATTGTTTCACATGTGAATTCCTTGACTTGAACTCTGATATGCCTTAACTTCCATGCTAGGTATATTGTTTGGTTTTGTTGAAGCTATTATGACTCCATAAGCCCAATGTGCACTTGATAATGTAATTTACAACCAATTTATATCATTTATCTGCTTTTTACCCCACATAGAGTTAGCCATCTATATTTCTATCAAAAATCATAAACCCTTGAGAGAGCCCTCTCAGGTTGAGGAGGCTAAGCCTCAACCAAAAGATTGGTTTGAAATATTTACACAATATTGATTTGATTGGCAGCCTATCAAGTCTAATTTTGTGTTAACATTTTGGTGTGTCCGCCGGGAGCCTAAAGATTATACTTTCTCAAAATTTTGAAGCTGAACTTCTGAAGGTAGCAGGAGCTCAAAAATATTTTCGAGGCAACATCTACCTTGGTGACTCCATTTAAAGTTTATATGTTCAAAGGTGCCTTCGAGAAAGAGATACACAAGGAGTAATCCTGACCCAGATCCACCTACTATCGTGGACAATCCAAACACCATTTCAAGAGGCAGTCAAGGCATTTCTGAAATATCAGGTACTCCATCTCATTCGAAATCCTTACCCTCTGAAATATTAAGAAGTCCTGAAGACAAAAGTGTTGATGATAAAATTCATGAAGTTTTGTTTAGATCAGAAAATGAAAAGGAGCTAACTGAAATTATCTTAGACTTGCATAAGAGAGGAATTAACACCTCAGCTCTAGTAACACAAGAAGACAAAGAAGAATTTTGGGAAGTTGTTGCTCCAGAGTTGTTGTTGGAAAGAGAGCCTTCAGATAAATTGAAAGAGCTTGATCCTTTCAAAGTATTGTTGAAAAGTAAAGTTAGTTTACCTCTTCCAAACTGGAGCTCAATTGTTAGTGGCTCACAAAGACCAAACAGTCCTCCTCATAGCAGTTTAAAAACCGATACCGTGGATAATCCGATTTCTGATTACAATAACTATAACCACGGAAGTTTAAAAACCAGAATTCCTAAAATTACCACAGTACCTCTAACCATGGCCGGAAATCCACCTGCTGCACCTGCTAGATATGCACCTCTTGTTCTTCTTGGTGTCTTACATGACCTCCCTAGTAAATATGCTGCTAGAATTAAAACATGGGGAAGTGATGAAGACATTACAGTAGAGGATCATGTGGATCAATTTAATGATTTTATAGATAGGGAAGAGGTTGATCATGAAGATGTTAAGTTGAGGTTGTTTTCTCAGAGTTTTTCTGGTGAGGTTAGGAAGTGGTATTTTTCTCTTACTCCTGAAAGTATTCATAATTGGATTGAATTTGAAGATGTTTTCCTAATAAAACGGGGAAATAGAACTAATCTAGTACAAGCCCTCACTGAGTATAGTACTTTGAAGAGAGCTACTGATGAAACTGTCCAAAACTTTTCAGAAATATTTAATAAAGTGTTAGACTCTATTCCTGCCCATTTGAAACCACCTGAAGCCTTAGCTCAAATGAGGTATGTTGAAGCTTTTGACTATGATTTTTCCATATTGTTGAGAGAAATAGAATCCCCTACACTTACTGAAATGAAAAATGATGCTGTGAAGGTTAAGGTTAACCTGATAACAACTAAAAAGTAAAAAATGGGTAAGGCTAAATTGAAATAAGGAGAGAAACCTTCATCCTCTACCTCTCAAGATAAGCTAGATTCAATGATGAAAACAATGGAAAATTTGATGGATAGATTAGCCCTTGGGAATACCTCTGCTCCTCCTACACAACATGAAACTCAATTTAGAAACCCTCAGTTCAGGAGACCCCAGAATCAGCAAAGACCAAGGGAGAATAGAAATCAGCAGTCTAATCCTCCAGTGAGACCTCCTTTTCAGCATAATTTGTTTGATGAAGAAGATGACCCTGAAGCTCCTGAGGAGTCTATTCATTTTTTTGATGAAGAAATGTCAGGAATTTTCTTGACTAAAGAAGAGCATGATCAATCAGATCAAAACAATCATGAAGAGGAAACATCAGACTATCTAAAGGGGTATCAACATGCTATTTTTAAGATGCAGAAACAATATAATCTCATAAATAGGAATGTGCCTATCATTGCAAAAAAAACACACCCTAAGAAGGATACACCTAAGGTTGTTGATGGCAAGAAGGATACTCCTAAGGTCTCTGAAGGTAAGAAAGATGCACCAGTTGTTCCTCCTATCAAAGAAGATGAAAAAACTATTTCTGTTTTCAATCTTGAGAATGAAATTTCTAAGATAAAAATATCAGTCCCTTTTGGTGAGATTCTTAAGGTAGATGAATATAGAAGCAAGATTGTTAAAATGTTAAAATCACAACCAGGAGTTGTTGATATCTTGAATGTATTAGAAGATCATCCAACCATATATTTGGGTCCAAGACTAGAAGATGAACAGAATGAGAAAGTCCCTCCTTTTTATGTAAGCCTCAGCATTCACGACATGACATTGCATAATGCTATGTTGGATTCTGGGGCCTATCACAATATTATGCCCAAAGTAATCATGGAAAGAATGGGGTTAGAAATAACTAGGCCATATAAAGACTTGTTTTCTTTTGATTTAAAAAGAGTTCAATGCATTGGTTTAATCAAGGATGTTGTTGTTGGTTTGACGCAAGTTCTTGCTAAGACTATAGTCATGGACATTGTAGTAGCAAACATTCCACCGAAGTTTGGTATGTTGTTGTCAAGGTCATGTGCAGCGAAAATTAAAGGTACAATGCAGATGGATCTTACTTATGCTACCATTCCTATCTTTGGGGAGCAAAGAAGATTGTATTGAGAGACAAGAATGGCCTACATGGTGAGTAATAAAGATAAACCAAAACTTTCCAATTTATGCTCTTGATACTGAACTTGGTTTTGCTATTCTTTTCAATGAATTGACTAATGAAGCGGAAGAGGAGAGGAAAGCAGAAAATCAGAGTTCTGAAATTCAGCAGTCAAAAAATCAACAGACAGAAGGTCAGTAAGTCAACGATAAGAAGGAAGAAGGTCGGTGATCATTGCATTTTGATGGATCAGAAGGCAGAGAAGGAGCAGGAGCAGGGATTTGGATTAGAAATCCAAGTGATGAGAGTAAGTTCTTTTCTTATAAACTGAACTTTGATTGCACAAACAACATGGCTAAATATGAATCCTTGATTTTGGGTCTAGAAGTTTTGAAAAGAATGAATGCTCAAAACATTTCTGTTTTTGGAGATTCAGAATTAGTCATTAAATAGGTTGAGGGTGTTTATCAAACAAAAGACACAAGGATGAGAGCATATAGGAATTTGGTTTTGGACATGTTAGAAAACTTTCAAGCCTATTCATTCATGGTCAAAACTAGAGAAAAAAACTCCATTGTTGATTCTCTTGCTGTCTCTGCAAGTCTTTTCATTTTTCCTATGCACTCCACATAAAAGTATGAGGTTGAGGTCCGCCATAGGCCAGCTATCCATGATAATATTACTCATTGGCAAGTTTTTGAGGATGATCAACAGGTAAAAAACTTTATTGAGTTGAAAGAAGAGTTTGGAAATGTACAAGTAGATCAACAAAACATGTTGGCTGAATCTAAAGGGAATTCTGAAATTTTGCAACTAAAGAACAATTCTATACCAAAGGGACTCATACCTCTAGAAATTTTTTTTGATCAGAATGATGTTTTTAAATCCCCTAAAATACAAGCTGATGATGAAGAAGTTGAGAGCTGTAACCTTGGTACTATAGCTATGCCCAAAATGATTAAACTTTCAAAGTTTCTTTTAGCTGATATGAAGTTTAAGTATGTTGAAATGATGAAGAGATTCATAGATGTCTTTTCTCGAAACTATGCTTATTGAAAGAATATGATCCCACCATTATTCAGCATACTATTCCCATAAAAGAAAATGAAAGATCTTTCAAGAAGAAGTTAAGGAGGATCAACCCACTTCTCATGCCATTGATTGAGAAGGAGGTCAAAAATCTCTTTGATGCTAAAATCATTGTCCCAATCAGATTTTCAAATTGGCTTGCAAATTTGGTTTTGGTCAGGAAGAAGAGTGGAGAAATCAGAATATGCATTAACTTCAGAAATTTGAATAAATCCTCCCTGAAGGATAATTATCCCCTCCCAAAGATGGATCAAATTTTGAAAACTATTGTTGGTTCTCAAAGAATGTCTATGCTTGATGATTTTTCAGGTTATAATCAAATCCTTGTACATCCTGATGATCAGGAAAAAACAATCTTTACTACACCATGGGGTACTTTCGCCAAAATTCCATTTGGTCTCATGAATGCAGGAACTGCCTTTCAGAGGGCAATGTACATTGCATTTTCTGAAAAGAAGGAAAAGATGGTGGTTGTGTATCTTGATGACATAACAGTCTTCTCAAGGAAGGAAGAAGATCACTTGAAACACTTGGAAAGAATTCTGCTGAAATGTAGAAGGTTTGGCATCTCTCTAAATCCCACCAAAAGTATTTTTGCTTTAAGTTCAGGTAAATTACTTAGACATATCATTTCTAAAGATGGGATTAAGATTGATCCAAACAAGGTCAATGCAATTCAGAAGGTGGATTTTCCAAGAAGTAGGAAGGAGATTCAATCTTTCCTTGGAAAGGTTAATTTTGTAAGGCGATTTATTCCTAATTTTGCTGAGATTGTGAAGGACATAACAAGGATGCTGAAGAAGGGAGTTGATATTAAGTGGACAATAGAAGCAAGAAATTCATTTGAGGAGATCAAAAGGGCACTCACACAAGCACTATTATTGATCAGTCTAGATTTCGCAAAGGAATTTCTGGTTTTTACTTTTGCACTAGAGAATACTATCGCTAGAGTTCTGCTACAAAAAGGACAGCAAGGTATTGAGCAGCCGATTTCTTTCTTTAGTAGGATATTAGCCAATTCTGAGTTGAAATATAATATCTTAGAAAAGAAGGCCTATGCCTTGGTGAAGGCTATCAAAGATTTCAAAATTTATATTTTGCATTCTCATATTGTGGCGTTTGTTCCTAATACTGTTGTGAAAGACATCCTCACTCAAGACAACTCTGATGGTAAGAGGGGGAAATGGATTGCCAAGTTGATATAATATGATAAAGAGATTAAACCAACAAAATTGGTCAAAGGGAAAAGCTTGGAAAAGCTGATGACGCAATCAAACTTTGACTGTCTTGATATAAATTGGATTGCAAAAATATCAGAAATTTCATATGATGAGGAAGAACTAGTTCCTATTGAAGAAAAATATATCACTTCAGATTGGTACAAGGAAGTTGTTTTTGTCCTACAGCACCATAAAGCACCTGCTGATTTAACAAAGTCCAAAGAAAGTTTTTTTAAGATGAAATCTTTGAGATACTTTATATTTGACATAAATCTGTTTTGGAAGGATACTAGCTGAATTTTGCTGAATTTCTTGCTGGAAGAGGAGGCTGATAAATTGATTAAGGAATTCCACAAAGGAGATTGTAGAGGTCATCATTATCGGAAGGCAAGAGTGAACAAAATTTTGAGAGCAGGGTATTATTGGCCTACAATGTTTAAGGATGTCTACAAGAGGGTTGCTGCTTGTCATGAATGCTAGATTTTCGAGGGTAAGAAGAAGCTTGTACCTTTACCTTTGATGCCTATCTATGTAGAAGCACCATTCTAGCAGTGGGGACTAGATTTTATTGGGTAGATACATCCATCATCATCAGGTTAGCATCACTGGATTCTTACAGCGACTGATTACTTCACCTAATGGATTGAAGCAATCCCAACTAGGCAAGCAAATGATTCTGTGATTATTTCGTTTTTAGAAAATAATATCTTGTCTAGGTTTGGTTGCCCCATAAAAATTATAATTGATAATGCATAGGCCACATTTAAGTCTAAGAAGCTGATCAATTTCTATCATCAATATCATATTACTCTCGGGCATTCTATTGCATACTATCCGCGAGGAAATGGCTTTGCTGAATCTTATAACAAGAGCATTGTAAGGATCATTAAAAAGGTGTTGCAGGAGAATAAGAAGGCTTAGCATTTGAAGCTGAAGTATCCCTTATGGGCTGACAGGATATGTACAAAGAGGTCAATCGGAACTTCACCATATGAATTGGTATATGGCGCTGAGGCTATTTTCCCTACATCATTAGGGGTACCTGTTATGACGTTGATTCAAGGGCTAGAAGAGGAACCAAATGCAATCCAGGGGAGAATTAATCAGCAGATAGCTCTGCAAGAGAAGAGGAATGAGGTTTATGACAGCAATCAGCAATCTCAAAACATAATCAAGAGGACATTTGATAAGAATATCAAGGAAGAAAGCTTTCAAATTCAAGATGAAGTGCTGAAATGGGAGGCCAGAATTGAAGAGAAAGGCAAACATGGTAAGTTTGAGAACTTATGGAAAGGTCCTTTCAAGATAGCTACTTTTCATGGAAACAATACTTACATACTACAAGAGATGGATGGAAAACCATATGCTGGAGGACCTATCAATGGCAGGTTTTTGAAGCATTATTCTTCCTAAAATATGATGGATTGTTCATGTCATTGTATATATTCCATTTTATAATTTTTTTCTGCTAATAATGACAAGCTAAATTAGCAAGATTGATCTCAAGGTGAAGGCTATTAGAGCTTGAGGAGGAAGCTTGGTGATTTCAAAGTTTTTATTGTTTTAGTCAAGAAAATGGATAGCAGCACTGGAACTATTGGTTCTTAGTGTACCACAGGGGCACACTATCACAAGTGGAGCCACTGTTATCACCCAATTTTTTTTCAAAACATTGTATGTCAACTCTGTTTTTTATCATGGTCTTAAATAGGTCTGAAAGTCATTTTTAGTTTGGATAAGGGTAGTTCATAGCTTTTATAGGTTTAATGCTCATCATCTGAATTCAAATAAGGTCTTTAGAGGTCCATTCCATGGTCAAACATTCACATTTTTCATTTAAGGGTCATTCAATTAAGTTTCAGGCTAAATTTCTGCAATTAGCCAGGAATCCACCGTTTCATAGCATCGCTAGTTCAAAAAAGAGGAAATGTGATACGAAAGCGCTACTACTTTCATAGCGCAAATTGCGAAAACTACACTATGAGCACTACAAAAGCGCGGTTTCTTAGCTGTCATGTCAAATAAGCCAAAATCTGTCAGTTTCAGTTAGGGAATGAAAGGATAGGGGTATAGTGAGTCAATTAGTTACCAGATTCGATGTACTTACATGTCCTATAGTCATCATAGTCATGATAGGATATCAATGAAGCATCACTTAGTCATGAGGTGACATCTCAAATTTGAATTTTTGTCTAATTGACTCATCTTTGATTCATTTACCTTCACACAACCGTCTAAGCTCTGAAGAAGTTAAGTCTGTGGTTGTTCTATGCAAAGGAAACCTTCACCATTCTCAAGCGAGGCTGTTTCATATCTTAGTCAAGCGAGGCTATTTTATATATTCTAGAGAAGCTAACAGGTTTTTCCAAGAAGCATGGCATATGAGAAGAAATTTCACAGAGGAGGACATTGTCTAAGATGCGAACCTGAAAATGTGAAGGCTTTAGTTGAGGATCAAACAGTGATGGAGGCTTTCACCAAAGCAGGTTGTCTCCAGTTTTGTGAAAAACTATAAGGTGGTCACACTCAGGTGTCAAAAGAGTTTGCCTTACGCTTCAGTGGAACCACTACCAAAATTGGAATGTTAAATGTGCCAGTCACACATGAGATCATAGCTTCTGTGATAGAGATACCAAGAGGGCAGGAATATTGGTTTAAAGGTTTTAGGTTTGACATGGAACCATGTAAGGAATTTATGAAACCTGAATATGTAGACATGGACCTGAAAAAAGCAATACCTAGAAGATGTATCAAGGACAACTATGCAAAGCTGCTATTTAATATTCAAAGATACTTTACATGTGAAGGCAGGTACCATAAATTGTAGGTTTTAACCCTGAACAGAAATTATCTACACACGAATCTTATAACAGAAAATAAACAATAGCGAGAGCATAAAACATAAAACAGATAAACACAAAGATTTTCCCCTGGATCCCAAATTGGGACGACCAGCTTGATTTTTCATTATATTCCTTTTAGTGTTACAACACATTTATATACATGCCGAAGCATACATAAACCCCAATCCATTAACCCTGGATTAGAACATAACCGTAGTTCCCTTGACCGGATCTACAAAATACCAGGGGTTGAAAACCATCGTACCCCAAAACCATGTGCAAACTCATGCACAAAACATGGGTGGGTCCACATATGAGTGGGACCGCATACCAAAAAAAAATTCGCTGGGGTGCTGCCCCAGACCCCGACAAGGGGGGCTGCCGCCCCCCCTGCTGCGCCCGGCGCAACATACAACACGTGGGGCTAGTCGTGGAAAGAATATAACACATACCCAACATAAATTTTACACTTATCATTTCAAGCTGCTCTTGCATTTCACAGGTATGATATCACTAGATTTTCCATTTTACTTGCATAGAAGCCTTGCCAAAATGGCTGACAAAGTCCAAGCCAAATCTGATGGCTGTGAAACATCTATGTTTCACCATGGTTTGATAAAGTTATTGGTTTTGAATGAGCTTCAGAAAATAAATAGGGATTGGTCTTCCTTTTTCTTTATGAATGGATTTGAAATGGAAACCCTAACCCCAGCTAGGAACCCTAAAATTAAAGGGAATCCTTCACCACCAGTAGCAGAATCCAGTTAGCCAGTGGTTACTAAAGCAAAGAGGTTTGTAAAGTTGAAACCAAGGAAACAGGTTGAAAATAGAACAGAGAAGACACCAGTACTTGTTGCAGAAACTCCTTCATCTACAAAATAGAGGTTAAAAAATGTCAAATAGGCTAAACAAAAACAAGTGGCCAGCAAGCAGGAAATCCAGAGAGTGACAAGAAGCCAAGCAATAGCATCAAAGGGAAAAACAGTTGTTTCAGGTTCAAATGACAACTCGGTGATGGAAGGCAACTTAGATGACATCTTACATGCAATTGATATAGAAGAGTTACCTATTGTGCAAGTTGATTTTATTTGAATAGATGAACACAAACAAAAAAAAGTGAAATCAGTAAAGAAACTGGAATTTGAAGGTGAAAATGCAGCCTTTGTCTTTCAAGCTAGGAAGCCTTTGACTAGGCATACTAAAAATTTCAAAGAACATAGTAAGGAGGTCCAAGAAGCTACTGAAATAGTCAAATTACCTAAAGAGTTGGTTGACCTCTCATCACCAGTAGTAGAGCATGCAACTAGAAGAATAATGAAGGAAAAAAAAGAATTGGTAGAGTATAAAAGGCTTGAGGAGAAATTAACATCAACAAAACAAGAGATTTCTAAGATGAAGAAAAGGGCCAGAAAGCACATAATTGAGAAAATAGAATTTAAAAGAATGAAGGCTGTTTGGGAAGGTCAAACATTTTCTAGGTCTGAGATTCCAAGCATTGCAAAGCAGTTTTTTACATGGACAGTTCCAGCCATTAAAGAAGAAAAATTTGTCAGAGTGATCAACACTCACTTGAGAGCCAGTAATAGAAGACTAAGAGGTCAAGTGGAAGATTTGTAACTACAATTGAAAATGTCTCAAGATGAACTAAAAAAAAAAGGTGCAGAATGACAAATTCATAGCAAACTTAAATGGAAAATGAAGAATAAACTTTATGAAAGTTATGTTTTTAGTCCATATGGTTAATGGTTTTGATGAAGCCAGTGATTTTCTGAAGTTTTGGCACCTTTTTATTTCAAATTTTGAAGAAAATTTGGTTAAAACTACTTACACAGCAGCTTTGTAGCGCACACAGTGAAAAAAGGGTGAAATGCGCTACGAAACTGCTGTAGTAGCTTTTTCACCATTTGTTTATCAAGTTTTGGAGGAAAGATCATGTGTTTTGACTTGAAACTTCTAGAGAAGCTATGTCAAGTGAATATCAAAACAACCCTGAAGGAAAGGAAACAAAATTTTGAAGGAAAATTGGTAAAAATACTGTGCTACGAAACCGTGTTGCTTTCGTAGCGCAGGTCTGTTTTCACTATTTTGAGAGTTCGAAGTTGATTTTGCACAGTTGGCACGTGTGGATGATTTTGGAAATATGATATTCTAGTTCCTAAAAACAAATAGCCTCAAAGTTATGGGTTCATAGTGGTCAGAGTGTCTTAAGAACTTAAAGAATCCTAAGCCTAAAAAATAGGGGAACAGTTTCCTAGTTTGCAAGAGATCAACATCATCAGCATTATGGTCATAACAGGTTGGAGCTTATCATCAGGATTCAACCTTATGGAGATATAGGTGGAAAATGATGTAATCAAGTTTAAATAAAGTTGTTATGAGTAGAGTTAAAGAGTTCTAATTATATTTGTAATAGGACTCTGTATTAGGTTTGCAGCTATCTTTGTAATAAATACCATGTTATATGGCTAAGATAGGTGTCAAAGATAGGAATTCGATGTATCTAGCTGAGGATAAGCTTATCTTATGATGTAAATGATCTATAGAGGATCAAGGAGTCGAATTAGAGTGTGTTGGACATTTTTTAACCAAAAGACTGTGTTTATTGTAAGTGACTATTTTCAGCGTAATACAGAGTTTTCTACTTAGCCAACTCAAGATTCATGAAGAGTTCTTGTATGTTCTTGTTCTGATGGCATCTTTTTAATATCCTATTGTAGTGGTGTTTGCTTATGTTACTCAGAATTCATCATTGATGCTCTGACTTCCTTCATAGACAAACTGACTGTGTGTTTTACTGTTTCACATGTGAATTCCTTGACTTGAACTCTGATATGCCTTAACTTCCATGCTAGGTAGATTTTTTGGTTTTGCTGAAGCTATTATGACTCCATAAGCCCAATGTGCACTTGCTAATGTGATTTACAAAAAATTTACATCATTTATCTGCTTTTTACCCCACATAGAGTTAGCCATCTATATTTCTATCAAAAATCATAAACCCTTGAGAGAGCCCTCTCAGGTTGAGGAGGCTAAGCCTCAACCAAAATATTGGTTTGAAACAGTTACACAAGATTGATTTGATTGGCAGCCTATCAGGTCTGTTTTTGTGTTAACACAAGTTAAAGAAGTCTCTGTATGGGTTAAAACAGTCATCAAGGATGTGGTATCAGAAATTTGATACCTATATATCAGGACTTGTTACCCGAAGGCGAGGATCGTGTTTATTTTAAATTAATTGGTGATCGTGTTATTTATTTGGTCTTGTATGTGGATGATATGTTGTTGATTGGAAATGACAAAGAAATTATCCAAGATTTGAAGACCCAATTGTTCTCCAAATTCGACATGAAGGATCTTGGTGCTGCAAACTATATTTTGGGCATGAAAATTAAGAGAGATTGGGCAAAGAGGAAGCTCTGGTTAAACCAGAGGAAGTATGTCGAGACTATATTGCAGAGGTTCAATAGGCAGGATAGTAAACCGGTGAATGTTTCGATTCCTGTAGGTGTAAAGTTGTCTGTTGAATAGTGTCCTAAGACACAAGAAGAAGAGGAGGATATGTCCCGTGTTCCATATTCAAGTGCAGTGGGTAGCCTGATGTATGCAATGGTCTATACTAGACTAGAAATTGCACATGCAGTGGGAGTATTGAGTAGGTTTATGTCAAACCCAGGGAAGGAGCATTGGACAACAGTGAAGCGGGTTTTCAAATATTTCCGTGGCACTAGTGATTATGGCTTGTGCTACCAGGGAAGACTAGGATTGGAAAGAGTGTTGGACATTCGTGGTTTTGTTGATGCTGACTGGGCTAGAGATCTGGACCAAAGAAGATCTACAAGTGGGTATGTGTTTGGCCTATTTGGAGGTGTAGTCAGTTGGATGAGTAAAAGATAGTCTATAGTGGCTCTTTCAACTACAGAGGCAGAATACATAACAACCACTCATGCAAGCAACGAAGCAGTTTGGTTGTAGAGATTGTGTTCAAGTATGGGGTTTGTGTAGCAAGCTATAAGGATAGACTGTGATAGCCAAAGTGCAATTTTCTTGGCTAAGAACCCTGCTTATCGTTCAAATACAAAGCACATTGATGTTCAATATCACTTTGTGAGAGATATGGTTGAGGCTAAAAGGGTGTTGCTGGTAAAGGTGGACACCTCGAAGAATGTTTTAGATGCATTGACGAAGTTTGTGAGCACTCAGAATTTCTCTTGGTGTAGAGAAACAATGGGTGTTGCAAAGCTGGGCTAATGACTAAGCTCTCCTGTGGCTCCCTGCAGAAAGAAAACGACAAGTGGGAGAATGTTGGATATGTGTTATATTCTTTCCATGACTATTCACGTGTGGGGGGGCTATCACCCCCCCTGTACGTTGTGTCGGGCACAGCAGGGGGGTCACAGGGGGGCAGCAGCGCCCCGAGAAAAAAAATCTGGACCTTATTTTTCGATGGGCAGACCCACCCATGGTTTTGTGCATGGGTTTGCACATGGTTTTGGGGTATGCTGGTTTTCAGCCCCTGGTATTTTTTAGATCTGGCCAAGGGAACTACAATTATGTTCTAATCCAGGGTTAATGGATTGGGGTTTATGTATGCTTCGACATGTAAATATGTGTTGTAACACTAAAAGGAATATAATGAAAAATCAAGCTGGTCATCCCGATTTGGGATCCAGGTGAAAATATTTGTGTTTATCTGTTTTATGTTTTATGCTCTCGCTATTGTTTATTTTCTGTTTTAAGATTCATTTGTAGATAATTTATGTACATGGTTAAAACCTACATTCGCAATGAATGTGATCGTGTGATCAATTTCTTCATCTAAGCAGGATGCAATTGTTCATCATCCATTCAATAGTATCAAGAAGGAATTGAGTTTATGTTTAGAATAATTCATAGTCCTTAACAAATTTGATATTATTTCATACTATTCCTTTTACATGTTTCAAAAAAACTTCTTTATCACCCTTACAAGAGTAAAATTTCAAATTCTATAAACCTCTAAACTTCCAAATTATTGAATTGCCAAACTCTTTAGACTTTCAAAATTCCAAAACTATTTAAACAAATATCCATACTAAATTAAACCTTCTATCATTCTCTCAAAACAAACGAATTCATCATCTATTTTATTGTTAGTTATGTTTCACAATCTCCTCAAAATAAGAATTCATCATCTATTCTTATCATTCTAACATAAAACCAAAAGCATAACTATTTTAAACATATTTTAAAATATTCTTGAAAATGATGTAGGAGCATAATATCCCAAAATTAACCTTGTAACCTTGGCCCAAGTAAAATTTGTATAAAATTAGAAATAGTGAATTTCTTATGTAAATACAAGTGTCCTAGTTCTAGAAGGAATCTAGATAGTTAGGGGAATTTTGATAAGCTAGCACTCATGGTTATGTGACGAATTGTAAAAAGGGACAAATTGTCATGTAGTTTCTAGATATGAGGACACGTGTAGTTAAATTAGCTAGTTGTTGGAAACATGATCCATTATGTTTGTTGTAATGGTTGACATTTTAATGAAAGGTGACTAATACAATCTAAGAGAACAAAGGCCTCGTGACAAAAGAGGCAATGGAGAGGCAGAGAAGAGCGAGTGGTAAGGAGAGGAGAGGCCAAGGCAGAATACACCCATACTCTATATCAGACCAATAAATTATTTATTTGAAATTGAGAGCACTTTATATGCACTTGTTATTGTGAATATCTCTCTTTATTATGATGAATGTCTCTATTGAATGACAATAACGATATGAAGGGTATATGATTGTTGTCCTCATGAATCTATGTGTTTCCCGTGGCAAATGAATGCAAACAGGTTACTCAATAATCATATAAATTATGGATGTAGGGGTTTCCAGACGTTGATGATTTTTAGTGGTATTAGCTACAAGAATACTAGATTCCCGTAAGAAGGTTTGAAATACCTTTTGAGGAGTGAGAACATAGTCCTAGCAAGGAAAAGTATGCATATGTTATTTTTGGTGGAAATTGTTTTTGTTTTTTTTTTTTTTTTTTTTTTTTTCTGGGAAATTGCCATCAATATACAAGTTAAACTGATGCAGGAGGATCAACCCTTAGGCAAAATCCTTTTGTTTAGGAACCAAAAGGGGTCATCAGATGTCACAAGTGGGGATATATTTTCCCTCAATTGTAAATCTGTATAAAAGTAGAGTAATTTTATTGTAATTACATGTGTCCAAATTCTAGAAGAATATGGGACAGTTGAACTAATAGTTAGTTTTAGTGAGCTGGTATTTTGTCTTTGCATGGGATTTTGTAAACAAGCCTATTGTCTGGGTGAGGAGAAGGCATATTTAAGGGTAAGGGATAAGTGTCCCAAAAGGCTCTTTGTCTATTTGGAATTTCTTTCTTAATGTTAGCTATATACACAATTATAATGCCAAGATAGCCTGGGGAAAATGGGAGTGGAATTTTAGGAGGAAATAATCAATTGAGGCATACTGAGTAGGTTAAGAGCCATTGCAAACCTTTGTGTAAATATTAGGTTATGAGCAATAAAATGATTTCCCTCATATGCATGTTTAATTCTCTATTTGAATGTGTTAACACATCTTTGAGAGGTGAAGTGAGGACTCTATGTCGAGTGAGTCTGTGAAGAAGCTCTATGTCTAAAGAGGCTGAGTGAAAGGACCTGTATGAATTAGAGAGAGCTATGAAAGTACCTCTTGATTAAAGTAATAGAATGTATTTACTTTCGTAAATGTGTATTATTATTTTGGTCACAATCCACCCGTTTTGGATACAGGAAAACATGAGAATCTAGTGTGGTATTGTGAACACCTACTAGTCATTAACAATGTGGTGGTTGTAGAAATTGTCAATAATGCTTGGTCGATTTACACTCAATAGAGTAAGTACAACACTCAAAATAGAGAACTAGAGTGACTAGTGATTGAGAACCCAAAGTAAGGACCAATGTTGTAAAGCGCAGATTCTTGTAATCAGAACTGAACATTTGACATGACGTGCATTGAAGTACCTAGGCAAATCAACAAGTCATCTAGTAAGCTAAGAAAGGTAGTGAGTGGGGTGCATTGAAGGCCCAAGTATGAAGTCACATGCGTTTGATCGAGGCGTTGATCGATGACGTAAATCCCCAACAAGAACATCTCAACCATTGGAGGCCTGAGTAATAAAAACACATTAGGCTCTCGAGGGGGTCAACTAACTAGGGCTTCATTTGTGCCTGATAACACTATCGATCCCACAAAGAAGGAGCCCATTGGGTTCCAAAGGTGGCCAGGATTGGGTCCAACTTTATGAGCTGATGCAATCACAACTGTCGACTTAAGAATAAATTTTTACCACTGGTTGGAGTGAGTCTCTGCCGAGGTTATTTGGGTGGGTTAGAGTTAGGCCTAAGCACCTTTATGATTGAGCTTGAGAGCTTTCAAATACCAGGAGGCAGGTGTGTGTGTTGACTTCAAGTTCAGTCTGGAAGCATTATTACACACTTTAAGCAGGTTCTGTGAGGTTTCAAGGCATAGTGGGAACAAACCTTCAACTAAGGAGGACGAGAACGGTCTAGTGAGATAGAACAACCAAGTGGGTTGTGTGAAGATATTTGTTAAGGGTGGTTATGTTACAGGAAATAGGGAGGTTTAGAACACACACCAGGGGTGATTACAATGACTATGAGAAAGAACCTGTGGCAAAAGTGGGAAAATCAAGATTGTTGGATGTGTCAAAGGACAAAGGAACAAAGCATTTGATGAGTGAGTCGTAAAGTAAGGCTTCGTAAAGTAAGGCTCCATAGTTAATGCTACTGGAAAAAGGGACCGGAAGAGCCAAGAGCGGGAAGGTGAATGAACGAGATGGATTGCATTGAATGATGGAAATACAAGAGTAGTCAAAAGGTCTTCCTTAAGTGGTATCATATCGACATTGATGCTCTTAGGGATTGAGAAGAGACCGAGGAGATTTCTACAACCAACCAAAAAGATTTATAAGATTGCTCGTGAAGAAGAGACAACAAAGTTGAGACAAAGAAACAAGGAAAATTCCGGGTAAGAGGAACCTGAGCAAGAAAGAAAGGAGAGACAAAGACTCAGAAAAGAACATACGATTGAAGTAGATTAAGAAGTACCAACCAAGTGCAGAGCTAGGAAAAACTGAGATATTGAGACCTCAGAGGTGAAGGAACTACTAGGTAACTAGTTCGTAATTTTTTTAAAATTTTTTACAAATTAATCCTCGCAGTGGTAGTAGAGGGAGTGGTAGCAAAAGACTAATAAAGTTATTAAAGTGCATGGAAAGAACCCTTACAATAAAGAGGTTGCAAAAAAAAGCAGAGAAGAGTTATAGCTGAGGTTCTCAAAGAGAAGAGAACAAGTGAATTTTTCAAAAGATGAGTAAAGTGTAGAAGCCAAAGAAGATCAAGGAGTGGTCAAGAGGGTCCCACAGGAGGGAAACAGAGGAATACCAAAAGCCTAGGCTAAGGTGAAGTGGGTGAGGTATTGGTTAACAAGTGATGGAGAAGTGTTACAAGGGCTTGAGTGTAGGTCACAATGGGCAAGAGAAAGATTACAAGGAAGGAGGAAAGAAGATGTCTACTGATGGCCATAATCAAGGTTCAAAGAGAGGCCATAACATAAGGGAGAAGCATGCCAAGGAAAATGGCATGAGTCAAGAAGAAATTGACAAGGAGATTGTTGAGTTGGAGGAGAGACTCAAAGTAGTCAAAATGAGGCTTGAAAGAGAAGACCAAAGATAGAGATGGGACCTAAGGAAGAAGGCCAAATTACCTGTCAGAAAACAAATTTTAAGAGGAAGCCCCCTAAACCTAGAAAGCCAGGGAGGAAGATGAAGCACTTGCTAAGTACTGAATTAAAGGAAGAAGGGCTCAGAGCAGCTGAGCCTAAGGTTGAAGCAATTCACTATTTTGAACCATAGCAAGGCATAGTCCTTAGAGATGAGGAAGATGCTAAAGAGATACTATCAAAGAGTCTCACGGACTGCATAGAGAGTCTAGAGCAACAGTGGGAGTTGTTGATAGAAGATATGGTGGAAAAAGCATCAGAGCAGTAGAGGGAGCTACACACAGAGGATGGTGATGAGACACTAAATGAAAGTCTCATGGGAGGTTAGCTAGAAGAACTCATAGCAGATATAGAAAATGGAGCAAGAGAGCCTGGTGATTATGATACTGATGCTATGTGTATAGATGCAGATCATAAGGATTGTCAAGAGGGACAATCATTCATAATTGTCACAAGAATAGAAGAAAGAGAAGGAGTACCTTCCCAAAGCATGGAAGGAAGACAAAATTTGATGTTGGGGGCATCATAAGAGGCTAGGTGGCCTTTTGTTTTTAAAATTAGTGAATTTTATGTGAATGCAGCTTTTGAATGTGAGAAGAATGGACAACTAGTCCCAAAAAAGAACGAGAGCACTAAATTGCTCCAGGAAAGCCCAATTGAGGTAGTAGACGTTGGACAATGCTCAAGGAAGGATGAGATTCTCAAAGGAAAAAACAAGGCATAATGAAGCCAATAGAACCCTACAAGCAATTTTCAAAAGTGACCATGGCACCTAGCAACCATGTGGAAGATGGAGAACAAAACCAAGTTTTTGTTAAGACAAGGAAGGAGGCAAAATTATCCCTCAAACATCATTAAAGAGGAGGCCTTGAACAATCAAAGAATGCATCCATAAGAGAGCAATAGCAAAAGAGGGGATGAACAACATTATGATGCAATGTTCTTTAGAGATCAATTGATCAACCCAAGGTTTAAGGATTGGCTTGAGGAACATTGCACAAACAATGTAGTCAATAAGAAAAAGGCGCTGACATTATTGCTGCAACTGGAGACCTTGGTTCAACAACAAGAATTGTGAATGCTGGCACCCAAGGGATGGTACAATTAACCACAAAGTGGGACTCAATTGTCATGTGAAGTCCTTGAGATGAAGACTACGAGTATAGAGGAGATTTTAGCCTATTATGATGGCAAAGGACAACCAAATGAAGAGGAGAAGAGAGAAGGATTCTCTCTTATAGGGCAACAATGGTGGAGGTAGCCAAGTGTTTTGAACATCTTAGAGCAGATGTTGGATGATGAAATGGCAACTAAGGTCATGAATGTCTTCAAGTGAGCGGGATCCATAGCATGATATGGATGTTGATGCAGCAAGTGCCCGAGGAAAGGTACAAGTAGACAACAAACAAGAAAATTACGCTAACACAAAAAAGAGACATCAACAAAGCAAGTAGGCAAGAATAAAGTAGAATGTGAGACTTTGGAAAGATGAAACCCACAACAAAACCACGATGAAAACAAATAGATAAACAACAACAATGGATGAACTAACAACTGCAAAGTAAGGTATGAAATCCAAGTGAACTAAGAACAACCCAACCAAGAAAACAAAGTAGGTAACAAAAAACAAATTGTGAGAACATTTGACCCAGAGGTATTATCGGGCCCACAAAGGAGGAGCCCATCGGGTTCCAACCGTGGCCATTGACGCAATCGCAACCGTCGACTTTGTGACCACTGGTCGGAGCGAGTCTTCGCCGAGGTTATTTGGGCAGGGTCGACTGAGACCCAATGATTGAGATGAGCGCTTTCATAGACCTCGAGGCTGGTGTGTCTGTTGACTTCAAGATTGACTTGGGAGCATTATTACACACGGACACACTGAGTTCTGCGAGGTTTCGAAACACAGTGGGAACAAACCTTCAGCCAAGGAGGCCGAGAACGGTTTTGAGACCCAGAACAACCAAGTGGGCTGTGCGAAGATATTTATAAAGTGTTGTTGTATTAAGGGCAGTGGGGAGGTTTAGAACGCAAGTCAGGGGCGAATAGAGTGACTGCGAGAAATAAGGAAAAGTGGGAAAATTGAGATGGCTGGCAGTGTCAAAGATCAAACGAACAGAGCATTCGACCAGTGGGTTGTAAAGCAAGGCTCCACAGTTAAGGCTACAGGAACAAGGGACCAGAAGAGCCAAGAGCGGGGAGGTGAATGAACGAGATAGACTGCGTTGAATGATGGAAATACGAGAACAGCCGGAAGGGCTGCATTATAAACAGACCCTGTTGAGTGAAGACCCGTTGGAGATCTGGAGACAGCGTTAAAGGTAAGTTGTTTTATTCCCCGCTTCATGGAAATTCGATATCTGGGTATTTAATCGTGAAATCGTGTATTTAATCGTGAAGTCGTTGCAAGTAAGATTCGATCTCTTTGGAAATGAGAGCTATTTTTTCAGATAAATTGTGATAGGCGGGGCATATCGCCCTCAGGTGGCAGAATGTTTGATTCTGTGATTTGAATCAACAGTGATATGCTTTAAATTGTGTTTCTGGTTATATCCGTGTCTGTGTTCACATATGACAAAGTAGAATCGAACCGTGGAAATTACATTCTCTGTAACGATGGGGTTAAACGATGTGTCTACAGCTCATATGATTGTATGTTGAGTATATTACATCTGAAAATGAAGTTTAGTTGTGGGATACGCACAACTTGATTAGTAAATGTGTTAAATTAAGTGCCCAGCTTCTGGCAGCTATTGCAAGAAGCGTTGATCAGTGATTGGGAATTCACACCCAACTTGATCATTGAAGAAGCTTTGGTCAAATCGGGATCAAGTCGTTGAAATTGGGGTTTAAGCTAAATTTATATATGCCAGCATATACATTCCTGTTAATGAGAACGTATTCAGACCTGGAAGGAGCCTTGGGATATCAATTGGAATGAGATGCTAAAGCGAGAGTATTCTTGTAGATCGTGGTTGAATTAGCTACAACGAAACTCGGAGAAAGTTCAGATGTGATGGTAGAGGATTGATTCCTGCAGCACAGTGGTGTTCGCTAGTCGTTGTTTAATTCCTATAATGGTTATGCACATCGTTACAAAAGGATATACCAACCAGAAACAGAGGACTACTTCAAGGTAATAGTTCAGGGATTGAGTTATAGGTAGTTAATCCTGTAGCATGTCTTTGTTTGATAAGATTACAGTTTAGATTCTGGAGCATGATGTTTATGAATCTGAATATGTTCTAGTTGCAAATAAGTGTTGCGCATATTTGAATGAGGAAATCAGGAAACGAAGTTTGTGTTTTATATTGTAATTGGTGTAAATATTAACACAGAGCGAAGGATCTGAGGATCCAAACAGAAATGTGTTTTCTTTTCATAACTATAGGAACTTTAATTGCCAATAACCACAAGTTGAGGAAGGAGTTTTGGGAGCAGGGATTGCTGGTAGCATTAACAGCCATTTGGCATCTTGACTGCATCAGTAAAGCTTACTGTGTAAACAATATGTAACCTATTAAAATATTTTAGAAAAGTTAACTGTGTAACCAATGTGTAAGCTATTCAAGAATGATGTGTAACTCTGATAATCCCTCAAAATGTATCTTTCCGAAAATAAAGACTTTATATTTGTGCTCTATTAAGAACAAAAATCCTTGTGTCCGCTGAGGACTTCTGGAACCAAATAAAATAAGTATCTCTATTTGAATGAATAATAGATAGATATACTCGCTGATATCGAGAATCCTGAATTCAGCTGCGTATTTCCCTTCTCTTCATGGATTTCCGCAATTCATGAAGTCTGTCATCGACTCCGCATTCCTTCTCTAATGGTGGATTTATGTTTTCTCTGCAGTGCTACTTGAAGACACTTTTATTCTCCTTGGGTTGAACGAATGGGAACAACTAAAACCATTTGGTTTATCTAAACGGACTCATGGACTCCAAATGAATTCAACTCGGACTACTGATCTTGTCATTCAGAGTATACCTTGTTATTCGGAGTTTTCCTGGTCTAATAGACTAATACCGTGTTAAACTTTCAAGAATAGAAAATGATTCATACATAATTAGATTCTAGAAACCAACTCATGTAAAAGATCTACTTTTCATTACAATGACCAAAGTTACATGGACTTATTTTGTTCCTACTGTCACTGATAACTTCTTCCCACAACAGATTATTCCCTGAACTCTGAGTGGCATTCCTAAGAATTTGCTTTCGGATTTGATGGCTGCTGGTGATCATTTCACCAAACCACTTCTAAACGAATTCGAGCACATGCATGCAACCCTTGCTTGGGGATTGCTCTGTCCACATAACATCCAAGCGAGTTCTAGTACCAACGAGCGATTTGCGGTAAGAAGCAGAATCTAGTACTGAAGAAGAATACTTTAGATTTATCCCCATTTATCTTTAGCCCCTGAGGCTAACAACAACATATTCAAATACTTTAGAATTACCTTTTCGAGTGGAGCTTTTCCTGCCATGAAAATATCATCCGCAAGCTACAATGCAAGATTGTTTTTGAAGGAGTGCTTTTACACCTATAAGATCCCTGGCAGCCTTCAGTTTAGCAAGAGCCCTGACGAAGCCCTCTTCTAGTTCTAACAGGATTAAAATGTCGAGGAATAGTGGATTTCCTTTTTTAATGCCCCAACTTGGGTCTAAAGGGGGTAGTTGGAGCTCAATTCACAAGATCAAATGAAAGGCCAAAGAGCTACATCCATGAACCCAGTTGATCCAAGTTTCACAAAACACAAAATTTCCTAGCATCTTAACGATATGTCGCAATTAAGTCAATCATACTCTGTAAATACCCAATTTAATCAGCATACCACTTGTTTTTCCCTCTACTCTTTTAAGTTTGCCCAGGATAGAGCTTGATTTATTATCCATAAGCATAGCGCTATGGACCTAAATTGCTCTATTGACTTTGGCTCCTCTCCTCTGGAAATAAGAATTGAGAGCCTTGAGGACCACCCTTGTTTCCTTTGATTCTTACTACTTCCCGAACATCCTTCACAACTATATCACAGCAATCTTGAAATAAGTGTTATGGAAAACCATCCGATTCCAAAGCCTTATCAATAACTAGTCTTAAAGTTGCCTTCCTTCTTTTATGAGATGCTCTTGTATAGCTTGAATGCCATCACATATTTGTCTAATGGCTTCTTCTCTGTTCATGATTGGAATAGTGAGGAGATCCTTCACATAAGACTCTAGCTCTTTCTCAATTTGTCACCTTGACACCGTTTAAATACATGCAGTGGGTCACAACTCACTAATTTTGTTTCCACTCCTGTTTTTCATTGTTGTTTGGTGAAAATATTTTGTTTTTGATCCCTTTCTTTCAGCCATCTAACTCTTGATATATGTTTCTAGAAGATCTCTTCCTGAATTTGATGCTCTTCCATAAGTTGTTGGATAGCCTCTTCCTTGCCAGTGAAGGTAGCCCATGTTATAGGGTTTTCTCCAAAATCTTTTCTAGTACTTCTAATTTATTGTTGAAAGTAAATATGTTCTACTCTGTTCCAATCGTTTACAATTGTTTTTAGAGACCTCGAGTCTTTGCTGGAGGGTGTACTTTTTTTAAAAAAATAAAATTTTCAACTTTAGCTGCTTTATACCAGGTCTTCAAAGCACATAAAATTTGCATGAGTAACCACATTTTTTTCAAATCTAATCCCGGCATCTGGGGAGCTTTACATTCTTTATCCACTAGAGAGAGATAGGCCGGTGACCTGAACCAGCCACTTTGAGAATAAAGGACTCGGCATTGTTGTTGACAGAGGTACTACTAAAACACTTGCCCAACCTTTCCGCTATTAAAGCATTGTCTATTCTTCTATCATTCGAAATAACAGACCTTTTTTTGACAGTTCATCCACCAAGTCGAAGACCTTTGATATCAGTTTTGAGATGAAATGCTGTTCACCGATCCTCTTATTCCCAGCTTTCGTCTCGGTCTAACTGGTCATGTAAACACCAATATTCGTGTGCTTCCCATTTGGATTAACTCCTACTTTTCTAATTGACTTCCAACATTCTAATTTTGGAGTCAGATCGTTGCGTGCATATAGATTGGTGGATCAAGTGTAAGAATTAAAACCGTCATATTCACCATTTGCGACCACCCTCATCGCTGTATTTAGTTTCGTGAATGAAAACTACATCTGGTTTCTCGAGCCCCATTTAACTTTTTAGAATTCCATGTTCGCTTGGGGTATTAAGACCCCTACTATTATGTGATAGTAGTTTCATTGAAATTACTCAATCTATTTTGGTTATAAACCTACTAAAGGGACTGGGTTTACCTGAGTTTATAAGAGGTTCTCTTTTCCCCAAATTTTCTTTGCTAGGTACAATGTTCCACCAACGCGGGTGCGAGGAGACGCACAGGGGGATGTGTGAGAGTACCCTGAAATTTTAGGGAAATTTTGGGGGTGCGGGGAGTCGTCGAGGTATATAATTTTTTATTTTATATATATATATATATATAATTCAAGTTCATATTCATTGTTAAATAATAAATAATGAAAGCATAAATATTAAATAGACTAATAATAACATACTACATACTATATACTAATATGAATACCAATAGTAAATACATTGAAAATTGAAATTTGATCTACACATGATAAAATTTAAATTCATAATTGAATTGAATAATGACATACATTGATCCATCCTCATCTTTCATTTTGATACATACATCATTCATATGACATACTCATTATTCTAATATTCATCCATAATCATTGATCATTCAATAAATAAATTCAATAATGAAATCTTCAAATACATTGATCCATGATTCCATATCATTCATCATTCATCATTCATCATTCTACAATCTACAATGTACATTGATTTAAAAATTAATTTCATCATTCATCATTCTAGAATCGAAATTGAAAGCAAAACATACTAGAAGTAGATAGTAGATACTAAGTTTGAACTTTGAACACTAAATAGTAAACAGTAAATTTATATAACTCAAAGTTTCAAACTCAAAAATAGTTAAGAGTCAAGAGTTAGGAATCAGTGTGAGGTCAACAACTGAAAAGTAAAAATAGATAATTTATTAATTAGCACTGAAAATAAAATCAACATCAAGGACACAGAGAGGTCAAGGTCGAAGTAGCAGAGGTCAGCTGGAGGTCGAAGAGCTAGAAATGAAATGAATCATTGAATAATGAACAATTTTTTAATTATTATTATTAATTTTTTTTATTTATTTTTTTTTCCGAAGCACCCTTTTTGGGGAGTCGCGGGGAGTCGCGTCCCCCACACTGGGGAAACGCACCCCCTTGCGTCTCCCCAAGACTCCCCAAAAAGGGTGCGCGGGGAAACGCACCCCTAGGAGACTCCCCGTCCCGGGTGCGAGGGGTGCGCGCACCCGACCCTGGGGGACGCGACCCCGTGGAACACTGGCTAGGTATCATTCCCTTTTTGGTTTGACTGATTTTTTTGGTTTGAGGGTGGTCAATTTGATTCCTAGCAACCTTCCTTTTCATACTTTTTTTTCCTATCCTTGAGACTATCTTGAAAAGGATTTTTTGATCTCTAGTCAATGCTTTCAAATATAGGATTGTTCACGTTTTATTGCTAAAAATTTCATGCCTACCTCCATAATTTCATCTCCACACTGATTTAGACTTTTTGCCCCCTGATTGATAGAGTTGT